>CM070598.1:34022709-34454626 GCA_036346395.1 Hsuehochloa calcarea | reverse complement strand
CCATGACTATGTCAAGGGTATATCGACCGGTTGTGGGGCCGAGGTGTTGTCACCTTTGTCGCTGGTCGGAGAAACCGGGCTTGGAAAACATTCGACATCCCGATCCGGCCGAACGATCCGATCCTCGGCGCTCTTGGCGCGGTGTATCTTCATCCATCCGCCAAGTTCACCGCCGCCGACCGCGAACCATCGGAGGAGGATGAAGATTCTCCATGTTGCATAGCTTGGATGCAAAGCTTCCATGTCAAGGTTGGAGTAGTCATCCAAGTCGAACCGCTTTTCCTCATCCCATGTTCCCGCCATACTTGTGATTACGAATATGAAGAAAACTGATGAGTTGAGCGAAGAACCTCTTCGTAAATTTTTGCACTATCTTCCCCACGGACGGCTGGCACGGTGTCGGCGATCAAATCGCGATCTTATGAATATATAAACGAAAAGAGGAAAAATATGCGTGACTTCGGGAGTGGATCTAACTTGTTTTATTGCTATGAACTCGCAATTACAAACACCGGAGTATCTAAAAACACAACACTTTGCTATATCTTGCTTGATGTCTTTCGCTTGTGCTTTCTATGTTGCACTCGTGTCCTCTGTCTCGTCTGGCCCTTCCATGACCCTCCTTAAATAGTTGATAAAGCGGTGGCGCTTATCCCATGAAGAGACATCCGCTGGGGAGCGGCGCGCCTGTCGGAAGAGAGGCAGCGGTTGGCGGTTCCACTAACTGTAAAGGCGGTTGGTTAAAACGTTAACTGTTCTGCGGTTAATGATTTAGGAGACGTTAAATCATCAACCGTGGTAGTTTTGTATTATGTGGAATATGAAACACGTGGTTCATTCATCACATAGTGAGTGGCGTGGTCGGAGATTCGACTTAGACGCCTGTTCATAGCTTTACGAGCACTTACCTGGTCGTGGACTAAGTTTGGAACTTTGTCCGACCAGGGTATTTATTATATAACTTCCGTAATATCTACGACCAGTTAGGTCGGTGGTCTTAGAAGTTACGACCACGAAGACGTATGGTCTTTATCATATATTAAGATAATATATGAATATTTTAATCCTCAACAAATGCAAATGATGATTATATTGACTTGAGCAATGCTATGTGATGTGTTTCTTGTTTGTACTGGTTGCAGGGCATCGAGGTGGAGTCGTGGCGAGACACGTGGAGACCGGACTAGACGTAGGCGGCGTTGAGGTCAGAACGGTAAAGACGTGTCGAAGACGGCGTGCACTCGAGGCGCTTTGCTTATAGTCGTGAACAACAAGGAACGCGGAGCTTCCGGAAGGTGCGCGGGGCGAAGGGTCATTTCGCAAAGCGGCACAAGTGGAAGCGGGCTCCGTTAGGGTTTAGCCGGCATAACGGGTTGGAGACCCGTTAGCCAAGGGCTATAAATAGAGGTGAACCCCTGGTTGTTGGGTTAGACTTTTTAAGAGAGAAAATTAGGGTTAGCTTTAGCTAAAGAGCCTTTGGAGAGGTTGTTTTGCTTTTAGAGAGTTTGTTGAGTTGGAGAGGATGAACTGAAATTTATGTAATCATTCCTCTGTGTTTCCCTCTGTAATCTTTTGATTTCTATCAATGAAACTCTGAGGTTTTGGTTCTTTGTTTATGCCTCTTTTCGTCTCTCTATTCATACGATGAATATCTAGGGTTTTTTGCTAATGTATCTTCAAAGTCTCATGAGCCGAGAATCTAAGAATCTTGCAAATTGTGGGTTTTTGGTTGTTCTTGCCTAATACTCAAGAAATCTATTTTTGCTTTGATTAATGGATCTTTGTCTGCGATTCTTCTCCATGAGGTCAAGATGTTGTTTAGGATGATGTCCTGTGAAACTTGACCTGAGAAGAGCATTCAAGATTTAGTATTTCGGATTTTTGGGCAAAACCCGAGCGCCTTTTTCTTGGTCAGACAATCGAACTTCCGATTGTCAAAGAACTATCATTGGCGAAACTTCCGCACTGAACCCCGGAACTACCGCTAGGTAGAATCGGAGCTTCCGATATCTGACGGAATAGCCCTTTTTGTTTAACTCTTTGGATTTGATTCACATCACACCTTTTGTTTAACAGTAAGTTTTTGAATTGCTGTGTGGACACTTGAGAGGGGAAGATCTTAATTTTTAAGGCACCATTCACCCCCCCTCTGTTGCCATTTCGGTCCTTCAAAACCCCTCACGTCCTCCGACCTCCGGTGAGAAGTGACAGCCTCAACTAGATGATCGACGTCTCTGACCAGCTAATCAGAGATAGTGTCTTCGTTGGCTTCTGTGCTAGTTGCTTTAGTAGCAACCGTTTAGTCGTCAACGACCACTTTAGGGCCTACAACCTCTGTCGCGTCGACCTGCGGGTCCTTCTTTTCTTCCACCTAATTAAAAAGCTAATTTTAATTAGGTGATGGATTCTTACCATCTAAAATATATACTCCTTGTCAAAAGCTCTATTACCTTCTGTTGGACCGAAAAAGCGACTAGAGGGGGGGGGGTGAATAGGAGCACGCTCACTTTTTCATAAATAATAGATTCAACATAAATTTCACTCCAGTAGCTATGGAAGCTATGAAGATCAATATATCAGTACAACGGAAGACTAATATTGAATCCAATTTAAACCCCTAAGCAAAATGACAAATCAACAAAGACTAAAGCACAACAGAACAGAACAGCTCGATGACGAAGTTGCAAATAGATGAAACTTTTGATCTACAACTCCAAACTTGATGAAACTTGGAACACACCTTCTCTATGATATCAGAAAGCTATTCCAATCGAAGATTATGATAATTCTTGAAAGAATAGCGATCCTTTTCCGTTTGATTGAAGAAGGGTTCAAAACCGGGTCAAAACGAAAGCTAGATCCAAAATCATGCTCGTGGGTGATTGATGATCAAGATGGTCCTAGATATGTTCCCAAATGTCACAGCAAGCTAGATCACGTGAATAATTCAATCAAAAACTCGCGGATCAAAGAAAGACTCAAAATCATCAAATATAGAGAAAGAACACAATGAGACAAGACATGATCAAACTTTCCTTTGATTGATTGATATGATATGAGCTAACAGTCTCTCCATCAATGGAGGATAATGCTCAATCCAAGAGCACAAAAATCACATGAAAATCTCTAGAAACCTAGACTCCACAAAAAAAATACCCCGTGGTTACATGATGACGTTACGATACCCACGGCACCTACATCAACTGAGGAGGACGATCAAGGTAACACTATTGGTACTAAATCGATAGATCATCAAGACAAGGTGCGTAAAACAGAGAACTCCATTATTCCTTTGATGATTCCAAGTTGTAAATTTGATATGCTTAATTTGCATAATATGGAATTGATTACTCATACAGAAGTTCTTACTAGAATATCCCTTAATGATTATTTGTGTCATATTATATTCGATAAACCAAAAGAGGTAGTTAGTGTTATTAAGAAGGTTCTTGAAATTTCACATTTAAGATCACTAGTAAATAGCTACGTACACAAATATAAATTCAATTTGATCGGAGATTTTGGTGTAGACAATAACATGTTTCAAGTTTATCGAATATGCATTACCGGTGATAATCTTGTTGATTTAAAATTACATATTTTGCGCAAACCATCTATTGAGCAATGTCACGGTCTCTTTAAGATGGGTTTAAATACAAGTGTATATTGTTTAGAACATAATATGATGCCTACTTGTTTATCTCTTAAATGTATAACTAATCTGAGTAGCGCAGTTGAAGCATGGAATGGTATCAATTTGTTTTCACCCACTTTAGTTGACTTTGATATTGGGGAGGTTAAATTTTATCATATGAGTCAGTTGGACAATTTGAAATATGATTTTGAGCTATCGATTGTGCAAAACAACAAGAAGAACACAATAATTGATTCATACATATACCATGCATATACGTTGTTTTCTTCATCTAGCACATTTTCAGGCTATCAAAAGCCGAGAACGGCTTTTTTTGAAGAAAGGGAGGATGATGCGGACATCCTTAGCTATGTTGTTTCATATAATATTTTCAATTCATTAAATACCTCAGAACAACATGAGCTTACTAAGAGAGTTAAAAATAAAAGAAACTTATCCAACATGTGAATCTGTTCACTGAATTTCCTTTTAAATTAGTTGAGAATTTCATACTACCTAAAACTAGTGTTTTGCTTGTGCTCAGATTGGAAGATTCAATAATGAACGAAGATGGAGGATATGAAGCCGTTCTTGAAGAAAGGCCGGCACAGTGGAGGAGAAGCTCGTGGGAGACAAGCAAGGGGAGAGAAGCCCAAGAATACAAGTTAAATTCGAAACTTCCAAAAGCCCAACCAAATTCAAACTCGAAATCAACTCAGAATTAAATTCGGATTCGGAATTAGCCTCAAATTCGGATTCGGAATCAGCAAGACAGTTCAGAGTAAAAAGGTCATAACTTTCTCATACGAAGTCCAATTTGGGTGTTTTTAGATTTGTTGGAAAGCTAACTTCAAGACCGATCCAACGGATCCTCCCTTACTCCGAAATTCATCCTGGATCAAAAGATATGATCGAATCAATGTGACAGTTGTAAAATCAGAGTTTCATTTTTTGTTTTGGAATATGTCGGAATTGGAGTAGGACTCCAAATCCGAATTAGAATAGGAGTAAGGCCTCTTGGCCAGCCATGAGGAGGAGTAGGGGCACTATATATTGAGGGGTAGACCCCCATTGTAACCTCGGACCACATTTAATATATTTTCAAAGCTTGTGCTTGATTCTCCTGTTGTGCTTATAGCCAAAACAGAGGGAATTGGGTGTTGAGAACAAGGGGTCGTTCTTGCTTTTCCGCTGGGAATTGAGGGTTCGGCGATCTTCACTTGTGGTCAACGAGGATTCAATCAAGTGTGTGTTTGGGTGAATTTTCCATAGAGTTGCAAGTCCGTGCATTGGCGCGGTGGATCAGCTGGTGGTTCGTCAAGATACACAAGTTATCGAGAAGTTCTACGTCGAGAAGATCGGGCACCCCGTATCAGTCACCCTTGTCCATCTTGCACCACGCTTGAGTTCATTGACCTCACCCAGCATCGTCGATCGTTCTGGACCTCAGCTCTCCAAGCCTAGTCCCGATCATCCTCGCCGTTGACCGTCGTTGACCACCAAGCAACCTGCACAACAATAGACAAGTAAACCGAATTTAGGAACAAGTTCTTTACAACTTGACCCATGTTAGTCAAAACATGCATCATTCAACATATATACCCTGAAACTCATGACTTTGACCTAACAACCGAACATCGCCTCCACGACGGGCGACGATCCAAGTGAAAACCGGTAAGAGCGCCCCTAGGGCCGGTCTGACCGCCCACCCTGGCCGGTCAGACCACCACCTATTGGCCGGTCAGACCGCCAGTTATGACTTAGCCGAATTTCCTCTCTAGAAAACCGAAACCTACTAGAATTTTCAATCCAATATAATTTTTGACTGGAGACTCCAAAAATTATGGGACCAAGTGCAATAGAATCTCCTCTTTTGCCTACACCCTCTATTTTTGGCCCAGCTCAATTCACAACATTCTAAAATTGCCGGTCCGACCACCGCTAAGGCCGGTCAGACCGCCGCATGGACCGTTCCAACCGCCGCTAAGGCCGGTCAGACCACCGCATAGACCGGTCTGACCGCCGCCCTGGCCGATCAGACCAGTTATGGCCTGACAGCACTGTAACTATACTGAAAACACGTGAAACGACAAACTGTTAACGCCATTGCCAATTGTCACATCATCCTAAGATCTGGAGCATATCCCCACGATATCCACACCTTAGGGAGATCATCATCTTCACTGATCCCTGAAGCAGAGTCAGTTGGAAAAAGTGATGACGGAGACTCTGCATCAAGTTCTTTTAGCCTTAGCTCGACCGCCTACATAATTAGAGCAGAATTGTATACTGATCGGAGAAAATATATAAACGATGAAGAATAAGCTGTTATTTACCTTGAGTCTCTTCACTTTCTCTTCTAAAGAGACAAGTGCCAACATGTTGGGAAACACAGCCTTGGCATCAGGCTCCCCAGCGTAGATCATTTTGATCCGATCTCTAATCCCATCAGGGGAAAGCACTTCAAGAAATAAAAGGATTTCAAGGTTAAGAAATAGACAACTAATAAACTATACTAGACTGGATTCTTGGAACTTACCTTCCCTAGTATCCTTGGTCGCTTCATCACGACTAATGTGCCATAGCAGGGAACATGATCGGAGCTTCAAGGGACTAATCCGACGCATGGAGAAGTCCCTAACCACATGCCAAGAAATTAAGCCCCTAGCGCTGAGGTCTTGGATTGCTTCGACACACCTTCCGACCCTTCCCTCCTTCTTTACAGTCGAACACCAGTTGGGTTTCTCCCTTGCCTATTTGCCGGCGAAATAAAAGTTATCCTCCTTCGTGAAATCATATGATGACCACGAGGACTTCAAGTACATTCTGATGTACTTGTTGGTCTTCTCGTCGTGAAGGCATAGCGAGCATTTCCTAGGAGTTCCCGTCGTCTTCCTCGACCTCATCATCTTGTAAAAATACCTGAAGACCCTCTGATTTGGTCGGATCCGCAAGTACGCCTCGCAGAGGTAGACGAAGACGCTGAGGTTAGCGATTGAGTTGGGGGCTAGATTGATCAGTTCGATGTCGTAGTACTCAAGAACTCGTGAAAGGAACTTGTGTACCAGAAATCTAAGCCCGCACTCAATGTAGGCAAGAAAAATAGGGATTTCTCCTTCTTCTCTGCTCGGGTAATACTCTCCGGTTGCTGGTCTCCACTTAATCAAACTCTTGTCTAGAAGCATCCCGATCTCCTACAAATCCTTGAGCTTCTCCCCGCTCAGATCTGAAACCAACCACTTGGTGATTGAGTCCGACATGATTGGATGAGCAGTAGTTAGAGAAGATTTCTGGGCAAAAAGAACAAAGGAGGTCGGAAGAGATCCTTCGTAGGAAGATGAAGAGGAAGTTTAAGAAAATTTGAGAGCATAAAATCCTATAGGCGGTGTGCTGAAGGGATTTTATAGCCACAGTCCTTTAACTACAAAAAAGAGTTACCAAAAAGTCCAACGGACATAAACCAATGTCCAACGGACAGAAAAACTCTTTGATTCCCAAGACAGTTTCTCAACTTTAAAGTGAATATAGACCACCTTGTTTGTCACGATATTAAATGAGGGTCTGCCCGATGCGACTTCTCATCGACGGTTCACACGACCAATTCATTTTAAAGTTTGGGGCTAGCTGACGAGGATTAAAATCTCTATGTATTACTTTAATACATAATTAAAAGACCATATGTTTTCGTGGTTGTAACCCCTAAGGCTAATGACCCCCATAGTTGTAAGGCTTCCAGAGGTTACTTATGGGTACCCTGGTTGGATGAGGTCCTTTACCTAGTTCCCGACCAGATGACTGCTTGTAGAAGCCTAGAACTGGCATCTGGATCTAACTCCAAGAATACTTCTACCGTGTGATGAATGGAACACATGGCATATTTGTTCCACAACATGTGATGGTTCATGGTGATGAGGACATCCCTACCATGGATATAACCGTGCCTACACATACAACTCAACCACAACCAGTACAAGGACCTCTTACCCGAGCTCGTGCTCGCCAACTTAATTATCAGGTGAATTCGTTCCTAAGATTATATACTACTGAGAATAGACCGCTACCTAATGCAAGTGATTTAATTGTGTTTAGGAATATGGGAAAGGACCATGGAGAGGCATGCGGAGTCGTGGAGATGTATGGAAGGCATAATGGAGATCATCACGTCACTTTGGGTACAAGACAAGCAAGAGTTCGAGATGGGCTCGTTCTGGGGTCAGATTCGGACTACGACGTCAGCACTAACTTTAAACGGGCGTAACTTCTTCATACGGACTCCGTTTGGGGCGTTTCTGAACTTTGTGGAAAGCTTATCAAGTCTACTTTCTAACGGATCCAACCTCATCATCAAATTCTATCCGAGCCGGTCGAAATTATCAAAGGAGTTTGTATCCGTATCAGAGTCCGAGTCGAAGGGTGCCGCACCACCTCTACTTTGGCCCACGCCTTGTAACCTAGGGCGCAAGGTCCACCTCGTGGCCGCCACCCCGGTCGTTTCCCTATATAGGCCGCCGTCTCCCTCGCTTGAACGGGGATTTCGTTGAGTTTAGGTTTAGCCATTGTGCAAACTTTGTTCTTCAGTTGTGTCGAACGACCACCTGTCAAGACAGCTTCGGGATCCCATCTTTGCTATTCGCAATACAATTTATGCTTCCTTCATATTCGCAATATCGATTGCCTATGTCTTATTCTTGCTAGTTCTTGATTGCTCGTGGATTGAACCGTGTTCAGTTGATCGCGCCTCCAATGAGGTCAATAACACTTGAGTTGGTTCAACGATTGCTAAAGCGCAAGCGTCGTCGTCTGGTTGTAGTCGGATCGTGAGAGTCACCGCCACCAAAATTGATAGTTATCAATCTCATCGAAAGATCGGACACCTCGTTTACATCAAGTGGTATCAGAGCTCAAGGTTGCTCGGTGAGAATTTCCAGTTTACCATAGATTAGATTGCTTTTCCTTACCTAGAGTACACAAAAACAAAACAAAAAAAATTAGCAGTAGTTCAATCTGTCCAAACCGGTCTTAGCCTCGCAATTTTTCTTTTCAGTACATTGCATTGTTGAACTTTCGGTTGCATCGTCGTGTTCTTTGCTGGTCCTAGTGTCTAGTTCCTCTAGAGTTTGAGTTACATTCACGTTTTGGTCTCACCGCTGGTTAGATTCGAACTACCACAGGGGTAGAAAAGGAGGAGGACTCGATCTCTAGGGAGGCTTTGCCCTAGTTGGTTTCGGAGTAGGACACGATCTCGGAGTTGGTTTTGGAGTAGGACACGATCTCGGAGTTGGTTTGGTTTCGGAGTAGGTTTCGGCCGCATCGTGTGTGAAAAAAAGGAACAGGCAGCCGCATTAAAAGAGCCGCGGCATTTAAAAAAAAAGAAAAAAAAAGAGGAGAGAGAAACAGCTAACTTTTGCATACGACCTCCGATTGAGGCGATTCTTGATCCGTTGGAAAGGAAACGAGAAGATAGAGTGAAAAAAATGAAGTCCGGCAAATCTGGGGTTTTTAGATCCGCGTAAGCCACCACGCACACGCGCAGCAGCTCCGACCCCAAAAAAGGTCATTTAGGGCCTCAAAACGAGTCCGGCAAATCTGGGGTTTTTAGATCCGCGTAAGCCATCACGCACACGCGCAGCAGCTCCGACCCCAAAAAAGGTCGTTTAGGGCCTCAAAACGGGCCCGCGAACCGCGAAAAAAATCAAGTTGCTCAGAATTCGCTCAAAATTGACAGAGCCCGTCTACACGTGATTCTAAGGTTCCCCGTGCAGACGGCATCCTTTTCCGAGCTCCTGAACTCTGTGTGCAATGTCATCTATCTTCTTTCTGCGCGGTGTTTTCGTTTGTGTTCTAGGCTCGCGTCTCTTGTACAGTCTAGCCTAGGGCCAGCACCCACCGGCGTTGAACGATTTTTCAGCTTGCATTTTCTGAATTGATTATTGCTACTCCTTGCTACTAAACTTGAGCCCTCCCAGCTACACCTTTTCTACACCGTCTGGTGAGCTTTACCGCAATCGCTCCATCCAATCTTGAAGATATATCGTCACCATCAAGTTGCCGATCGCCTGCGGTGCTTGGTAAGAATTGGTAAGAATTCGATAGAAGGCTTGAGTGCGGCGACTTTGAACCATCATACCCTAGTTCTTGTTAGGGACATATTCTTGTGTTTTTGCTAACAATAGCGAGTTACGAGAGTTTCTTGATCAAGATACATCTCACGGTCCCGTCTGAAAGGAATCATACAACATTTCGCGCAAAATGAATCATCATCTGGAGGGCCTTGAGGAGGGCGTCGAGTTACAAATGAGCGACTTGCTCAACTAGAGAGCACCTAGATTGAGACAAACGCAACGCCATTGCGATGGAGAGAGCACAAGGTATTACTAATAATTCTTTAGCGATATTATGGCGCGACTTGAGGAGATTGTCCAAGCCGACCATCGTTCCCTATTTGTGATGGTAGAGGACAAGATGAATATGTGGGTGATTACGAGGCGGATGGCGAGCTAACCACAACAACGATCGAGCTCGCCGCCAATTGCGTTTCAACCGACAAGGTATGCAAAGAGAACCCCACGACGTGAGGTGCGTGACCACGAAGATGCTTTTGCTAAGGTTAAATTCAATATGCCCTCTTTTAATGGTAAATATGATACGATAGTTATTTAGATTGGGAACTAGTTGTTGATCAAAAATTTGCTTGTCATGATTTTCCGAGAATAGACGAGTTAGGGTGCTACTAGTGAATTTACCGACTTTGCTTCTATTTGGTGGAAAGAACATTGCCGTCAACATCCCAATAACATACCTAACACTTGGGAGGCTTTAAAATTGCTTATGCGTCATCAATTTGTTCCCTCATATTATGCTCGTGATTTGTTAAATAAATTGCAACGCTTACAACAAGGTGCAAAGTCTGTGGAAGAATACTATCAGGAATTACAAATTGGTATGTTGCGCTGTGGGTTAATTGAGAATGAGGAGGCATCAATGGCTAGGTTTTTGGGAGGATTGAATCGTGAAATTCAGGACATTCTTGATTATAAAGATTATAACTCCATGACTAGATTATTTCACCTTGCTTGCAAAGCTGAACGAGAATTGCAGGGACGCCAGACGAGAATGCGATCTAACTCTTCTACAGGTCGCACAAATTCATGGACGCGTACACCTTTTTCCTCATCCACTATGGCGGCCCCACCATTAACCGCCAACAACAAGCAGCGCCCTACTACATCAAATTCAGCGACAAGAGTTTTCGAAGCACCCAAAACAACACCACAACTTCGGCAAAAATTCCTCTTGGCCGCCCGATGGGGCGAACAAGGGCGTTCAATGCCATCGTTGCAAAGGCTATGGACACATGATGCGGGACTGTCCAAGCAAGCGTGTATTGATTATACGTGATGATGGTGGGTATTCCTCTGCTAGTGATTTAGATGATGAAACATATGCTATGCTTGCAAATGACCCTGCAGGACATGATGATAAATCTAACCATGAGGAGGAACATGTTGACGCCGAAGATGCCGACAAGTATTTGAGCATTATAGTGCAACGCGTACTAAGTACTCAAGTGTCTCATGCCGAGCAGAATCAGCGCCATAATTTATTCCAAATCAACGGCGTTGTCAAGGAACGTTCCATTCGCATAATTGTTGATGGTGGGAGTTGCAACAATTTGGCGAGTATGGATATGGTGGAGAAGCTTGCGTTGTCGACTAAACCGCATCCCCACCCATACCATATTCAATGGTCCAACAGCAATGGTAAGTTGAAGGTAACACGGATGGTGCGAATACATTTTTCTATGGGTTCATACCATGATTATGTTGATTGCGATGTTGTTCCTATGCAAGCTTGTTCATTATTATTAGGAAGACCTTGGCAATACGATACTGATTGTATACATCATGGTAAGAATAATCAATACTCTCTCATGTTCAAGGGAAAGAAAATTGTGCTGCATCCTATGACTCCTGAACAAATTGTTAAAGATGACCTTGCTAGAGCTAGAAGAGAGAAGGAGAATACTAAGAGCGAAAATCAGATTGTAGCAAAAGAGCTTGAGCAACATAAAAAGAAAGAACCTAAATCTGTTCATGACAAAAATAAAGAAATTAAATTGAAAGGTGCTAGTTTTCTTGCTACCAAATCTGATATGACTCAACTGGATGCTAGTAATTCTGTTTGCTATGCATTAATTTGCAAAGAAGCATTGTTTTCATTTTAGGATATACCTTCTTCTTTGCCACCTACTGTCACTAACATTTTGCAGGAGTACAAAGATGTCTTTCCAAAGGACATCCACGGTCGCCACCGCCGTGGGATTGAGCATCAAATTGATTTAATCCCGGTGCATCATTGCCCAACCGAGCACCATATAGGACCAATCCAGAAGAAACTAAAGAAATTCAGCGCCAAGTTCAAGAGTTGCTTGATAAAGGGTATGTGTGCGAATCTCTTAGCCCTTGTGCTGTTCCGGTCATTTTGGTACCAAAGAAAGATGGATCATGGCGTATGTGTGTGGATTGTAGAGCGATTAATAATATCACCATTAGGTATCGTCATCCTATTCCTAGGTTAGATGATATGCTTGATGAATTGAGTGGTTCTGTTGTCTTTTCCAAGGTTGATTTGCGTAGTGGTTATCATCAAATCCGCATGAAATTAGGCGATGAATGGAAAACGGCTTTTAAAACTAAGTTCGGTTTATATGAGTGGTTAGTAATGCCTTTTGGTTTAACTAATGCTCCTAGTACTTTCATGAGACTAATGAATGAGATTTTGCGTGCTTTCATTGGTAAATTTGTGGTGGTTTATTTTGATGATATATTGATATATAGCAAATCATTAGAGGAACATCTGGACCATTTACGTGCTGTTTTTAAGGTTTTACGTGATGCACGCCTATTTGGTAACCTTGAGAAGTGCACCTTTTGCACCGATCGAGTCGCGTTTCTTGGCTATGTTGTTACTCCACAGGGAATTGAAGTTGATCAAGCCAAGGTTGAAGCAATACAGAGTTGGCCGACTCCTAACACGGTCACACGGGTGCGGAGCTTTTAGGACTTCTTTGGGTTCTACCACCGCTTTGTGAAGGATTTCAGTACTATCGCCGCACCATTGAATGAGCTTACCAAGATGGGCGTGCCATTTGTTTGGGGCACCGCACAGGAGAATGCCTTCACCACATTGAAAGATAAGTTAACACATGCACCTCTACTCCAACTCTCTGATTTCAATAAGACTTTTGAGCTAGAATGCGATGCAAGCGGAATTGGTTTAGGTGGTGTGTTGTTACAAGAAGGCAAACCTATAGCATACTTCAAATGAGAAATTGAGTGGGCCTAGTTTGAACTATTCTACTTATGATAAAGAGTTATATGCCCTCTTCAACCTTAGAAACTTGGCAACATTATTTATGGCCCAAAGAATTTGTTATACATTCGATCATGAATCTCTAAAGCATATTCAAGTCAAGGTAAATTGAACCGTAGACATGCAAAGTGGGTTGAATTTATTGAGTCTTTTCCTATGTCATAAAACACAAGAAGGGAAAGGAAAATGTTATTCTTGATGCTTTGTCTAGAGATATGCCATGTTATCACAACTTGACTTCAAAATTTTTGGATTAGAGACTATTAAAGAGCAATATGTGCACGATGTCGATTTTGCGAAATATTGTTGAATTGTGAAGAAGGGATAATGTGGAATAAATTTGTCATTAATGATGGATTTGTGTTTAGAGCTAACAAGTTGTGCATTCACGATAGTTCCGTTAAATCTGCTTTGTTACAGAAGCACATGGAGGTGGGTTAATGGGACATTTTGGTGTGAAGAAAACAGAGGACATACTTGTCGATCATTTCTTTTGGCCAAAGATGAGACGGACGTCGAGCGCTTCGTTGCTCATTGCACTACATGTCAAAAGCTAAGTCACGACTTAATCCTCATGGTTTATATATGCCTTTACCGTTCCTAGCATTCCGTGGGAAGATATTTCGATGGACTTTGTTTTAGGATTGCCTAGGACAAAGAAGGAAAGGATAGCATATTTGTGGTTGTTGATAGATTTTCTAAGATGGCCCATTTTATACCTTGTCATAAGAGCGATGACGCTACCAATATTGCTGATTTATTCTTTCGTGAAGTTATTCGCTTGCATGGTGTGCCTAATACTATAGTTTCGATCGTGATGCTAAATTCCTTAGCCATTTTGGAGAACTTTATGGGCTAAATTGGGGACTAAGTCGTTATTTTCTACTACTTGTCATCCCCTAAACCGATGGACAAACCGAGGTTGTGAATAAAACTTTGTCTACCATGCTTAGAAATTTGTGTTGAAAAAGAATTTAAAATGTGGGAAGAATGCTTGCCTCATATTGAGTTTTCTTATAATCGGTCATTGCATTCTACTACAAAGATGTGCCCTTTGAAGTTGTTTATGGTTTTCGCCTCGTGCTCCTATTGATTTAATGCTTCTCCCACCTTGAGAGAAATTGAACTTTGATGCAAAACAACGTCTTGAACTGATTTTAAAAATACACGAGACAACCAAGGAGAATATAGAGCGCATGAATGCTAAATATAAACTTCTTTGGTAGTCGGGAGAAAACACATAACTTTTAAACCAGAGATCTTGTTTGGTTGCACTTGAGAAAAGATAGGTTCCACGAATTGAGAAAGTCAAAGCGATGCCTAGAGTGATGGTCCTTTCAAAGTGTTAGAAAAGATTAATGATAATGCATACAAGCTTGAACTGCCTGCAGATTTTGGGGTTAGTCCCACATTTAACATTGCAGATTTGAAGCCATACTTGGGGGAAGAGGATGAGCTTGAGTCGAGGACGACTCAAATGCAAGAAGGGGAGGATGATGAGGACATCCCTACCATGGATATAATCGTGCCTACACATACAACTCAACCACAACCAGTACAAGGACCTCTTACCCGGGCTCGTGCTCGCCAACTTAATTATCAGGTGAATTCGTTCCTAGGATTATATACTACTGAGAATAGACCGCTACCTAATGCAAGTGATTTAATTGTGCTTAGGAATATGGGAAAGGACCATGGAGAGGCATGCGGAGTCATAGAGATGTATGGAAGGCATAATGGAGATCATCACGTCACTTTGGGTACAAGACAAGCAAGAGTTCGAGATGGGTTCGTTCTGGGGTCAGATTCGGACTACGGCGTCCGCACTAACTTTAAACGGGCGTAACTTCTTCATACGGACTCCGTTTGGGGCGTTTCTGGACTTCGTGGAAAGCTTATCAAGTCTACTTTCTAACGGATCCAACCTCATCATCAAATTCTATCCGAGCCGGCCAAAATTATCAAAGGAGTTCGTATCCGTATCGTAGTCAAGTCGAAGGTGCTTGCGCCACCTCTACTTTGGCCCACGGGCCTTGTAACCCTAGGGCGCGCCCACCTCGCCGGCGCCACCTGGTCGTTTCCCTATATAGGAGCCGCCGTCTCCCTCGCTTGAACGGGGATTTCGTTGAGTTTAGGTTTAGCCATTGTGCAAACTTTGTTCTTCAGTTGTGTCGAACGACCACCTATCAAGACAGCTTCGGGATCCCATCTTTGCTATTCGCAATACAATTTATGCTTCCTTCATATTCGCAATATCAGATTGCCTATGTCTTATTCTTGCTAGTTCTTGATTGCTCGCGAGGATTGAACCGTGTTCAGTTGATCGCGCCTCCAATGAGGTCAATAACACTTGAGTTGGTTGGTGATTGCTAAGGCGCAAGCGTCGTCGTACGGTTGTAGTCGGATCGTGAGAGTCACCGCCACCAAAATTGATAGTTATCAATCTCATCGAAAGATCGGACACCTCGTTTACATCACATGGTCCTAAGATACTGACAATAACTACTATATGGTTGAGTGTCTCACAGACGCTAACTGACGATCGGTTACTGTTTTACTAACAGCAACTGTCCCTTTGACCAAATGTGTCACTTCTAATAGGCATCTTCTCCAGGAGTAACTGTCACATCTTCGATGGTTATTTAAAGACGAAGCACAGAGGAACAAAGGCATCGGATTGAAATATCACAATCAAAATTAGATTCATGTTCCAACTCTGATTCAATAGCATAGCAAGCACTACGCTCTATGTAATTAGGATTAGTCCACCGCCTTGTCGAAGGCACCCCCTGTAAAGGATCCTGTCCATAGCAATAAAGAGTGATCTCATTCTTTTCTAAGAACTCTATGCCATTTTCTCTATTTTATTTCATAAGATCAACGACTCGATCGTCGACAGATGACCTTCTAAGCAATTGTGTTAAAGAAATAACACAACCTCATGATTCTCTCTCGAAACTTGATCTGCAAAATACTTCTAATTGCAACATGGAGCATCTGTGTCATCAACACATGACAATCATGAGACTTTATACCAATTAACTTCAAATCTTTCATCAAAACAAGTTTCTTCATGTTGGCGGAGTAACCGGACGAAACTTTCACACCTTGCAAGCACTGGCATAGTTCAGTTCTCTCGCCCTTGGACAAAGTGTAACAAGCAGGGGAATGTACGTTCGTCCTTTATCGGTGCTAACTCAGGTCTGATGTCCATATCAACCAAGTCAAGCCGTGCGTTGACACCATCCTTTGTTTTGTCATGAATGTTCAGTAAGAGACCAATCAAGCTATCACATACATTCTGTAACATCCCAAATTGGGTTTGTCTTTCAAATATAATAAAAATGAGGATAAATTAAAACTTTTGCTGCCTCATGTATTGTTACAGTGTTTGAAACCCCTTTCCTTTAATTGGTGGAAATTAAAACTCAAAATTTCCCCAATTAAATTCAAGTCATAAATCTCCTCAATGAAAATCTGGTGCCCAAACCCTGAAAATAATTTTCATTGGACCTAGGAGTGATGTTTAACACCTCAGAATTATTTCATAATTTTCAGAAATTATTTGATAATTTAGAGACAAGTCAAACATTAGTCAAACTCCTAAAATAGCCTTACGAATTTTTAGAGAAAAATGCGGTGCATAAAAGTCTCTGAAAATTTTATATCGTGGTCCTCCCTCGATGGCGACCTCAGATTAAATTTCATGAATTTTGGAGCTTGTTTTCTATTTTAAATAATTCTCTAAAGTCGCTCACCACTTGGTCAAAAATCGCTTTCACTTTGTTGCTCGGTCCGGTCCGACATCGTTCGAGCTCAAAGGTGCAGACGGATCAACTAACGGCACCTTAGGTTCACTCGCGCGTGGCCGATCGAGTCGTTCGATCTAAATCCAGCGGCCGTAGCGCGGGTGAACTTTCGGACCAAACGAACTCACTTTAGCGCGTTAGTCGTTTGATCTCCGATCAACGGCCACGATAGAAGGGGATGTTCGGACCATCCGAGAGGTGCGGCTAATAACCGACGTTGGATCTTGATCGTATGGTCGACAAGCGATGGAACGCTCGGACCACCGGACTGAATAGCCGAACGTTCCAGAGCGCGGTAGCCGCACGATTGGAATCCTATGTGATCGAACGGCCGTCCTCTTTTCGTTTTCCTCTCGCCGCTCGCGCTCGACGAAGTCAACAGTAGTGGTTGGAAATCGCAGAGCATGGGCGTCGGGTCATCTCAAGCTTGACCACGCCTATAGTAATAAATGCGCCGTGCGGTCGCCTCAAAGTCTTCGATCGCTCCCATCGCTCTCAAGTGCTCGATGGCGATTGACCGAGGGGAGATATTGCCGTTGCTTACTGCCATTCCCCGCTATATAAGCTCCTCTGGTCTTTCCATTGAAGCCTTTCAAACACCTCGCAAGCTCCAGCAACCTCTCTGGTGTTTGCTTGAGCTCAAAAACTTGAAACCTTACATTGCGCCATTGCCGAGCTTCAAGCTCTTGGTGAAGCGGTACCCTTGGGCTTCATCCTTTGGTCTTGCTCCCTCGATTCCTCTCACCTCGGTGATCATTAAACCTCACTCAATTTGGGTTTTGCCGCGAGGAGGCTTAAGTTTGGATTTCCCCTTCGGCCGAAAGCCCTATTTTTCTTCATCAGGCGGCTCCATCCTCTCGTGCTTTTCGCGTGCTCGGTAACTTCTTGTTAGTCCCTAGTTGCTTGGCACCGCTTGCTTGGACCGCAGCAGAGCTCATTTGCCATTTTCGTTTTGACCGGTTTGGTCATCTCATCATCTCGGCTTGCGGCGTTCTAGAACGCCTTGGTGAAATTTTAGTTCCTTTGGGTGCGCAAGATTGTTAGCAACCCATTTTGGGCACTTGCTTCGCCTGCGCCGCGGCGAGCCGCGGCGGCGAGCCGTTTTCACCGTCGGTTTGTCGGATGAAAGCGAGGACAAAGATTTGAGCGTGATTCTTTGTGGACCGTCGATCTTTAGATCGTCCCCTCGATCGCTTCGAGCGCTTTGATACGTGGACCGTTGTATCCTAGATCAACGGTCCCGATTTGAGTGAACGTTCGGACCGTTCGAAAGGTTTGATCCGTGTGAACCGTTGGATCTAAGATCAACGGATCCTGTGCGGGTGAACGTTCGGACCGTCTGAATGGTTCGATCCGTGTGGACCGTTGGATCCAAGATCAACGGGTCCTATGCGTGTAAACGTTCGGACCGCTGGACATCCTTTGGCATCTGGTTCGTTAATTTTTCATCCAACGGTTGATGCTTAGGGTTGGCGCGTTCGCTCTGTTGCTGCGCGTGTGGGCTGTTGGATCGATGATCTTCGGCCCATGTTCTTCCACGTCGTTTATCTGGGTTATATTTCTCGGGTAGAGTTATTTATCAACTGAAAAATAGTTTTATCTTCTAAAATGCATAAGTAATTTTCGGTAACTTCAAAAATGATAAAACCAGTGCCATTATTTTTCATTCTTAGTAAACTTATTTCAGTATAGGTTGCTCATTTATCTCGAGAGCTGAGAAAAGTTTTGTTTTGAAAGTAAACATTAAACTGATTATCTTTACAACAGAAAAATAGTGAATCTTAGAAAACTCATAACTAATTATTGCAAGCTCCAAATGAGATGAATCCAGTGGGGCTGTTCATCTTATGAGCTGCTTGATTTACCATAAAAATTTTAGTAGCTCCACCATTCTAGAAAAATTTCACTAAAATCATTGCTTAGGTGAATAGTGTTGTTTTTCATTTTCTGGCAGACTGAAAATGTTTTGGCCATAACTTTTGCATTGAGAATCCAAATCAATTGGTTCTTGTTGATTTAGTTCATAAAAATTATGTTCTTTCTACTGTAAAAATTGGAGGACTTTTTGCTGAGTTTTGCTGTTGCATCTTTTGAGGTTTCTCGCCTTATTGGTTCTTGTTGGTTCTTTCGATAGGTTGCGACAATATTGATAATATCGAGAGTGATCCTCTGCAGCAAAACAGTGAGCTTCAGCATGGCAAGATATTTGATCATAAATGTCCCATTACTTTCAAAGTCTAATATCTTGTTTACAAATTATATGTATGCATTGCTTTTGTGTCCAATTATTTTTGCCCTGTTTAGAGGTAGCTATTCCTAATGCATTGTTGCCATTAAAATGTTATCCCCTGCCACAACCATAAGTTATTATCATATTTGGTGAATTAGAGCGGTGATTTAATTATGCTCTTTTCTTGCCTTTGCGATGTCATGCTTAGAAATGCTTAGCTAGGTAGAATTGGCGGTTATCGACTTAGTCGATGACCTTGATCACACAAATCATTTTGTTTATTTTTGGTTCAAGACCTTATGCTTTTGTTTTGTAAAACCAAAATGAAACAAAATGATTTGACTTGGGCACAATGGCATGTTGGTGTGATTGTTGGGTGTGACAAGGAAAGGTGCCCAGGTCCCTAAGGACCGAATTGTTGCTTGCGCCATTGATCCAAGCACTTTTGCGTACTAACCACATGAGGGTTATATGGGACCCCTCTTGACCTAGTACTTTGGAGTGTGTTATCTCCAGTCGCAGGAGGAGCGTTGTGTGTGTTGTGTGAAAAAGGAATTGTGTTCTTGTGTTGGGTGTGCGGTGGTGGAGTTTCCGGGATGGACTCTCCACCTCGAGGGGCGTCGCAGTTGTCCGAGGCTTTACCCGTGAGGGGTAGTTGTCCGAGGCTGGGCCACGACCCCGACACAACGTATGGGTTTCTATCCATACGGGCGACTCGAAGGTAATACATAATATTGGAAAAGTCTCAGAGGACTTAGCCGCTTGCTGCATACCTAAGGAAGTGTGCTTAATAGCTTGGCAAAAGGCGGTGCAGCGTGTGGGTAAAATGGTACACCTGCGCAGGATAAAACTATTCGAATAGCCTCGTCCTAGGTTATGGACACGCTTGGTGATTTCCCGCAAGATCTAGACTTCAACAACTGTTTTTGTTTTGAAATTTAAAAACTTGACATGGTTGGTCTGAATGGGTAATTCAGGCTATTGTGGTGGCTATTGGGTTAGCCACTTCCAGGACTGTTTTACTGTTGTTGATACTTGATTACTTCGCTTTTGTCAAACAAAATCAGATTGCAAAATTGCCTTCAATCTATTACATTATTGCAAATAAAACTTGCTTTATGCTTAAAATTTGAGTCCGACCGCTCCACTTAAATAAGCTTGCATATAGTTATTGTATAGATCTGTTATCATTCTTATATATCTTGTAGTACATTCAAAGTACTCACCCACTTTTTTCGGGTTGCTTTTTGTTTGCAGAGGAAGAAGGTGAGCCCCAAGGGCTTCACTTCTGTGAGATGTGCTGCGGGTTCGACGGCTAGCTGCGGCCTGGTCGGTTGCCTTGTGGGTAAAAGGCACACCGTTGGGCTCCTTTGTTTACCACCATCTTATGGCACTTTTGCTTCCGCTGTTCTGTAATTTTTACCTGTTGGCCAGTTGGCCTCTTTGTTGTATTTACTCTTGAATATTATTATGTATGTCTTTATTTGTTCTGTGCTTTCGGTTCTATGTGATTGAATGGAATTGATGCATGAACTTTTGTGAGAGGGTGTATCGCACTGGGAAGTATACATTCCTCGGCGTCACGAGTTATTATGCTTATGATGATAGGGTCAAGTGGTGACTAATCATTATAAGCTTAATAATCCCGGGGGCGTCACACATTCTTCTCTACGTGCATGACATTGATATAGTGACGAACTTCTAGGTGCCCCTAATAAGGTAAGTCCCAAAATATTGATCTCTTCTTCTAGATGTGCTTGTCACGGGTCCTCGATTTACGTCCCTTTTCGAACACAATATCTAAATTCTTAACCATATCATAGACCTCTTTTCCACTTAAATGCCTTGGAGCTGAATTGTCCTCCTTCTCTCTGTCGAATTATTTTCTCATCCTGCGGTATGGGTGAGCCCTCCGAGGGAACCTACGGTGACACATGTACACAGTTTTGCACGAGTGATTCCGCCACACACTCTCGGTATCATCTAAGTAGTGAGTACATGCTTTGACCCCTTTTGTACTTTGGTCGACAGGTTAGCAAGGGCAGGATAAACATTTATGGTGCAGAACAACAAGGAGCGTAAAGTGAAGTTCTCTCGTTTGTACGCATCCCATACATGTACCCCTTAGATCCATAGTATTTTTAGATCTTCCATCAACGGTGCTAGGTACACATCAATATCATTCCTATGTTGCTTCGGCCCTTGGATAAGTATCGACACCAAGATATACTTTTGCTTTATACACAACCAAGGAGGAAGGATGTAGATATAGAGAGTCACGGGCCAAGTGCTATGTTGGCTGCTCATGTAAACGAAAGGATTCATTCCATCTATACTCAATTCAAACCTTATATTCCCCGGTTGCGCACCGAAGTCTGCAAACCTCCTATCGAAGTTTCTCCACTGGGCGGAATCAGCAGGGTGTCCTAGATTTCCATCATTCTTATGCTCCTATGAGTACCAACACAGTAGTTTTGCCTCCTTTGGGTTCGCAAAAAACCGCTTCAAACGGGGAATTACAGGAAAATACCACATGTAACAGCCTCAGCTTTAATAAACAGTAATAAGATGCTGTTCATAGCATCACTGTTCATTTCGGCAAATTAGGCAATATGTTACCAGCTAACTTCCTCAATTTCTAACCTTAAACCCTCCTCAATTTCTAACCTTAAACCCAAGCTTGTCAAAACTTCAAAAGAAAATACCAAATCAATGTTGGTATGATGACCGGGAAGTATTTTTAATAAAGACTAGATGAATTATTTTGGCCAAAAATAATTTTTGTTGAAATTTTAGATCTTGAGAAAAATATTTATTCTCTAAACAAAACCTATTCAGTTAAGTAAATTATTTAAGTATTTTAAAAGGTGAAACAGTGGATTTTAAATTTTATTCAGGACATATATTATCCCAGTAGTCTCTCTGCAAAATCTCACATTTTTCCGAATCAATTTGCTATTTTAAAACCTTGGTCAAACTCTTGAAGATTTGAATTAGGCTTGGTCAACCCTCTCGGCCTAAACCCTCCTTGGCACTGTAGTGGCTCGAACCCAACGAGTTTGAGTCCCAATAAGTGCAACCGGGCCGCACTGTCACGTTCAAGCATGCGCCCCATCTCCCGTGTTTTCGAGCCGTTGATCTCCTCGTGGACGGTCGTGATTCGCAGCGCCGTGCGAGCCCTCCGTGTGTGCGATGTGATCTACACCGTTGGATTCCCATCCAACCGTGGTCAGCCATGGCTTTGAAAACCATAGCGCTCACCTAAATCTTAGCCGTCAGATCTCAACGAACGGGCCTGATGCATTGGGCCGTTCGAACCGTCCGAACGCGCCATGTGATATCCACCGTTGGATCTTCATCCAATGGCACCGCAATGAAACTCAGTCATCAAACTTACCTCCAAAAATCGGGCACCGTTGGATCCTGAACGGGCCGCCCCGATCAACGTGAACGTTCGGACCGTCCGAACGTCACATTGAATCTGAGCCGTTTAAATCTAATCCAACGCTACCGGTTGGATCAAGTTCAAATTCCTTGGCATGTACCTTTCAAGAGTAGCCGTTGGATTTGGATCCAACGCCTCTCTTTGATTGGGCTGATCGGACTGGCTGCAGCACCCTTTGAATCTCAGTCGTGAGCACAAAATCGAACGGCTGATAATCCCTGGAGCTTACGGTGGGCTGTGTTGTCGTATTTTGCCCCGGATGACAGCGGATTCCCACTCGTCAATGAGCTCCCTCTCTTCCTCCTCTCGTCTGTGCACCACCGCCGGCTTTGCCGCCGGAGTAGAGGCGTTACACAGTAATGATGCGAATATTCCCTTGATATTTAGCATCGTATAGCCACCTCATCAGCTCTAGAGAATTCTCGGTTGCTCCGGTGGGACAAATCCTATATAAACCCCACTTTTGGGAGCTCTGCCATTGTTGACCGAAGCAGTTATCTTCACCACATTTCCTTCCCAGTGAAGTATCCCTTGCTCTCTTTGCATGATCATCTCTCTCGGTGCTTAATTCACCTGATGATGTGAATTTGGGCATCGTGTGTAGGTTGATCCAGGGTGTTACCCTTTTGCTGACCCGAGCCAGTTGGAGCACCTTGTGGGTAGTATCTTGCTCCGGTGAGTTAGGCTTCTTGTCTTCCTGCAAAGCACAGGTAGGGTGATCTTTAGAGTCTAAGATTTCTTTGTTGTCGTTTTGGTCAGACCAGTGCAAAGGATCTTGGGTCTTTGCTGTCTCGGCCAGGACTTGACTTCATATATTTTCTTCTCAGCTCGTAAGTTAGACCTTGTTTCTTGTCACCATGAGTACCCTAAGGACTTCAATAGTTCTTGAGCCATCTACTTGTACCTGATTTATTAAAATAGCAAACTTCATTTTTGTAATCCGTCTATATTTCAGCTTTTCAAACATCTGTAGCTATAGTCTTAAATTAAACTCTAAACTGGACACTTAGTATCTATAGAGGATGAATATGGGTTATTACCTTATTTGGGGTAGATATAGCTTAAGCATTTTGCTTAGCCATGCATTATCATCTTGATCATGCATTCTTTTTCAATATTTTGTCCCTTGTCAGTTTTTGGTGTTTATTGTATTCTTATGATTTTAGCTTCTGGTTCTTCCGAAGTTGTTGAATCTGTTATTGAACAACCAGAACCTGAACAAGAGATCTATTATTACCAAGGCAAGCATCATCTCTGCACCATATTGATCCCAATTTTGGAACTGTAGATTTACAAAATACAGTGATAACTGTTGCATGCTAAATTCCTTAAAAATTAATTGTGATCTGTTTAATATCTAGTTACAACCTATCACTTGTGGCTTGCCTTAAATTTGATCATACACTCAAATTAAGGTATTGTTTGTATTAAAATACTTAGGTTAGAATTTTTGCTTAGCCATGCAGTCTATAGACCGGTAGTGTTTGGCAAGCTTATCTTGTCAAACATGGGAACCACAAATGAATATTAAGTATTTGTTTCTTTGTCAGTCTCTTTGAATCAGAATTGAATTTAAACCCTTCTTGCTGATCTGATTTCAAATCCGGACAAGTGAATGCTAGTGATGGTGCCTTAGTGCACGAGACTGGGAAATGTGGTTGTCTTGTCTGGATTGATTAGGGACTGAACATCGGCTGGATGATTCAAGCCCCAACGTACTTCCACACGCGGTGTATGGGCGTTGTTTGGTTTAGTAAAGGGTTAATGCTATTGAGTTGGAAAACAGGAAAGTAAGGACATATGTGTTTGATTGCGTATCTATATCATATGTTCTTAGGAGGGTGAGGCCATACATGTGTTCCATCACATGTATGTACCTTAAGAACTCGATTGCGAATTAATATGTGCAGCTAGCACACTCTACTTTCTGTCATTTAATTTGCATTTTTGGATCGGCATTCCGGCACAACATGTGGGCCCCTTGGTTGGTGTGTTCTACTAGTAACTTGTCTTGGCGGGATCACCACACATGGGTATTCCACTCAATAGTGTCAACTTGTTGAAAAATACCAAATCTTAGTTTACCCGGCCGGCATACCAAAGGCAGTGTGCTATTATTCCAGAGGCTTACGGGCAAACTAAGTCGTGTGGGTAAAGATGTACACCCCTGCAGGGAGTAAAACTATTCGAATAGCCGTGTCCCCGGTTACGGACAACGCTTGGACCTGATTAGCGCTTTGTATAGATTTGACATTCCAATTTTGTTGGTGAAAGGGATTTCGGTTAAATGGTTAAGTGTGTACTGTTGTGTTGGTGGTGTACAACCACTTCATTATTGTTTATTGTTTATGATTATTCTTCATTTACTTGCTCTTTTAGTCCAAATTGATTTATTAAATTGCTTTATCAAAACTTAGCAGTTGTAGGTTAAGATATATTGCTTTACGCAAAATTGAACCATTATGCCTTCCTGTTGTTAACCTTATGCATATATCAATTCTAATCCTTTGTATAGGACCTCTCAAACACTTTCTTTTATTTAGTTTGTGTAAGTCTTGTTGAGTACCTTCTGTACTCAGGGGCTATAACCTCTTGTTGCAGGTGAAGATGGTTATTTGTATGAGCTGCCCGTTAGCGCCGATCAGGGTGACGCTAACGAGTGAAGCTATTTCTAATCTCCACTCAATAGCCTGCGGGTGATGGGGCCATTGGTGGTGTTAGCTTTTGCTGTTTAGTTTATTTCCGCTGCTAGACTCTGTAATGAATTTAGTCATTTGATTTTGTATGCCCGACTGAATTGTAAACTCCAATGTATAATTATGTAATTAATTGTCCTGTATATTTGATGCAATGTTGTGAAGGATATATGTGCAATAGTCTTTATTCCTGGGAACTATTGTAATGCATATATCCGGGAACCTGAATATTGGAATTGTAACATGTGAATGGTTATGCTGTTAGCATGTTTTTAATTAAGAACCGAATGGGTCTTGATGAAAGATTATGCTTTGAGTATAATTCTTTAATTCGGTACAAAATCCAATATGTTGGGGTCCTGACAGCGTTGGTATCAGAGCATATGTTGCCTGTAGGTTAGAAATAGCACGGTCGTTAGTACTAGTGAGTTTCTGTAAAATTATTTTGACATAGTAAGATAATTTTTGAAAAATTTAAGTGTGGCATCTTTTATTTCTCATCTTCCTTAGTATCAACTCTTATCTTAATTTTCTGTCGACCTTTTGAAAATGAGTTGCTTACTTACCTTGTCCTTTGTCTATAGATGAGTGGGTGGTATTTGGTCAAGGAGACCCGAGCTGAGGATGTGGATGGATTTCCGGAATTACTCCGGGATATGATGTGGCAAGCCAACTTCACTTATCAACCGGAGTATGCTATCTATCGTCTGATCGAGGACCCGGGATGGAGGAGTACCAGGCTATCATTAATGTGATTGCCAGACAGGTGATGGGTAGTATTCCATACTGTATCCACGTACATGCCACCTCTGAGTCTATGGCCGTTCAGGAAGCAGCTCGTAGGATGATGTGTCTTCTTCGTCATGATTTGACGGAGTTGTCTCAACCACCCTATGATCACTTCCCGAAGCAAGGCCCTAGAGCAGATGTGAGCACGTTCGATGAGATTCAGTTTGGAGAGGACCCACATGTACGCCAGCTGGCGAGGTTGGTTCATATTATGGACCAAATTCATCGCTGCCTGGTGTATGAGTTGTGGTAGACCCGCCGTCGTCTGCATGAAGCTCAGGAGTATTTGAGGCTGGGTGTTGTCATGAAACGCATCCCCCGTAATGTGCTTTATGGTAACAACGAGATCTCTCCAGCTGTTGCTGCACCACCAGGATTTCGATTTCCCGAGGTGGCCAGACTTGTTCCTATCCTTGGACAGTGTCGTCAAGCCCGGATGTCTGCAGGCTTTCCTCGCACCCAGCGACCTACACCTCCTGAAGGTCATCATCTGCTACTAGGTTCTCCTTGGCGTCTCATCAGTCCATCGAACCCCCTAGACACGGGTTCACCTGAGGCTCATTTGTTAAATGAGTTTCCGGTGAATTTTAAACGTGACAACTATGTGTTGGGAATGGGTGATGAACACCATGTTTAGGAAGTGGTAGTAGCCAACCAGTAGCCATATTGTATTAAAAATAATAGGATAGCCCTTTTGTTGACTTTGAAGGTTGTAAATCTTTTGTGGGATCTTGCCAATTATTGTCTACTGACATACATGGGTGTTGTACTAAACTCATTTGCTTAAATGGAACTTGTGTTCTTTTGGTGTTAAATTTTGATGCATTTCATATCATATTGCATGTGGGAGTTTAGTTTTATCTTTCTCTCTGTTCAAATATTGTTTGTGTTTGCGTGAGTGTATCCTTGTGATGTTATTAACCATTGTGTGGTAACAGTATGACAGGACCTACTACTCGTGCGCGAGCACAACAAGAGGAGAGATTCTGTACCCCAATTCCCTTCCCTCAGGGAGAGCAAGCCGATCCTTCTGGTTCTCATGGTACACAAGGTGGTCGCCAGGAAGAGGAGCTTCCTCCGCCGCCCACTATGGCTGATGTTCTTATGCAAATAGAGCGCAATAGGATGGAGGAAACGCGCATTCTGGAGCAAATAGCGCGTAACACTTCTTCCACTACCACACCAGCTGGCAGGGCAGGAGGCCAGCATGTTCATGGAGGTCTGGCTGATTTCCAACGAACTAACCCTCCAGTGTTCTCTAGCTCCCAAGAACCATTAGAAGCTGAAGATTGGCTCCGGAATATTGAGAAGAAGTTGCTGATATCTCAATGTTCAGAGAGAGAGAAAGTCATGTTCGCTAGTTACCAGTTGGATGGAGCAGCTAGCGTTTGGTGGGACAACTTTCTTGCCACCCAGCCTGCTGGATATGTTCCTACTTGGGGTGAGTTCACGGAAGCTTTTCGTGAAGCTCATATTCCTAAAGGTGTAGTGTTGATTAAATAGCAGGAATTCCTCGCACTTAAGCAAGGGCGAAAAACAGTGACCGAGTATTTGCATGAATTCAATCTCCTTGCTCGGTATGCACCTGATGATTTTTCGACTGACCTTCGTCGTCGGAACCGCTTCATGCATGGGTTATCTGAGGAACTCCAGTTGGCTTTGGCAGTGCAAGATTTCAGGAATTTTTAGCACCTTGTCGACAAAGCCATTATTGCTGAGACTAAAAGCAAGGCTTTGGAGGAGTCGCGAAGCGTAAGGCTACCTGGGCTTTGCGGCTAGTAGTTGTTCAATAATCTTTGCGTCTGTGGCGCCTCACCCTTCGAGCACGGTTCGGCCTCCTCCAAGGGCACCTGTGTTTGTACTTCGTCCACCTCCACCCTCGGGGCAGCCCAAATCTGGTGGGAACCGTCCACCCTCTGTCAGTAATGTCAGGCCTGGGGTGATCTATTTTCATTGTGGCCATCCTGGACATTTTGCAAGCCAATGTTTTGCTAAGGCACATGGGTTACCGCCTATTCAGCCTTCCCCAACCGCCAAGGCCCAAGTACCATCTTGAAACCCTCCGTCAAGCCCGATCCGATTCGGCCCGAGGTCGTGAATCGGATCATCACAAGAGGCGCCGATGCACGATGTTGTTCTTGGTATGCTCCTAGTTAATTCCAGTCCAGCTACTGTTTTATTTGATTCTGGTGCATCCCATTCTTTTGTTAGTAGGCATTTTGTTGTACAACATCATTTGGACATGCATCAACTTCACCCACCGCATGTTATTCGTTCACCTGGGGCAATTTTCAAAACTGATCAAATCTGCCATAACGTCAACATAAACATTCAAGGTGTAGATTTTTGGGCAGATTTGATTGTGCTAGACTCTAAAGGTTTGGATGTCATTTTGGGAATGGATTGGCTATCCAAGAATCGAGGGCAAATTAATTGTGTTCGACGGTCTATTTCCATAACTAATGAGGACGGCAATTCAGTCGTTTTTCAATCCAAAGTAGTCAACTCTCATCTTTGTGCATTGCAAGCTGACGCCACACCTACCTTGGAGTCAGTACCTGTTGTGTGTGAGTATCCTGATGTCTTTCTTGAAGACCTTCCCGGTATGCCACCAGATCGGGAAGTGGAGTTCGTAATTGAAATAGTACCTGGTACTGCTCCTATATCCAGAAGACCTTATCGAATGCCTCCTAATGAACAGGTGGAATTGAAGAAACAGCTTGGAGAATTACTTGATAAGGGATTTATTCGACCGAGTTCCTCACCTTGGGGATGCCCGGTTATCTTTGTTAAAAAGAAGGATAAGACTTTACGGATGTGTGTGGACTACCGTCCGTTGAATGAAGTCACTATCAAAAACAAATATCCTTTACCTCGAATTGATGATCTATTTGACCAACTGACTGGAGCCCGAGTCTTTTCTAAAATTGATTTGTGATCGGGCTATCATCAGATCAAGGTTAGAGCTGAGGACATTCCTAAAACAGCGTTCTCTACTCGTTATGAGTTATATGAGTATACTGTCATGTCCTTTGGCCTAACAAATGCTCCGGCTTATTTCATGAATCTTATGAATTCTGTATTCATGGATTTCTTGGATAAGTTTGTTGTCGTGTTCATTGATGACATTCTTATCTATTCCAAGTATACGGAAGAGCATGAGCAGCATTTGAGACTTGTATTGGAAACACTTCGCAAGCATCAGTTATATGCTAAGTTTAGCAAGTGTGCCTTCTGGCTCAAGAAAGTCGCATTTTTTGGACATGTGTTATCCAAAGGAGGTATCACTATTGATCCCAGCAAGGTACAAGATGTACTAGACTGGAAGCAGCCCCAGAATGTTCCTGAAGTTCGAAGTTTCCTTGGACTTGTGGGTTATTACCGTAGGTTCATTGAAAAATTTTCCAAAATTTTGAGGCCTTTGACTCAGCTTCTAAAGAAGGAGAAGAAATTTGAATGGTCGACTGATTGTGAAGAAAGCTTTCAGCTTTTGAGAACCCTTCTGACCAAAGCTCCCGTTCTCACCCTGTCAGATGTTCATAAGGGCTTTGATATCTATTGTGATGCATCTCGCCATGGGCTTGGCTGTGTGCTCATGTAAAAAGGCCGAGTTGTGGCGTATGCATCCAGGCAGTTGCAACCTCATGAAGTCAATTATCCTACTCATGATCTAGAATTGGCAACTGTAGTCCATGCATTAAAGATTTGGCGACATTACCTCATCGGTGATCGTTGCGAGGTCTATACTGATCACAAGAGCCTGAAATACATATTCACTCAAACTGAATTGAATATGAGACAGAGAAGATGGCTTGAATTGATCAAGGACTATGATATGGGTATTCATTACCATCCAGACAAAGCCAATGTTGTGGCTGACGCTTTGAGCAGAAAGTCACAATGCAACTGCTTGTTGACGGTACCTCTGGCTAAGTGCTTATGTGCTGATTTTCAGCGCCTAAGTCTTCAATGGTGGAAGAAGAAACTCTCGCTACCTTACAAGTGAAATCCACACTTGAAGATCAGATTCTGGAAGTTTAGAAAACTGACACAAAGGTAGCTAAGATCAAGGAAAATTTGAAGGCAGGTAAAGCCGACGAATTTTCTGAGGATGCCCAAGGTATCATACGATATCGCAATCGTTTGGTGGTACCCTCAGATCCTCAACTGAAAGGTTTAATTCTTAAAGAGGCTCATAATTCCAAATTTTGTTTACATCCTGGAAGCACTAAGATGTACCAGGATCTGAAGAAAACATTTTGGTAGAGCCAGATGAAAAGGCAAATTGCTCAGTATGTTGCTGAATGCGATATTTGTCAAAGGGTTAAAGCTGAACACTTGAAACCCACCAGCACCCTTCAGGCTTTGCCTATTCCACATTGGAAATGGGAGGAAGTCGGTATGGATTTTGTTACCGGTCTCCCAAAAACTCAGAATGGATTCGATGCCATTTGGGTGATCATTGGTCGTCTGACGAAAGTGACTCATTTTGTTCCTGTCAAAACCACCTTCAATGGCAAGCAATTAGCAAAGCTCTATATTGCTAAGATTGTTTGTCTCCACAGTGTTCCGAAAGTCATTGTCTCAGATCGTGGACCTCGGTTCACTTCTCATTTCTGGAACTGTCTTCATCAAGCCATGGGGACTGAACTATCTTTCAGTACTGCTTATCATCCTCAGACCAGTGGTCAAACTGAAAGGGTGAATCAAGTGATGGAGGATCTTCTTAGAGCCTGTGTGCTATCATATGGCAAGAACTAGGAGAATTCTTTGCCGTATGTGGAGTTTTCCTACAATAATAGCTACCAAGCAAGTATTCAAATGTCACCTTTTGAAGCCTTGTATGGAAGAGCTTGTAGGACTCCATTGAATTGGTCCGAGTCGGGTGAAAGACCATTTTATGGTCCAGACTTGGTAATAGAAGCGGAAGAGCAAGTTCGTCTGATTCGAGACCGTTTGAAAACTGCACAGTCTCGTTAGAAGAGCTATGCTGACCATCGTCGGCGTGAGTTAAGTTTTGAAGTAGATGATTATGTCTATCTTAAAGTGTCACCGATGAAGGGCACTCATCGCTTTCAGGTAAAAGGAAAGCTAGCACCTCGTTATATCGGACCATTCCGAATCATTACAAAGCGAGGAGCTGTAGCTTATCAATTGGAACTCCCTGACTCTCTTTCGGCAGTGCATGATACTTTTCATGTTTCTCAATTAAAGAAATGCCTACGTATTCCTACCGAGGCTACTGCTTATGAGAGTCTTGATCTTCAACCGGACCTTTCTTATCAAGAGCAACTGGTGCGTATCCTTGATGAAATGGAACGCAGGACAAGAAATCGTACCGTTAAGTTCTTGAAAATTCAGTGGGCTAATCATTCTGAAGATGAAGCCACTTGGGAGCGCGAAGATCTGATGAAGATTGAGCACCCCCATCTCTTTGTTGTTTAAAACTTGCCTTCAAGTCAAGACAGGCAAGGTTAAACAAAGCAATGTAAAAATGTGTAATAGCAACACTATGTTGTTATGTAGAATATTTATTTTCTATCCTTGAAGGAAATTAAGACAACAGATGTTGTTATGTGACTTGTTGGTGGAACTATTTAACTTATATGATGTCATTCTTGTTGGACCGAAAAGGCGACTAGAGGGGGGGTGAATAGGAGCACGCTCACTTTTTCAACCACGATTAGATTCAACACAAATTTCACTCCAATAGCTATAGAAGCTATAAAGATCGATATACCAGTACAGCGGAAGACTAGGATTGAATCCAATCAAAACCCCGAAGCAAAACAACCAAAAACAATCGAAACTTAATTTCCTAAGTGTGGGGCGGTCTGACCTCTATTCAAGGGCGGTCCGACCGGTCCTATGGGCGGTCCGACCTCTGTAGAGGGGCGGTCCGACCTCCAGCCGATGAACAGTGAAATCAGTCCGAAAAACGAAGTTGCAAATAGATGTAACTTTTGATCTACAACTCCAAACTTGATGAAACTTGGTACACACCTTCTCTAGGATGTCAGGAACCTATTCCAATCGAAGATCATGAAGTTCCATGGAAAAGTTATGACCTTTTTCAGTTTGAGAGATGGATAGTTCAAAACCGAGTCAAAGCGAAAACTAGATCCAAAAACTTGCTCGTGGGTGATTGATGATCAAGATGATCTTAGATGTGTTCCCACATGTCACAACAAGCTAGATCATATAAAGAAATCAACCAAAAACATGCGAATCAAAGAAAGACTCAAAATCACCAAATAGAGAGAAGAAGGGCAAATGAACTCATCTTGAAGAGAACTCTTCTTTGGATTGATTTGATAATGTATCGACATCTGACCACTCATACGGATACGCATGGACACAAGATCAAAACATCTCTCTCTCTAGAACCCTAATCTCCACTAAACCTTCCCTAAGCACTTAAGCCAAAACTAGGGTTTCAAGCATGAAAGGGTTAAGGGGGTGCAGCCACCTTCCTCCTCTATTTATAGTGGAGATTTAAACCTTCTAGAAGAGTAACCCTAATGGGCTCCCGTTAAGGCCCAAAACAAACGGGTCACACACGCACGCATCTCGAAACGCCGTCTTCATGTCCTCTTGACCTACTCCGCTTCTCCACGCCATCTTGCGCGCGAGTCGTCAAAGTCACCAAAGCGGTATTTGGTATAATTACCAAAATACCCTTCTCGATCTTTTGCAAAGACCGAGTCCCATCTTTGTGAAGCACCTCCCATGCTTCGCCACGTGTAGGTTGATCAACGGCTCTCAACATGTCGGCAAGTCTCTCCCATCCGGCCCCACCGTAACCACCATGGCACTTGCACCACCCGCGCCGCTTGATCCAACCGGCCGCACCGAATCGCCTGTTCGGTCATCCTTGTCTATTCTCGCACCACACTTGAGTTCATTGACTCACCCGGCATCGCCGATCGTTCGGACCTCGCTCTCCAAGCCTAGTCCCGATCATCCTCGCCGCTGACCGTCGTTGACCACCAAGCAACCCGCACAACAATAAACAAGCAAATCGAATCAGGGAACAAGTTCTTCATAACTTGACCCACGTTAGTCAAAACATGCATCATGCAACACATATGCATCAAACCCATGACTTTGACCTAACAAAACATCATCGCCACGGTTGGCCGATGAACAAGTCGAAACGGTCGGCCGCCCCTCGGGCGGTCGATCGCTTGACCTAGCGGTCCGACCGCCACCACAAGGTCGGTCGGATCGCCAGGACTTAGCCAATTTTCAACCCCTGAAAATCCGAAACCTACTGGAAACTTTAAACCAATAGAACCTTTGCTTGGGAACTCCAAAAATTATGAGACCAAGTGTATTAGGATCCCCTCACTTGTCTACAACACCTATTTTTGGCCCAGCCCATTCTGGCCATTTTGGTCACGGCCGGTCTGACCGCCGCACATGGTCGGTCCGACCGATTTGGGACCGGTCGGACCGCCATGCTATGGCCGATCGGACCGCCCCTGTCCAGAATGCCTGAACAGATCTGAAACTTTGTCGAAAACCCGTGAAACGACAAACCGTTAACGTCATTGCCAATTGTCACATCATCCTAAGATCTGGAGCATATCCCCATGATATCCACAATTCTAAATGTATCCCTGGTCGGAGGTCACTGGTCGGAACACTAATGACTCTATGACTAGCACATGTATTGATTGATGACCATGTTTCATCGGTCATAGATATAGGGATATCGAATCAATAATGTGAGCACATGTTAGACAACGTGTGGCTGGAAAGACCCATCATTGAGACACTATTGAGATTGTTATGAATCTATGTATCATTAGTTGGTCTCTAGTAATGATGATGTATAATCCTTAGACCTGAGATCAACATGGTTCCCTACATGTGTAATAGCACTCTTAGGGGTTGCCAAACGCTACTCGTAACTGGATAGTTATAAAGGTAGCTTTCGGGTATACTATGAAACATGCGGAGGGATGGGACTGGTCGAGATGGGATTTTCCCTCCTAACATAACAAGAGAGATGTCTCTGGGCCCCTCGTGGTGATCGGATAAAGAAAGTGCATGGCCATGCTGTTGGAAATATGCCCTATAGGCAATCATATAGATGATGATATTTCATTATATTCATGATTTTGATAATATGTTATCGTGTTCCTTGAATGAATCATTTGTTATAGATCAATAAGTATGTGACTTGTTGGTGGAACTCTTTAACTTATATAATGCTATTCTAAATGTATCCCTGGTCGGAGGTCACTGGTCGGAACACCAGTGACTCTATGACTAGCACATTCATTGATTGATGACCTTGTTTCACCGGTCATAGATATAGGGATATCGAATCAATAATGTGAGCTCATGTTAGAGAACATAGGGCTGGATAGACCCATCATTGAGATACTATTGAGATTGTTATGAATCTTTGTGTCATTAGTTGGTCTCAAGTAATGATGATGTATAATCCTGAGACCTGAGATCAGCATGGTTCCCTACATGTGTAATAGCACTCTTAGGGGTTGCCAAACGCTACTAGAATCGGGTAGTTATAAAGGTAGCTTTGGGTATGCTATGAAACATGCGGAGGGATGTGAGTGGTCGAGATGGGATTTGCCCCTCCTAACATAACAGGAGAGATGTCTCTGGGCCCCTCGTGGTGATCGGATAAAGAAAGTGCATGGCCAGTGGTCGAAGTGTCGACCACATGAAGTTATCCGACACCCGATCGAGATAGTATTGAACAGTCCATGGATGACACATCATCTCACCTGGAGTTCAACCAGATATCGTGAGACAAAGGGAGAATGCATGAGTAGGTCGCTTAGTTCGATCAGTTACGGACTAGTCGTATGGAGATACAGGATGGTCGTAGACTGGTCGAACGTAATCACAGAATGGTAAGAACCTGGTCGTAAGGAGTTACGAACTGGTCGGGACCAAATACGATATGGTCGTATAGAGATACGAACTAATCGTAAGTGATGAGGACCTGATCATATATCATATTACATCAAGGTTCGTCTGATATATTCTATGTGTATTTGGGAATTGTTATGTGCTGCTAGGTACCGCTAACGACTGGTGGTCAGAAAAGAGTTTCCGAGTCATAACCGATTACACATGAACCTGTAGGGTCGCACACTTAAAGGTCTAAGATTTGTTTTGGATGGTGATCCGAATTCGTATAGGCAACGAGTTCCTAATGAGCCTCAAGTTCGAGACCCATCATGGATGCCTATATAAAGAAGGGCGGTGGCATAGGGTGAGGTGAGGATGATCTTTGGAAGAACTCCAAAAACCCTAATAGCCATGCCTTCTCAACCACGCTGCCGGTGCTAGCACTCCAGCGCGTGGTGATCCTGCCCCGTACGTGTGGATACTACGGAGGTGTTGTTGGGAAGAATCAGCACTAGGACGATCCGCGACTCGTGTCGATCACCGGAATCGGAGGAGAAGTCGCGTGGTGAGTACGACCACTCGGAGGAGCATACGCGCGGTGAGTACGACCACTCAAAGGAGGAGACACGTCGTGGTACGACTACGACTGCATCAACTCGCTACGATGACTCTACTTCCGCTACGAGTCGGCGCGTCTAGCGGTAATCTCGTGATCTATTACTAGTGGTGGTTCCTTGGTTGCGTGGTATTTTTTTGTTTGTGCTATCGTAGCATTGCCGCGTTCCCTTTCACATGCCACTAGTGGTCAAAGTGTTGACCACATGAAGTTATCCGACACTCGATTGAGAAAATATTGAACAGTCCATGGATGACACATCATCTCATCTGGAGTTCAACCAGATATCGTGAGGCAAAGGGAGAATGCATGAGTAGGTCGCTTAGTTCGATCAGTTACGGACTAGTCGTATGGAGATACGAGTTGGTCGTAGATTGGTCGAGCGTAATCAGAGAATGGTAAGGACCTGGTCGTAAGGAGTTACGAACTAGTCGGAACCAAATATGATCTGGTCGTATGGAGATACGAACTGATCGTAAATGATGATGACCTGGTCGTAGATCATATTACATCAAGGTTCGTCCGATATATTCTATGTGCATTTGGGAATCGTTATGTGCTGCTAGGTACCGCTAATGACTGGTGGTCAGAAAAGAATTTCCGAGTCATAACCGATTACACATGAACCTGTAGGGTCGCATACTTAAAGGGCTATGATCTGTTTTGGATAGTGATCCGAATTCGTATAGGCTACGAGTTCCTAATAGGCCTCGAGGTCGAGACCCATCATGGATGCTTATATAAAGAGGGGCGGTGGCATGGGGTGAGGTCAGAGGATGATCTTTGGAAGAACTCTCAAAACCCTAATAGCCACGCCTTCTCAACCACGCCGCCGGTGCTAGCACTCCAGCGCGTGGTGATCCTGCCCCGTACGCGTGGATACATCGGAGGTGTTGTTGCGAAACATCAACACTAAGACGATCCGCAACTCGTGACGATCACCGGTATCAAAGGAGAAGTCACGCAGTGAGTACGACCACTCGGAGGAGCAGACGCACAACGTGTATGATCACTCGAAGGAGGAGAAGCGTCGTGAGTACGACTACGACTGCATCAACTCGCTACAACGACTATACTTCCGCTACGAGTCGGCGCGTCTAGCGGTAATCTCGTGATCTATTACTAGCGGAGGTTCCTTGGTTATGCGGTAAATTTTTGTTTGTGCTATCGTAGTCTTGCCCGTAACCCTTCACATGCATGTTTACATACTCTTTACGGTAAAGGATACGGTCGTTCGGACAGACATGTATTTTTTTCTACTTCCATTCCCAATGGATAAAGAACCTTATTAGCTTTGTAGATGGTTTTGTGCAACATGTTTTCCTCTGGAAGTATGTCCGCTAAAAGACCTAACAGTGCTGTGAAACTCTTGTCGGACCAACCGTTGCTTGCCTTCGATTTCAACAGTTCAAGCACGGATGACAACCTTGTGTACTTCAACTTCAAGCACCTGAACAAATGTTTCTCCAAGTCCTCCATCAAGCCCCAGAATTTAACATACTGTCTCTCATCACAGTTCTCTTTTGCATCGCGAAGCATCTTATCCAGATTGTCATCATGCAGCCGATCCGAATCGGAACCACAATCGACATCATATGGTGGCATATCGTTGAATTCGTCAGCGATGTCATTATTACTACCTTTTTTGTATAATCTGCTCTTCGCCGTGACTTGGGCAACATGTATACCTCTTTTTGAAACCCTTTCGAATCAAGTGTGCTTCGTTCTGCACTCGGTTCTTAAACATCTTCAGATTCTCATAGTCAATACATAGACAGTACATATATTCCACCCCCTTATTCAACATATTCTCCTTGGCAGCTCTTGTAAAAACAGATACGCCATTAATGTACACTTCACTCACACGGTTCTCAACGTACATTCAGCTTTGGTCCAACTACGCTACGTATATAACAATTTAGTGTTAAATATTGAATTAATTAATTAGTATACTATATATGATCTATAGTATCTATATGTAGCAAGAATTAATTAAATTAAATAGAAATATACTATGAATTGGCTAAACCCTAAAGCATGCAAGATGTAAATAATCTTCTCTCTATATCAAGCTAGATCTAAACCATTTTCAGTTCTCGCTTTACCAAGCTAGATCTAGAATATAATGCAATTAGGAATAAATTACTAACCATAGATAGTCAAGAACAAATGGATCTACAATCACTCTTCCCAATTCCGTGATCTTCTTTCACCAAATGGCCTCAAAGCCCCACCTCCTCAAAGCAGCAGCCTGTGAGAATAGATCTAGAATTTAAGACAGATCTGTGAGAGTCGGATCTGCAATAAGTGAAATTATCACAGACGATTTTAATACAATCCGTCCGTGATGAGTTAATTATTACAGATGGGAAGTATCACAGACGGTTTTAAGAAAAAATAGTATGTGATATTTAATAATACCAGTTTTTTGTTCAGAACCGTTTGTGATACTTCACAGACGGTTTTCAACTTGAACCGTCTGTGATATTACCTCTTCACAGACGGTTTTTAGCACAACCAGTAACATAGACGGTCACTAAATCAAAACTGTCTGTGATTGTATTTAACACTGATGATTTTGATCAACCATTTATGATGAGGCGTCTAATATTAGCCTTTTTGTAGTAGTGACTGTAAGAGGGGGAACCGATTGGCGGAAGCGGCGACCGGTGTTTAAGAGGGCGATGCAGAGCAACGGCATCCTGAGCGACCAAGCGAGGCGGAGTTGGGGAACTAGAGGGGGAAATGGAGAGGAGCCCAGGATTTTGATGCGCTCGAGCATGGATTAAATACGGAGGGGGGGGGGAGCTAGGCACGGGTGCGCGGGCTGTGCGCGGCCGCTTAGGTGGTCATGGCGTGCACCAGCTCCTGAGCTTGGATATGACAATCTCACGACGACACAAGGCTCGAGGCGCAGCGCAACAAGTCATCGAGTGCTCCTCACTCACGTGCTCAACTAAGTGACACGGGGAGAGAGAGGAGGCAATCGGAGAAGAAAAATAGTGTCGAAAGGGGCCGGTCCCGCATGTTAGCGAGGGCACGCGAGAGGGGCGATGCGACTTGGCTGGCGAATGAGTGCGAACGCATGGGCCGGCTGGTTGGGCTGCGAGGAAGGGATGTGGCCTGGCGCGCGTGTGCATGCGGGCTGGGGAGGAGAGTGGGCCGTGGGCGGTGGTGGGCTCGAAGGAGAGGAGAGGGAGGATTGATTTTTGGGCTGCGTTTTGGATTTTTCGAATTGAATTTCAAATTCAGAGGAGTTTTTGTATTCCAGTTGACTTGTAGAATTACGTGGAATTAATTTAAAACAAGGATTTTGATTTAATTTTTTGAAATGAAACCAAGATTTTGAAAATTCACCAAATGCCACAAAAGTTTTTGAAACCCATAAAATTCAATAAAATTTCAAGAAACCCAAATTTGGCCTGTTACCATCACCCAAAAATGACACGTGAGTCTCGAGAAAGTCCGACCTACAAGTCAGTGATATTCGCAATGGTTAAATGGGCTTCATTAAGTTAGCTCTAATTCGAGGTTCTCTTTGTGCAGTACATTTCGAAATGGGGCCGTCAGGTTGTCTGACATGTGGGATCAAAGGACCGTGGACCCCACGCCCGTAACGGGTTAGATCAAAGGACCGTGGACCCCACACCGGTAACGGTATTTTAACCCGAGACGTCTCCAGAGACTACCCTTTTCGCGCGGCAGTGCAGTAGCTAAACGATTGCAATTCCCGGGCCCAAGTTGTCAGTGAAAAAGGCAGACTGTAATTTTCTGCGCCTTTTCACGCAAGCTACTCAAATTAGCCACCGTAACAAAGCTGTAAATAATTCCCGTCGGCTCCGTCCTATTCGCAGTTTACAAATAGCCCCCTCCCTCTCCAACGTCTCGCCCCCGGAATCTCTCTCGTTCTCTCACACAACACACACGCATCGGGGGTTGACAATGGCGGCCGTGGCGGAGGAGGGGCCTGCAGCGGTGGAGGGTGGTGTGGCAGCGGGGCTAGTGCCAGGAACGCTCATGCTCGCCTGCGCCGTCAAGCTGGGAGCAGTTGTCACCCACACCGAGGCCTCCTGCACTTCGCTCCGCGTTGCTGCCGGGCTGCTCCGCGGGGCCATCCGCGCCGCCGAGAAGTTCGCCGCGTACGCGTCCGACCTCGTGCCGGATGGATCCGAGCCGCCGCTCACCAACGATATCGTCGAGCCCGCCGCGAAGCTCCTCGCCGCCAGCGTGTTCGAGGGGCCGCTCCCCGGGGCCGTCGGCGCCGCCAGGGATCTCGTCGGGCGCGTGTACGGCACCCTCCCGACATCCGCATACGAGCAGATCCACATGTCCCAGCGCGACCTCGTACGCCTCGTCGCGGTCCACCTCGACGCCGGCGGCCGCTTCGCCGGATGCGCCGGGCTCCTCGGCCTCGACTCGGACGACGCGCGGTGGCAGAGGTGGAGAGGCCTCCACGTCCACGGCATGGTCCAGGCCATGCATGCGGAGGAGAGGCTGGCCGCCACCTATCTTGACGCCATGGACGCTGACTGGCTCCTCCGGACCCTCTGCTCTGAGGCCGAGTCGACGCCGGGCCGGGCGGCGCGCCTGTCGTGGGCCGAGGAGATCCTGGGCGACGCCATCGAGCGGGTGGACGGGGCGCTGCTGGCGATGCGGCTGATGCGCCACGCCGTCACGCGAGAGTTCTTCGAGGCCTGGATGACCGTCCCGCAACACCAAGCCTAGTGTATCCGTCGCATGTATGCCATCCGCGGCCGGCCGGTCGATGCACTCCGAGTCCGAGCACGCAACCACGACTGCATGTAGACGATGAATGCAGGCAAGTAATTACTGCCCTGTTCTGTCCTGCTCAGTAGTTCAGTTCATCCCTGCAGGTTATGCCTGCGTTTTTCCATTGCCAGCTTATCGATTTGATGCGAGTTAATTTGTTGTTGAGGTGACTAGGTAAGCACTCCGCGTGCGAGATTTTTGCAAAGGATAATTTCCTTAATTAGTGGCTCTAGATAAGTAAACATCTGGTGAGTTGATATGATTGATCGGACATGCACTGTATGGTATGCCAATGATTACCCTATGAGGATATGTTCGACTCTGCAGGCATTCAGAAATGTTACGCGCATCCTCTGCTTTCTACACCTAAATTTGCCAGTTCTGCTTCCGATCGATGCAGTTATCGCTGCCCCTTTTTTTCTGCCTGTTGTGTTGTGTGGTGATATTCTATTTGTCAGTTCTAGTCCTCGCTAGCTCATGCAGACAGGGAGCATTGATATGTTGGTGGTGTTATTTGATCAATTAAATTCCAGCATTTAGCAGGTTTCCCTGCTAAGGCTAGCCAAAATGATTAATTCAGTGTGGTTAGCTTGAAGTTCGTGTGAGTGGACTGATTGTGGAATGACAACCATGACCTTGCTCGTTGCATCATTAATTGCATTCTGTTATACTTGAATCCATACGCTTAGAAAGTAATGTATGTCAAATCGTATTAATTTTGACAAAAGATTAATTTTGATATACAATAATGATACGGATAAATTTGTTATGAAAAATACTTTTGTAACATTACACCTTTATACCTTTTTTCAAAAACATGATAAAATTCAGTGATGAGAGTGACACAATGTTGACTTTTAAAAGTAATAAACGACTTTTTTTATGATTTTTTTAAACGGAGGGAGTATCTTTAGTACTGATTTATGCATGTGTGTCCTACTGTACGCACAGTCGCCTGGATAGTCTATGCATACTTGATATGTACGGACATGCATATTGTATCTGCCTGTTTGGCCTGTTTGGCTGCGTACCTACTTTGTAGTTTGTGATATTGCTTTTTTAAGAGAGTACAAGGCACACGTACAGATAACACTACACATAAATCACCCAACTACCCGCATGAAGTGGTATCCAACAGGGGCCAGGGCCAGAGCACTTCCAATGGCCGACCGGACTGACTACAGGTAGCCTCTATCCATTTAGACGCTATGACTTAAATTTAGCTGCTCTGAGTAGAAAAAGAATAAGGAAATACTTTGCGTCAAAATTCCTATATATCTATCTCACTATGATTCTACTCTTTCTTTCCACCAGGCATCGAGTCTCAATCCAATCTCTAACCAATTACTCAATCCTCATCATGTCGTACCCTAGCGACTAGCATCGCGGTCGGCGTGCAGACGTGGGCTAGGGCGTGCTGGACGGTCGCGCAGGCATAAGATGCGACGACAACGGGGCAGCGCTATGTAGCACACGCCTGTGTGCAGCGTGGCAACTAGCAGGGCAGGTAGGCAGCACCGACAATCTGGCAGGCAGCATGCGGCCGGGTAGGTAGACAATAGCACAAACAAACAACAACGTTCCATTAGCACACTCTAAATTTTAGTTATAGATCCGCCGCTGTCCAGTGGGCATCACCTGCACACTCTCAGAGTTTGTAATGTTGTTTGGCTGGTTATCTAAACCATATTCACGCCTAGGGTTGTGGGAAATGAATACGGATTACCTTATTGATATTACTAATTAAGTAGTACTGTTGTAGGACCCTTGAAATTGAAAGAGTACAATAGATGTTTAGTGTTGAAGTAAATACAGGGAGATATTTAAACTGAAAGAATGTGATCTGGTACACCTCACAATATTTCCATGTGCTGAGGGGGCCGGGGCGAATTCCCTAGTTGCATGTACTAGTAGACCTTCGCGCGCCAGGCGCGCGAGGCAATGTTACAGTGGACAGTGGTTTATGGGAAATTGTAAGGCATCGTGTGATGGCCAGTAGGTTGTAACGCGTGGTAAAATTGATACATATATAAGAACGGATACTACTCTGCTATCAGAGGTTTGTTTTTGCAGTCCATTTTTTTTGGGGTACAGAGTCTGGCACAGAATATATTACCGTTGTAGATGCCAGATATACTGCATATGATTTACAAAAGATAGCATCGCGTGCAAAAAATCCGAGATAGAGCTTTTTGTGTGGATAATACACAAAATAACAACGGAATATACTTCTGCTAAAATGCTGTTGAGTATGTTGCACTGGTTGTCTCGTGATTCAACAGGGTGTACAATCTGTCGCATGAGAAACTGTTGTTGAAGTATAAGTGAATTGCTCGTCTTTTCCCATCAGCTTAACCTTTTGGGTAAATTAGTTGGTGCATGCAACTTAATATGGTATCAGAGTCAAGAGGTCTTGAGTTCAAGACCCGGTTGGTGCAATTAAAAATAATAACTACAACCCACTTCTATTCCACATCTTAGACCTGAGGGAGCCTACATGTGAGGAGGAGTGTTGAAGTATAAGTGAATTGCTCGTCTTTCTCCATCAGCTTAAGCTTTTGGGTGAATTGGTTGATACATGCGACTTAATAACTGTAAGATTAAGATACGTATAAAGTATGGATTCCAAATGAGTGTATATTAGATAGTTTTGGAACGGACCTGGTGTTTAATACGAAGGGTTGTCAGGTGGGTGGATCTTTTTCCGCAGGAGGGGGAGTCGCTGGTTCTGTAGGTGCTTCCTGTGGAGAGCGGCATATTATAGATGGTATGTGAGATAGATGTCTTTTTTTTGGGGTTCTAGATGCATGTAGTTATGTATGCGAAGCGTCGTTATAGAACTGATTAGCATTGTATGATAAGTATATGGTAACCCTGTGAAGAATCTGAAACATATTTTCAATAAAAGCACAATTGATGTTGATTTCAGGTCTCTATCAAGGAGTGGATTGATGTTGTCAGAAAAAACAGAATATGTAGGTAATATTAGGGAAATATATCTATGTGATGGAGACAGTCGGAAATGTATCTATGTGATGGAGACATAGTCAACCAGAAAATAGTAATAAGTGTTAGATATGTATTGTATAAGGGGAGGGGGTCTTTGCATACATACCACACATATATTTGTATATATATTGACTCATTGACCTCATATTGAATACAAACTCTATTCATAACATGGTATCAGAGCCGTACCTAGGGTTTCGTCAGGCCATCACCTGATTTTGCTGCACCGCCTCCGCCGACTGGTTTTGTCTCGCCAGCCGAGTCGTTGTCGTAGGCCGCCGCCGCAGCAGCTGGCCCTTTGTCTTGGGCCACTACTGTCAATCCTTTGTATTGGGCCGCTCACCTCGTCGCCGACGTTGTCTTTGCCAGTACGGCCGTCGGCACTCCATCGATCTGTCGCTGCCTCATCGTCGTTGCTCCAGGTCGCCGCTGCCGCTCGTCTTCCCCTTGAGCTGCAGCCGCCGCTGCCGCTCGTCTTCCCCTCGAGCCCCCGTCGGTCGCGCCATCGCATGGGGGAACCCTAGTTCCCCCGTAGCCTCGGCTGTAACTTTGGCTCACGGGATGGTTTTGTTCAAGGGCCGAAAGAGACAGCCAGTTGCTTTTAAGTGAGCAAAAAAACGTCGTTCTAACCGTCGCGCTGTCCAACAACGCTTATTAGACTTCATTACCTTGGTCGTCACACCGTCCAACGCCGCCTACCAATGAGCACTATTTTCGTTCCTCACTGCCCGGTGATCTTCGATGGTCTCAATTATCGGGACTGGTTTCAACATATGCCCCTCCACATGCGTGGTCAACGCCTTTGGGAGTTTCTTACAGGCGAGTTGCCTTGTCCGCCTCGTCCTACTCCACCTGTTAATCCTATACTCCCGAATGATGCTTCCGAAGAAGCTCGTACAAAGGCATCTGAGTCTTTTGAGGATGCCATAGAGACTTTTCAGACTTATGCTGCCTACAAGACATGGATTGATGAGGATGCTTGTGTCTCTACTATTCTGGTTGCTAATATAGAGGTGCAATTCACTGGGGATGTGGTTGATTTGGCTTCGACACAGTTGATGTGGACACATCTGTGTAACCGCTACAGGCCGTCTAGTGATTCGTTTTATCTTTCTATTGTGCGTCAGGAGCAGTCGCTGCAGCAGGGAGATGCCACTGTGGATGAGTGCTATGCCCAATTATCTGTGGTATGACGTCAGATTGACTCTTTGGGACCGGATGTTTGTCACATGTGTCAGTGTTGTCACTGTCAGCGTCCGCAGTCTCACCTGGAGCTTCGTCGTATCTACGACTTCCTGACCCGTCTTCGGGCTGAGTATGAAACTCGTGCTCAGTTGCTGGCACGCCACCTCGTGTGACCTTATTGGAGACCCTTGCCGCTGTTCATGCCGAGGAGATTCGCTTTCGTGTTGCAGGTCTGCTGCCGTCAGATTCTGGCAGCTCCTCCAGTTTCTACACCTGCTACGTCTCCAGCTCCTCCTTCATTAGTGGTGCCTTCACCAGTGACAGCTGCTGTTAGTAGGGTATGCTGCACCTATTGCAACAAGGATGGACATCAGACGCAGTTCTGCTACAAGAAGAAGGATTTACGTCGTGATGCTGAATGCTTGAACACACTATGCTTGCAATCTGCGTCAAGGAACAAACATCTTGATCCCTATGTTGTTGCAGAAAGAAGTATGTTTGCTAAAATAAGTAATCGGCAGCAACAACTACAACTAAAAATATAGGTTTCAGATATCATTAATAGGTGCCTGACCTGGTCATATGATTGCTAACTTATGACAAGTTTTAATCCGTGATCTTTGTTCTCGAAAAGATTTCAGCATATCTCATCAGAAACTTATTTCAACACTTCAAAATGCTTCCGGTGTCTTGCATTTTGTGACCAGAAATGTCTAGGCAACCACTACATCATAATAGGACAACTTTATTCAGAAATGTACCTACAAATAAGAGCCTTCTTTCTGAGATCTTGAGGTAAGAGAAGGTGCCGGGGATATTTGTCTTCCAGATACTGTTCAACATAAAGCAAGTCTGTTAATCCTGTAATAGATAACCGCATGCATGTTGACCGAGCAAATTTCGAAAGTTCAAAAAAATATGGTGAAGAGTTACAGCTCACCAATATGATTGTGAAATATTCAGAAACAACGAAATCGCCATCTAGTAACGCTGGGACATATTTGATGGGATTAATTTTTTTTTCATAATCTACAAAAGGGAAGCAGTGAGAACGGTGAAAGCACATCACAGTAGGAGAGCCGAATGGGGAGCAGTTATTTACGCTGACAAAATACCTATACTGTTGAAGTTAGGAATCATATTTTCTAAATTTTTTGCTTCCAACAAACAATTAAACTATCTACAGTTTCCACCAAAAACGCAAACAGTGCGCCGAATGGAGCAGAAGGCGTGGCCGCGAAGGGAGCCGGAGGCGCCGGACTGAGCCAGGGCGCAGGGCAGGAGGTGGCAGCACCAAGAACAGAGAGAGAGAGAGAGAGAGAGAGAGAGAGAGAGAGAGAGAGAGAGAGAGAGCCATAGAAGAAATGGGGAAAGGGGAAAGAAAAGAGGAATGGGGAAGATGGAAATACCCTTATTCTGGAAAAAGTGGGAAAACTCCAGATGCCGAAGGCAGAAGTCGACAGGAATAAACAAAGAAGGAAAACACCAGGAAAAAAAGAGGGGACACGGAGAAGGGAAGAACACTACGCGTGGAAGTGGGAGCTGCTGGAGCTACGAAAGCACTGAAACAAGGGGAGGGGGGAACTCCCAAGAAGCACAAGAGTGGCAGTGAAGAAACAAAGAACGAAGGCAGGGAAAGTAGACGAAGCGATTAAGCCCCGAAAAAATCGAAACAAGAGGGGAAAGCTCCGGATCCAGAAACAAGGATTCGAAAGGAACAACCAAAGAAGAAAACCACCGAAACAAGAGGGGGAAAACGAAGAAGGCAAGAACAAGACGCGGGGAAAAAATGGGAGGCCAGTGGACGCACACGAGAAGCTTGTAAGAAACCAAGATCAAAGGGAGAGAAAGGAGATGAAGCGATGGAGCGACGAAGCAGGCGTCGTAGTGGGGCAAACCGGGAAGACCACCAGGCGACACGAACGAACCACACGAGAGCGACGACACACGAGAGGCAGAAGAGCCGAAGACCGAGCGGCGGAAAGGATAAAGTAATGCAGCGTGGGAGCGCTCCGCCAGCAGCGACGATGCGAGGGATCAGCGGGCACACAAAGCAAAACACACACACACATCGGACGAGAGCGACGTAAAGAAGCGCGACATCCGACGGGGGAAAGGAATCGGGGCGACGTGGCCCACCTCTCTGCGCGCCAAAATTCCCACCGTTTATCGGTAGGATAACAGCGGTGACATTTCACATTTATCGTCCATAAACAACAAGACTGATTGAAAACATGTAGTGTCTTTAATTTCGGATGCACCAACTTCACAACAATTATGAACTCTAATTTTGCCACCAAATTGCCAAGAAAACCTGTAAAGAGAGATGAACAAACTCACCAACAAAAGGTTCTAAAAGAAACTCACGAATTAACCAAAACCGTTACCAGCATCCGTCGGTCTACAAGAGTCAACTGGCCATTGCATCCCTCTGGCTCGAGGCACCTCATGCGCTGTAACGTATTTCGGAACATGGCTATTACCGGTGCCGTCTGACAAGTGGGCTTAGTGCGCTATGGACCCCACAACATTTTTGAAAACTTTCAAAAATAAAATAACCATTTGATTTTATTGAATGGCTAAAATTTAACTGAAAATTTTAGAAAACAAAAATAATTTAATATGAATTAAGCAAACTTTAATTAATTCAAATTTGGTTTAATTGGGTTTTTTTAGTATTTAAAGTCAAAAAGTTTATTTAAAAAAATTTCTTGGATTTTCTGGATTTTAAAAAGCGGTTTTTTCTCAAAAAATAAAAACATAATTTATTTGCAAAATTAAAAACAATTTAAAGTTGTAAATAATTTTATTAAGTTCCAATTGACTCAAGGAATTTCTATGTATTTTTTCTTAAATTTTTGGACTTTATTTACTATTTCCTAAAAACCTATTTCCTTTTCTCAATTTGTGTAATTCAAAAATCTTTAAAAATCCCATTTCACTGTTTGGATCGAATTCTCGTCGGCTCGTGACACAGGCATGTGCAAGGCTCTCTCTCTGCCGTGCCCCACTTGTCAACCCTGGCCCTCCCCTGCTCTCCTTCTTCTCTACGGCACCCATGCTATTCGTGCGTTAGCGCGGCGCCCCGTCAGTGCCTGCGTCGCTCGGTCTTCTCCCTCACCTGCTCCTATTGATCTCGCATGCCCTCTGCTCCGTCCCATCTCCTCCCCACCTACTCCCGTCTCGTCCCCGTCGCGTCGCATTTGTCACGTACCGTCCGGAGCTCTGGCCATGCTGTGAAGCTTCTCCGCTACTGCTCCATCCACATATATGGAGACCAAGACCCCCTCGCTCCCCTCTCTCTTTCCCCCCATTTCACTCTCTCCCTCTCGCCCTTGTTTTTTTTGTGTTTTGAGCTTCGCCGCCGCCGGCCGGAGCTCGGGCCTCCACCTCTAGCGCCGCCGTTGAAGCCCCTCCGCAGTCGTGGTCACCTTCGTTGGCTTCGCAAGGGCACGTTCGACCCTGTGTGTGCCTCCTCGCCGCCGAAGCGTTGCCGGAGCTCTAGCGCCGCCGCAAGCAAGATCTTGCCACCGCTCTTCCTATTACTGCCGGTAACTCCGTCGAGCATCGCCGCTGAAACCGTGCGCCTTGGGTTTACCTCACTCCCCTCTCCCCGTTGCAACCTTCACCACCGCTTGCCATGGCGTGTAGTGCCGACGAGCCATCAGGCTCGAAGAACCTCACCGCTAGACTTCGCCGCGCTGCCGCTTCAGGCAGTGGCGGAGTCAGGATTTAGCAGAGCCTCGGGCCCAAAACTAAAGAGCTATAAGTCTATAACTAACATCAAATACTATCAACACTGGGGTATAACAAAAGTACAACACAAATGCACAATCGAAATAAAATTTGAATTCGATGTTTAACGATACGACAAAATAGATAAAATATAGCAAAAAAAGAGAGAATCTAACATACCACTAGCACGTGGTAATTTTTGCTTAATTAACAAAGATTTTGCATCATTTGATCATATCATATCTTCATCAACAATAGTACGAGAACCTGAACCTACAGAGATAAAATTGCATATGTAAATCAGGGACACAAGACCACAATGCTATTTTTAATACAAATTACGAAATAAGAATGTAACATACCACTAGCACGAGGTAGTTTCTGCTTACGCGTCCTCATACTTTGAAAACGTTGTAAAATCTTGTTATCACTGATGCTTGCAAATACATCTCGCTCAATATAGCATATCATGCAATCATTGATCCATTCATCACTCATCTTATTCCGCAACTCAGTCTTGATAATGTTCATAGTGAAAGCTCTTTTCATCATTGCGGTTGCTTGAGCAAAATCAAGGCCAATTCAATGAGTCGATATACCAATGGAAAAATTGTGTGTCTATCAGTCTGAACCATCTTCACAGCAAGATTACCAAGGTCATTACAACTTAAGAAATCTGAATCAGCTCTCACATCATCAATAAATGTCTCAAGTTGGTCCTTAAGGAGTACACGATCATATTGGGAGAAGTCGCCAGCATAAAGCTTAGCAAGTTCAACCAATTTGTCTTCATCAAAGTTGGAAAATGAATTCTTTGGATCAAGACAAGCAATGCATCTCAATAACTGAGTAGATCTTTCAGCAAATCGATTGTTTAACTCAATAATAATTTGATCATGCACTACATTAAATATTTCATGATTGAAATGATGATAGTAAGTTACCAATTGGCCGCCACGACCCTTTGAACGACCCCTAATAGTTATCGTATCAGACATATTTGGCACAATAATGCGATGTTGGAGACAAAATATCTTTACCTCTTCAAAGAGCTCATCCCAACCATTCTGCCTTATGTGATTAATTTTATGTAATGTGGTCTCAACCAATCCTACAGCACGGACAATATTCTGATCCTTCTTTTGTAAGCATTGTGACAGATCATTGTTTTTGCCCAATATTCTGATCATAAGATGTAATATAAGCACAAATTCAAAGCTCTACATTTTTTCTAACAAACCTGAAACAGTGGTCTTTTGAGTTGCATTAGTGGCATCATCACAAATATTCTCTAATACCTCTAGGATCGCGTCCCACATGAGAAGAAAACGACATAAGGTTTTGTGATGTGAGCCCCACCAAGTATCCCCAGGTCTTGCTAGATTAGTTTCTTGGTTTTTCCCTATTCCTGTAAAAATTTCACCGGACTCCAATTTACTCACAAGATTATCATGGTGTTCTTGGGCCAATTGATCGTGTCTCTTGCAAGAAGCATTAACAGTGTTGACAATCAAAGTGGTGTAGTTAAAGAAATCCAAGACAGAAGAGCAACACTTGGCAACGGAAACAACCACTAATTGCAACTGATGAGCAAAGCAATGTATATAAAAAGCATATGGATTTTCGTCCAATACCCGTCTTTGCAGCCCATGGAATTATCCTCTCATGTTTGATGCTCCATCATATCCTTGTCCTCGCAATCTATGGACAGATAAACCATGACTAGCAAACATAGCATCTAGGGCTACCTTCAATGAAGATGATGTTGTATGAGAAACATGTTGAATCCCAAGAAATCTCTCAATCACCTGCCCTTGATTGTTAACATATCTACATGGGACAAGAAGCATAGTTAATAACTTAATCTGGTTAGCTTTTTTTTTAATAAAAAACAATACAAAATTCGAAACAACACATACTAACCTTAAAATCACATCCATTTGCTCCTTGATAGATGCATCTCGAGACTCATCAACTAGGATGGCGAATTGTTTATCCCCAATATCATCTATAATAGCTTTAGTGGTCTCTACTGCACAAGCTTTGCACAAATTCTTTTGTATTTCTGGTGAAGTCATTAAATGGTTCCCAGGAGCATTATCAAACAATATTTCATCATTTTTATCCTTCTCTTTATACCATTTCAGCATCTCTAAAAAGTTCCCTTTATTGTTTGATGTAGAAGATTCGTCATGTCCACGAAAGGCAAGAGCTTGCAATAAAAGAAACCTTACAACACCTAAAATAATAGTAATACGGCCCAAATATTCTTCCTCCTTGGCTGCTCCAACCCACACATGTGCCACACTTTGCCTTTGATTTTTAAAAGCCTCATAATGTTTTCTAGCTTTATTGTGAGCACTATCAACTTTACCAACATGCTCATTAAAAGATTGAATTGCATTCTTCCAATAACTAAACCCTACATTTGTATATGCATCAACACCAAAATTGTCAAGTCTCCTTTGCTTGAAGAGATAACAATAAAAACAAAATGCAGCATCTTTAGCAACACTGTATTCCAACCAATCATACCTTTTGAACCATTCTTCATGAAAGCTTCTTATTTTATCACCTATCATTTTCCGTGGAAATTTATGGCCACTTGGTTGGCATGGTCCCAATAGAAAATACTCCCTTCTAGCTGCATCCCTAATGTCCACATCCAGCTCCTCAATTGGTTTTCGAAGCCCAGGATCAGCAACAATGTCATCCGGATTAAGCACAACACGGGGATTGTTTTGTGCGGTGTTACTACCTCCCGTTCCTATTGTTTCTAGAGTTTGATTGGATGGAGATGGAAAATAAGATGCCAATGTCTTGGTCCTCTTCATCATGTATTTCTAATTCTAGTACATCAAATATTCAAATAGAAAGTTAATACGTTGTCATACACTCATACAGTCATACAGTCATATATTCATATGTCCTACATTGAATGATTGAATCATACTCATAAGTCAAAACTTCATAAATCATAAGTCATAACTAATTAACTCATTTACTCATACTGACACTGTCATATACTCATACGTCATACATTGAATGATTGAATCATACTCATAAGTCATAACTAATTAACTCATTTACTCATACTGTCATACACTCATACTGCCTAACTGCTATAGTGTCATATACTCATATCATATGTCATACATTGAATGATTGAATCATACTCATAACTCATAAGTCATAACTTCATAAATCATGTCATAACTAATTAACTCATTTACTCGTATACTGTCATACACAGATTAACAGATACACTCATACTGTTATAGTGTCGTAGACTCATAGTATCATATACTCATATGTCATACATTTAATGATTGAATCACCAAATCACCACAGTCCACACTCACTAGTCACCAAATAAGAAATCACCAAATCAAATAACCAAATCAGTAAATCACCACAGACCACATCACCACAGTCCACACTCCACGATGCAATGAGCCAATCGAGCAATCACCAAATGAGACCCCGGCCGCATGGGCGAGCCAGAGGGGCGAGGCGGCAGAGCCGCCGAGGCCGAGGCGCCAGCCGAGCCGAGGCGACCGGGCGGCGACCGGCGCAGGCGGCGGGCAAGGGCGCAGATGAGCGCTAGGGCGCTTGGCGCGAGATGTGAGGCCGGAGGCCGGCGGCGCGCGCGACGCCGACGAGGGAGCTGGATGGCTGGAACCGAGTGGCCGGGCGCGAGCATAGATCTGGCGCTAGAATGGGAGGCAGGGTGACGGGGAGCGGCCTGGGGAGAAATGGGGTGGCAGTGGGGGGCCGGGAGAACAGGAGCGGGGAGAAATGGGGCGGGGAAGAGGGGGAGGCGGGAGGTGGGGATGTGGGGAGAATGGGGCGGGGGCGGTGGGAGCTGGGGCCGGGGAACGAGGGGTGAGGCCGCGGGGAGAAATGGGGCGTCAGGCGGCGGGGGGAGAAATGGGAGGGGAGGGGCGGCGGGGTGAAAAATGGGGGAACGAGCGAAGAAGAAGAAATGGGGGGCGCTGGGGGACGGGGTGAGTCGGGCTGTGGGGGGGGAATGTTGGGAGATCGGGATGGGTCAGGGCTCTTTGGGGGCGTGGGGAGTTGGGGCGGGGAAGCTCGGGCGGCTCGGCCGATCTCTCGGGCGGTCCGTAAGGTCGAACCTCTTCTTTGCATATTTTTTTGGCACACATCTCAAAAAAATTCCTACTAGAATTTTCTCTCGGCCTCGGGCCGTTGCCCAACCGGCCTGAGGCCCATATCCGCCCTGATGCGGGGTGCCCGATCTTCTCGACGTAGAACCTCTCGATAACTTGTGTATCCTGACGAACCACCAGCTGATCCCCCGCGCCAATGCACGGACTTGCAACTCTATGGAAAATTCGCCCAAACACACACTTGATTGGATCCTCGCCGACCACAAGCGAAGATCGTCGAACCCTCAATTCCCAGCGGAAAAGCAAGAACGACCCTTGTTCTCAATGCCCAATTCCTCTGTTTTGGCTATAAGCACAACAGAGAATCAAGCAAAGCTTTAAAAATATATTAAGCGTGGTCTGAGATTACAATGGGGGTCTACCCCTCTATATATAGTGCCCCTTCTCCTCCTTATGGCTGGCCAAGAGGCCCTACTCCTATTCTAATTCGGATTTAGAGTCCTACTCCAATTCCGATACATTACAAAACAAAAAAGGAAACTCTGATTTTACAACTATCACATTAATTCGATCATATCTTTTGATACGGGATGAATTTCGGAGTGAGGAGGATCCGTTGGATCGGGCTTGAAGTTAGCTTTCCAACAAGCCCAAAAACACTCTAATCCAACTTCGTATGAGAAAGTTATGGCCTTTTTACTCCGGACTGTCCTGCTGATTCGAATCCGAATTTGAGGTTGATTCGAATCCGAATTGAATTCGAGTTGATTCGAATTTGAATTTGGTTGGGCTTGTGGAAGTTTCGAATTTGACTTGGATTCTTGGGCTTCTCTCCCCTTGCTTGTCTCCCACGAGCTTCTCCTCCATTGTGTCGGCCTTTCTTCAAGAACAGCCTCATATCCTTCATCTCCGTACATTATTGAATCTTCCAATATGTTGGATAAGCTTCTCTTGTTTTTCAACTCTCTTAGTAAGCTCATGTTGTTCTGAGGTATTTAATGAATTGAAAATATTATATGAAACAACATAGCTAAGGATGTCCGCATCATCCTCCCTTTCTTCAAAAAAAGCAGTCCTCGGCTTTTGATAGCCTGAAAATGTGCTAGACGAAGAAAATAACGTATATGCATGGTATATGAATTTATCATCCAAAAAAGTTCCGTGTAGCGCATGATGATTTGTCGAACATGTATTAAACAAAGAGAACAACGTATATACGTGATATATGTATGAATCAATTGTTGTGTTATTCGCGTTGTTTTGTACAATTGATAGCTCGGAATCACATTTCAAATTGCACAACTGACTCATATGATAAAATTTCACCTTCCCAATACCAAAGTCAAGTAAAGTGGGTGAAAACCAATTGATACCATTCCATGATTCAACTGCGCTACTCTGATTAGTTATACATTTAAGAGATAAACAAGTAGGCATCATGTTGCATTCTAAACAATAGACACTTGTATTTAAACCCATCTTAAAGAGACCGTGACATTGCTCAATAGATGGTTTGCGCAAAACATGTAATTTTAAATTAACAAGATTATCAATAGTAATGCATATTCGATAAACTTGAAACATGTTGTTGTCTACACCAAAATCTCCGATCAAATTGAATTTATATGTGTGTCCGTAGCTATTTACTTGTGATCTTAAATGTGAAATTTCAAGAACCTTCTTAATAACACTAACTACCTCTTTTGGTTTATCGAATATGATACGACACAAAGAATCATTAAGGGATATTTTAGTAATAACTTCTGTACGAGTAATCAATTCCATATTATGCAAATTAAGCATATCAAATTTAGAACTTGGAATCATCAAAGGAATAATGGGGTTCTCAGTTTTACGCACCTTGTCTTGATGATATATCGATTTAGTACCAATAGTGTTACCTTTGTCGTCCTCCTCAGTTGATGTAGGTGCCGCGGGTATCGTAATGTCATCATGTAACGACGGGGTATCATGTGTTCCCTCTCCAACCATGGTTATATCTTCATCTTTCTCTTCCAATGGTGAGGGCTCTTGAATGTCTAACTCTATATTTGCTTGGTCTACCTGCACAATGTGTGATACAACACTAGAAATAGAGGGTAAGTTGTTAGGTTCAAAAATAATCTTACTTGTCCTATCATCTATCTCTCCCTTTTCTTTTGGTGTATCTCTCACACTCTCAATTGGAATGCTCTCAACCTCGCATATAGTGACTCACACAGCTCACTCTTTTTATCACTCTCACTCAATTTGGCTATGTGGCTCTCATTCTCACATGGGTTTTGATACATCTCATCCTTGTAAGACCGCAGGCCAGCAATGGCACAACTACCACCAACCACGACCTCCTCACGTGCTGCGGGTTGTGACGAGGCAGCACTACTCATCACATCGGTCGAAGAAAAATTCTCATGCTCGATCTTCTTCTCAAGTGACACACCAGTGGATGAATTAGAACTAAAGAGCCGGCGCATATTTAATTGATGTGCTTGAATGTGTTTAAGTCTCTTTTCTGCCTTCATAGCAAATTTCACAAGATCTTGCAGACTACGAAAATATTCATCTTGAAGTGCAGCAACGATCTGATAATTCAAGACTACTTTGAAATATGCCTTTTCTTGATATGCACTAGTAATATTGGCACGGCGCATTGCATGGTTCAACTCAATATAGTAATCTTTGACAACTTTGCATCCTTGTTTAATGCTCTCCACGTGTCGTAGTAGTTCCCGCTCATAATAGGATGGAACAAATTCTCTTCTCATGATGCTTTTTAAACAGACCCAAGATGTAATGAATTGTTTTCCACCTAGTTGTTGCCACCAACTAGAGGCATAGTCCGTAAAAAATAAAGTGGCCACTCTCACTTCCTTGGCTTCTGATTCGAACTTATGGGATTCAAGCTCGAATTCCATGTCTTGTACCCACTCAAGATACTCCTCTGGATCATTACTACCATAGAAGGGAAGATACGTATACTCACGATCTGCCATTGTTAGCAGCAAAGCAAAGAATATGTATGTAGGTGTATGTATATATGTAGAGGTCACTCAACTCACAATCCTAACAAGGTGAAGTTTCTTTACCGTTCCGAAAGGAATTAAGATCAACAATACTTACACTTCAGGGCAGCAGGAACCACATGGTGATGTGTGAGCGAATTTCAAGAGCAAGTCCAAGCACGACAACAGGTGTTTTGTGGAGTTTGGTATGGATACCTACTTAATTTGAAAATTCTAGGTATTGTAAGGCTAAGTAAATATCCAAACTAGAATTCAATGCCTAGTTGCCGATCACAAAGATATAAGTGAAAATCAAAACAACTCACACGCAAAGATATTGGAACTTAGTGCAATCAAGGACTGAGCTATGTAAGATATAAGTGAAGAACAAAATAGCTCGTATTGCACAAGTTATAGAAAGACGCTAGCTAGTTGCAAATAATAAAACTAGGGCACAAGATTGCACAAAATATTGATACTCTAACAATTAAATCAAGAATGAGTGGGGATTTTCGCTCAAGTTTATGGTTCGGCTATGCGTTTTCTTTTTCCTTTTCTCTTTTCTCTTTTCTTTTTCTCTTCCTTTTTCTTTTTTTTTCTTCTCTTTTTCCTTCCTTTTTTTTGAATTATTGCCAAAATTCTTGTTCTACCAAAAATGAGCAAAAAATCTTTCCCACCTTTTGATCTTTGAACAATTGCAAGAACACAAATATTAATATGCAGCCCTAAGCAACAATTTAGCTAGTCTTCAATAGGTTCAAAGTATTCGCAAAGGATTGAAAGGTTCACAAAGGATAAATTGGTTACTCACTTTTTTTCGGGTGTTTTTTTTATAAACACGACAAAAAAAATCAAACTAGGCTCAAATAAAAGCAACGCAAAAGAATTCAAGATCAGCAAACTAAACTTGATTCTAACGGACAAAAACTTAACAAAACTCGCTAGAATAACAAATTAAATACTACGGCTGAAAGAATTTTTTTGTATGGCTTTTTCGTGTATAGGGAAAAAAATTTAGATAACTGGATAAAGATCCTCTGAGTCAGCAGACTCGATACCACGATGCGGGTGCCCGATCTTCTCGACGTAGAACCTCTCGATAACTTGTGTATCCTGACGAACCACCAGCTAATCCCCCGCGCCAATGCACGGTTTGCAACTCTATGGAAAATTCGCCCAAACACACACTTGATTGGATCCTCGCTGACCACAAGCGAAGATCGTCGAATCCTCAATTCCCAACGGAAAAGCAAGAACGACCCCTTGTTCTCAATGCCCAATTCCCTCTGTTTTGGCTATAAGCACAACAGGAGAATCAAGCAAAAGCTTTAAAAATATATTAAACGTGGTCTGAGGTTACAATGGGGGTCTACCCCTCTATATATAGTGCCCCTTCTCCTCCTTATGGCTGGCCGAGAGGCCCTACTCCTATTCTAATTCGGATTTAGAGTCCTACTCCAATTCTGATACATTACAAAACAAAAAAGGAAACTCTGATTTTACAACTGTCACATTAATTCGATCATATCTTTTGATACGGGACTAATTTCAGAGTGAGGGAGGATCCGTTGGATCGGGCTTGAAGGTAGCTTTCCAACAAGCCCAAAAACACTCTAATCCGACTTCGTATGAGAAAGTTATGACCTTTTTACTCCGGACTGTTCTGCTGATTCCGAATCCGAATTTGAGGTTGATTCCGAATCCGAATTGAATTCCGAGTTGATTCCAAATTTGAATTTGGTTGGGCTTGTGGAAGTTTCGAATTTGACTTGGATTCTTGGGCTTCTCTCCCCTTGCTTGTCTCCCACGAGCTTCTCCTCCATTGTGTCGGCCTTTCTTCAAGAACAGCCTCATATCCTTCATCTCCGTACATTATTGAATCTTCCAATCTGTTGGATAAGCTTCTCTTGTTTTTAAACTCTCTTAGTAAGCTCATGTTGTTCTGAGGTATTTAATGAATTGAAAATATTATATGAAACAACATAGCTAAGGATGTCCGCATCACGCCCCTGGCTTCAGGCTGTGGTCGAAGCCTCCTTTCGACCGTGTGGTCGAAGACTCCTTCCGGCCGGGTGGACAAGCTGCCTTCCGACTAGGTAGTCGAAGCCTCCTTTCGACCGGGTGGTCGAAACCTCCCTCCGACCATGTGGTCACCTTCCAACCATGTGTTTTCAAACTTTCGAAAGCCCGTTCTCCTTTGTTCGAGCTTCGATTCGAGTGATTCAAATTTCTAAATTCAGTACCTTTCTTTTGGTTCTAGTTTGGTAATTTTTGGATTTTATTTGGAGTTATTTTATTTATTTTGCTCTTTTCGCACGTATAGATTCCGGCGTTTCCGAAGAGCTCTTGGACCCGACGACCGAAGCAACTGAAACCTTCAACGAAGGCAAGTCGTAGACCTTTGATCATGTTGAATCTAGTTTATAAAGTTATATTATTTTATATCAACATGCATTGCTAGGTTTATAACAAATGCTTTTGGGAGTAGTTAAATGTCCAATTGCCATTATGCCTCCTTGAAGAATTAGGAATAACGTGTACCTTGAACACCATAGGTTGGGTTAATCTTAGTTGGACATATTTAATTACCAACATGGGTGCGAATTATGCTTAGCCATGCTGTAATACCTCATTTATCCAGCTAGGTTGTATTGTTTCAATTGTCTGGAAATTTTATTCGAAAACGAGATTTACAACTTTCCGGAATCGAATCGGTAAAAAGAAAGAAGTCGGAGGGAGTAAAAGAAACAACTTTCATCGGATTTTTCCAAACTGCGGGGGGTTATTGCTATTGTACGTCAACCTGGGCCGTAGGCCGCGACCCAGGTGGCCCAAGAGGGGCCGGCCAAAGGGGGGGCACCACTCCCCCCCCAAAAACCCTAGCCGCCACCCCTATTGCTCCTCCCCTCCCCCTTGGCCGCCTCCTCCTCTCCCCAAACCGGCCCCCATTGCTGCCCCTTGGTGGTGGTGCCAACTCCGGTGATCCCCGTCGCTCCTCCTCAAGTTCCCCTCCAACAACTCCGTTCCCGCCGACGTCGGCGGCGCTCGTCGTCTCCCGGTGGCCGGCCCTAGAAGAGAGAAGAGAGGGGAAGGGAGGAAGACCCGTGTGCAGCAGATCTTCGTCGTCTTACTGGTCTACAAGGGTAATTAGACCTCCGATTCGTTGTTTCATTCCATTAGAGTTGAGGATCCGATTGGATTTGTAGTTTCGTTTTGATTATGTTAATAGATTGATTCTGTCCAGTACGTTGTACCTCAGTTTTGGGCATCTTAGAGGCCGAATTGGACATCTGTGTCTTCTGGAGAATTGTTCCTTATTTCATTAGCTTTCTTTTGGCACCTGGATCACGAATTTTCACCTAGTAGATTAAAAGTTATGACTGTTTTACCACGTACTGCTCTGTCTGTCAGAAATTCTGGGTATAGTCGGTTGCACCTAGGTTTTGATCTAGTTAGAGTCAGAATCAGGTCGGCCACCCAACTAGGTTTATGAAGATAATTTCACCAGGTTTCCAGGCTGATAAAGATCACTTTATTTGGATCAGTGGTTTAAAAGTTAGAGCCTTTTCTTTAGGGCTATTCTGAATTCTGGGCAGACTGCAGTTATAGTTTTTCATTGGATGGTTAGACCTCTGTTTTGGCCGAATTAGAGTTTACCATCAACTAGAGTTTCGTAGCCAGTTAAGTTAGTAAAAGTTGAGCACTGGTTTCAGGTCTTTTGGACTTACGGTTTTTTATTGGTGAATTTTCTAGTAAAACTGCCAGATTAGGGATATTTGGAATGTTTGGGTAAATTGATCAAAATGAACTTTTGTTTGGTTGGTTTGGCTAGATATTGTGGGAGGACACGTGTAGCATTGCCATACTCGTTTGTCCTCATTTCGATTATTTTATATTGTAGGCGGTGAAGCGGTGAGTGGAGGGGTATCTCAATTACCTCCCAACCCGTTCTGTGTGGCGAGCAAATAACTTGTATAATAAGATTGATGCATTATGTGATGTGTGAATGAATGATTATATTTGTTCGTATTTGTAGATGAATGCCATGTGTATCTTTTCATTTATGAGTACTATTCAATATTTCCATGGAATCACATCATGACATGCATAATTATCTTTGTAAGACCCATCAATTCTAGTATGGGCACTTGAAAATCCCATCAATTCCAGAATGGGTACGTGAGTCCACCATTCCAATGTGGGCCACGTTACGTGAGTCCACCATTCCAATGTGGGCCACGTTGGACGATTGTATGAAACGTTCTTCATACGATTACTTTAAGTGAACACCGACGGGTGTTTCACTCGCTATACCGGTATATGCTGCGATATGTCCAATTCCTTCAATGCATCATTCCACTTCATCCATTCATAAAGTTGTTTCAAGTCAATGTTCAAATTATGATAGTGATATATTGTTCTTGGTATGTTTGATTGTTACATACAATTACTTGCTGAGTCCTTGGCTCATTCTTGCTTTATTGTTTTATTTAGGTAAATGACAAGGAAGAACGGCTTCATGAAGGGTAGATCATCACGATGCACTCACTACCATAATCCAAAACATTCGAGAACTTATTATTGTCTTCTATTTATACCTTGTGTTGAATTGTAATAAGCCAACTTGGCCTTATTCACCATATCTTTCTGAATTGTTTATTTCCATTCCGTTGATTAAACTTGATGATGAATACTTGTTTTCGTATAATCTTAATACTTGCTTCACCTTATCATGCGTCTTGATGTTATTCTTTTAAAGAATAGTGGTTGTAGGTGACATCTTGACTTCCTTATAGTCAGGGTGTTACACATGCTTTAGTTGTACGTTGGGATTCATGATCACATATTCATAAATAATTAATCTTGACTTAATGATATATGGAATGGTGGCGCATCCACTTTTATTAAAATTTATTGTGCCATGGTAAGGATTGTCATTTGGTCGGGTTAAACTGAAAATGATTTCATACTCAGGCGAATGATCGTGCAGTAAACGGGGAGAATTTTGGGATGTGGTTGCCTCGCTTGAGTAGTCACAAAGGACTTAACTTTTTACACCATTGATCTGAGTCATACCGTACAACCACATGTCTAGGATGGGGTGGATCTGGCCGACTAATTAGCAATATTTTGGTTCGATTCTGTTAAAGGTTGGTAAGCGGCGCAAGATGTGGTCCAGAATGGCGAAATCTTAGCGGGCAGAACTGATTCAAAATAGAGCTTTGTAAAAGCCTTATGATAATCACTTAGTCACACGCCTTCGGAAGCGTGTCATGTTTGACAATATAAGATAATTATCTCTTGTGGGTCAAGTTGTACAACCTCTATAGAGTGCAAAACTATTCGAATAGTCGTGTCCCCGGTTATGGACAATACCTGGTGATTTCACACGAGGGGTAGATTTTTCATAAAAATATTAGAATGGTTAGGTTGGGAAGCGATGTGGATGTGGTTGATAGTTGGGAAGTGAATGGGTGTTCACTAGTTGTTTCGAAAGAACTTGTTTACTTATGTATTAACCTTTTAAACTGTGCTTTGCAATCTACTTACTTTATTTACCGTCAATACTGCTTTATGCAAAATAACTATAAAACTATCATTGTTCAAGCCTTGCATGAATACTATTTGCATACTTTTCTCTACGACTTGCTGAGTACTTTATGTACTCACGGCTATACGCCAGTTGTTGACCAGTCGCTGAACAAGAACTAGTGAGCACCGAGTTCTACGAGGAAGATTAATTCGAACTAGTGAGCACCGAGTTCTACGAGGAAGATTAATTCGAAGACTTTGCGAACTAGGTCACGTCCTCTACTCGATTGCCTGTAAGCATGTCGGATTGCTACCACGAGACGTTTTGGTTTCCGCTGCAAGTTTATATTTTGTTGTTAAGCTCTGCATGACAACATCTGTAAGACTTGACCATACATCTTTTTTTGCTACTAAGTAATATTACTTTGTCTACATCATTAGCTACTTTGTTGTATGAATATGATAACATCGATGTTGCAAACTGTGTGGGCTAATTACTGATCATGAGATTAGTTCGAAATACACGGTGGACTCGGGTTCAACGACTCGGTGTCCGGATAACAACATATACGCTGATAAATAAATCCTACGGCACATTTAGACCCTTCCTTTGACCCAATTTAGATAATGACATGTGGCCATGTAAAAAGGTCGTTGATTTATTCTGCCATATATCATCAGATTAATGAGGACTAGTAAAGATCTATGGGTGATGGGTATCATAGAATTTTCTTCCAACACAGTGGGTATGGCATGCCAAAATGAAACAGACAGAAGGATAGCACGCATCTTGTTAATTAGTGGCAGAGGCAAGCGGTAAATCTCGGTGTCTTATCGCACAAGGAAGCAAAATTAGCCGCCGTAACACGCTGTCAATATTTACGCTCGGCTTATCGCATCCGCAGTTATAAATGGGCCCCTCTTATACATCTCACCTGGAATATCTCACACATGACACAACACACGCTCAGAGAGAGAGGGGGGAGATGGCGGTGCCACTACCAGTGCCAATGGAGGAGGGCGGCGAGCCGGCGATGGTGGACTGGATGTTGATGGCGCCGGCGCTGGCAGGGAGCCTCACGGAGACCTGCACCACCTGACTGGGAATGTCCATCTTCTACACTGAGGCCGCCTGCAGGAGGCTCCGCGAGGCCGTCAGACTGCTCCACAAGGAAACTGACCCTGCCGAGACCCTCTTCGTCGACATGTTCGGGATCGTTCCCCCTGGAGCGAACCCACTCCATGGGGCCTCCGCCGCAGCCGTGAAGCTCGTCGCCAGCGTGCTCGCTGAGTGGCCGCGGCTCCCCGGGACCATCAACGTCGTCACGGACCTCATTGTCTGCATGTTTGCCTTCCCGACTCCTGCAGCTGGGGCGCTCTAGTGTGCCCGCTGCGATGTCAGGTTCCTCACGAACGCCCATGCCTACCTCTTCGGCCTCTCTGCCTTGGACCTCGGCCTTCAACCAGGCGTCGAGCAGCGGTTCGGGTGGGGATAGCCTACCATGAGCACGTCGTCTACCACACAAAGGAGGCAGAAGTGAGTGTGGACGCCGCCATGTGGGAGGCCATGGAGGCCGAGCGTGTCCACCGCCTCGGCCCTGTTCACACAAACGTTATTTATAAATATCAGAGTTTATAATAAGAGAGGTTTACAAACCAATAATAAAGAACACAGTGAAAAACAAAAAAGAAATAGTAGAACTCAGCAAATATATCACAAGCAATCGACTAGGGAAGCAACCTAGTTGTTGAGATCTACACTGGTAGCGAAGTCCTTCTCTTCTGAACAATATTTTTTAAAGTAAGGGTGAGTACAAAAATATACTATGTAAGTTACACCTAATAACCACTATGGGAAACACGTGATTTGCCGAGTGCCAAATTGCGGGCACTCGGCAAAGACCTGCTTTGCCGAGCGCCGCACTCGGCAAAATATGGCACTCGGCATAGACTGTCTTTGCCAAGTGCCAGACACTCGGCAAAGGTAGGCACTCGGCAAAGATTGGTAGGGGGCCTAAGGTCATCCAGCGGCGTCCTCTTTGCCGAGTGCCCCCCGTTTTGCACTCGGCAAAGAATTTATTTTGCCGAGTGCCAACCCGAGACACTCGGCAAAATTATATTTTTTTTGGATTTTTTGCCACCAATATTTTTTTGAAGCTTTAGTACACTAACACAAACAATATGTTTAAATTTGGGACATTTTCATTGCCTTTTGGCATATTTCTATAGTTTATTTTGTTTTGTTGAATTTTTCCAAAAAATGTAAGTTTGAGCTATGAGTGCATCGAATAATGGATTACATTCGTTCAAAAATGTTATCCTTGTTTCTTAGTGTAAATTTAGGCTAAATCAGAAGCGTCTCGAAATTTCGATCAACGTGCTCACGAGAACGCCGCCAACTTGCGTGGGAGTGGTTTTTAATTGTATAAAATGCGAGCAATTCGAAAATCATGAAACTTGTCGAGTTGTCGCCGTATCGTATCGTATGCCGTGGAAAAAATTTGAAAAAGTTTTGAGCGCATTGTCACGTCACGATGCTCACAAACCGGAGATCAAGGTTATCACATGTGGAGATCTCACGGTTTGTGAGCATCGTCGTGATGCGTGTTTCAAACTTTTCAATTTTTTCCACGGCATACGATACGCTGATGACGCGACAACTCGACAAGTTTCATGATTTTCGGAATTCGCTCGCATTTTATACAATTAAAAACCACTCCCGTAAGTTGGCTACAAGCGTTCCGTGAGCACTTTGATCAAATTTCGAGACAGCCTCTGATTTAGCCTAAATTTACACTAAGAAACAAGGATAACATTTTTGAACGAATGTAATCCATTATTCGATGCACTGCAGATTCAAACTTACATTTTGGAAAAAATTCAACAAAACAAAATAAACTATAGAAATATGCCAAAAGGCAATGAAAATATCCCAAATTTAAACATGTTGTTTGTGGTAGTGTACTAAAGCTTCAAAAAAAAATTGGTGGCAAAAACCCAAAAAAAAAAAATAGTTTGCCGAGTGTCTAGGGTTGACACTCGACAAGTAATAACTTTGCCGAGTGCCGCCCACCGGCACTCGGCAAGAGAAACTCGCCGAGTGCGGATCACGACACTCGCGAAGAAAATTAACTTTAAGAGTCGCCGATCCGCACTCGGCAAAGCGCCTACCCTTCACCGCGCATGAGCGCTCTCTCTCTCTTCTCTCATTACTCTCTCCCTCTCTCTCTCTCCCTCGGCCGCCGCCCCGCCCCGCCCGCGCCTCCGCCCGCCACCTCGCCTCGCCCGCGCGCGCGCCTCGCCCTTGCCCAGCGCCCTGCCCCCATTGCTCTGTTTCTTGGTAAGTGCCCTGTTTCTTGTAATGTTGAGTTGAGGTATACACATACTAATGAATGTACTTTGTTTAATTCATGTCGGTTTGTTTAGAAGATTAGATGCATGGTATATATTGATGATTTTTTTTTTAGGAAGAAGTTAGAGAGAGCTATGGACCTTATAAAATTGCATCAACTATTGATAACTGAACTACAAAGCATTATAAGGAAAGAACTACGGACCACACCAAGTCAATCGTGCCTTATAAAATCAACGGAGGGAGTAATATTTAGCAAGGATCTAAAGCCTATTAAAGTTGCCAATGAACATGCCAATATATGTTCAACCATCATAGCCTAGGAAAGGAGAAAAGAAACGCACACTTGGAAGTGAATCCAATAAAGGAGGTAGCTTTTAATCCAGAATGTGGACAGAAAGTGATGGCTATGTTGGGTGACCATGATTCCACATAACTGAGTTGCGCCATATCAATTCAAACTAAGTGTACTAATATTATTAAGGAGTGGAAATAGGGGAAACAAACACAAAGATTCAGCTGTAACTTTCTTCCGTCACCATTATCTGCATGTTTTTTATTTGGTTCCTACATAACGACTGCACAAGCCTTATCCATTGTCACTTTCTAATTTCCACTCCGCTTGATGGCCGCTTCCTGTTTTATCTTCAGGTGTGTAAGAGGCTCAATAGGTTTGTTCATCTGTTAGCGGTTTTGAAACATGTGTGCTCCTTCAGCAAAGGACTACCCATACAGACTAACCTGTGTCAACAAACTTTGGGCCTTCTGCTCTGCCGTACCAAACAGATACTGGTGAATAGTTAGTGTGGGTGTGGGCGAGGGGTGGGAAGCTAAGACCTCTAGGTTTTTGACAAGTCAGAGGATAAGGAAGACCACAATTAGCATTCATTTTCTCATTATTTGTCGCTGCCATGTACAAGAAGATGCGAAGTAAATTGTGCAGAGCGAACCGATCACTAATTATGGCTTTCTTGGTGCAGTTCCGCTGTCAATCTACGCTTTTACCCTACCACTGCCGTACATTGGTGTGGCATCGTCCCTCCCTCCTGGCTTCCTTGCCGTATGCACTCTGCCAGTTGAAAGTTTGTATCTAGCAATTGTGAATTTGGTTTGTTAAAGTCAATAGTTATTTGGTCTAGCCATTGAAAGCTTATATGATTGATGTGGCAGTAGATTGAGAGTTGACATTTGGATTTTCTAGATGGAGTGTTGATATTTGGATTTTCTGTCAATTGAGTTGTTGTGTCATAGAGGTTGCGATCAATCGTTATTCATCAGTCCATTTGTCAACATTTGATTCGTAGTTAGCCCCGCCGCGCTTCGCCGCCCGCCCGCCCGCCCGCGCCTCGCCCGGCCACCTCGCCTCGCCGCCGCCGCGCGCGCCCCGCGAGCACGGAGCGATGAATCCTATGACTTACAAGAAACTTGATCAAATTAAACACCGATTAATCATGAAGAAAAATTAGTGAAACATCACATCTTTATACGAGGCGTATCGGGGAAAACCGGTGGCTTACAATGTGTTACTGTTGTCACATATAATCAAATAATCCACCATGACAAGAGAGGATCGAGAAAAAGAACATCGATTTAAAACATGTACCGATGGACAATATAGTCCTAACATTTAATTGCATCTATAATATTTTCATGCATGTAAAATTTCACCTTGAGAGTGCATTTAATGTTTGTATCTATACCTTAGTCGTTACTGAAGGTTGTGATCCCCATACACAATGTTTCATAATAAATCTATGTTACTCACTCGTGCGACACTAACTTGAAGATTAAGTGTCATTAAGAATTAATAACGTATGTCATCATCAACTACTCTATGCCGACTACTCGAAAAAATCGACTTTGTTATTGCCATATCGATTGGTATATCACTTTGTTATTGCTATATCACTTTGTTGAATGCCATTCTCGATTGGTGGCCCGATTTATTCTACGGTTAGGCGTCTCCGTTCGAAAGAGATATGGTTGGAAATATGCGAGATCTTTGCATATCTATAACCGTATCTGTTTGAATTGTCCACGTTTTTGGACGGCAGGGATGCGTAGATGGGGTTAGTTTCGTGGTCTACTCCGATCCGTGTGAGTTTGTGACATCTCCTGTTGTTCTCCGGATACACAATCTCCTGCCGGGGCGTGTATTTGGAGAACAATGGAGATCTTCTGCCAAATTGTCTCGGATAGAGTAGAGCATGAAACTAACCTCATCTACGCATCCTCGAATGAGATAGGACCTATCTTCACCTATTAGATAGGAGAAAGATCGTGTAGATGCATTTGATTCTTATATTACTCACGATATGTTAGAGGATGGATGGCCGTCATTGGATGTACACGGTAGGAGAAGTCGAGTGATTACACCACGGAATGGATGAACAAGACCGATGCTTTCTTGAACGTGCATTTGGCAAGGCGCTAAAGGACATTGTCTAGTTTTGTGTCCTGCGGCAAATGTGGAAGCAGGAGAAGGGTAAACAAGGTGGACATGGGTAAACATCTTTTGAAGAATGGATTTACGCGGACTACACCGGTGGGTCCACCATGGTGAAGCCCATCGTATGAGAGAGGAGGTGGTGAGACCACGCGTCGAGGCTTATGATCGATGCCGGGTAGCGGACATGTTAGATGACTTTCACTAGGGCGATTCGATGAGGGCGTGAGAAGGAGGAGATGGAGGCGTACCGCATGCAGGCGTTTCTACGACATGATGGACTCGGCACGAAACCCCTTCACGATCGGTCAACGGTGTCTCAAGCGGATGCCATTGGGCGCTTAATGGGGTTGAAGTCGAGTTAAACCCGAGTCAAGAAGGCTTCGATAAGATGTTGGCGTGATTGGCACCCCTTCCGGAGGGCCACATTACGCCAAAGAGCATGTACGAGTCACGAAACTCCTTCGTGCACTTAAGATGCCGTATGAGCGGATACATGCTTGTTCGAAAGGGTGCGTCCTATTTAGGAAAGAACACAAGGATGCAAAATCTTGTCAAAGTGTAAATCCTCCGGTACACGAGGTAGACTCGTGATGGCGGAAGAGGCGACCACGATCCCGTGCAAATCCTACGGTACCTTCCGTTCTCCGAGGATCCAGCGGCTATACATGACCGAGGAATCCGCGAAGCAGATGACATGGCACAAAAATGGCAAGCGGTACAATCGACAAGATGGTACATCCATCAGATGGTGAAGCATGGACCCGCTTTGATGACAAACATCGTGAGAAAGCGGATGAGGCTCGCAATATGCGTGTCGTGGCAGCAAGATGGGTTCAATACTTATGGATTGATGGCTGCCCCATACACATGTTGGCCCGTGTTCGTTATCCCCCTCATTCTCCCCCCCGGCATCTCCTTTCAACGACATAACGTATTCTTGTCGTTGATAATTCCCGACACCGGGAGTAATATGGGTGTGTTCATGGAGCCGTGTTTGATGAATTGGTCCGTGCTTGGGACGAAGGGGTATGGACATCGACCGAGCTACAAAGACAAGCTTCAAAATGCACGTTTGGTACCACTACTCCCTGCATGACTTCTGGCGTATGGGTTATTCTGCGCCTGGTGTGTTCACAGGAAGTTCCCATGCCCAATATGCAAGGAAGGTGTGAGGTTCATTTGGTTGCACAAGGGTGGCAAGTACTCGTCGTTCGACAGACATCGTCAATTCCTCCCTCTTGACCATCCATTCAGACAAGACATCAAGAACTTTACGAAAGGTGTCGTAGTGACAGACCCTGCACCGCGGATGATGAGTGGTGCCGAGGTTCATGCTCACATAGATGCTCTCGTGCCCAATCAAGAAGGTGGTTTTGTGGGATATGGTGAGCAACATATGTGGACTCATAAGTCGGGCTTGACTAGGCTCCCCTATTTCGATGACCTTCTTCTGCCACATAACATTGATGTAATGCACACTGAAAAGAATGTCGCCGAGGCACTTTGGGCAACACTCATGGACCGAAAAGTCTAAGGACAACCCTAAGGCTAGAGTGGACACAGCAGCGTTATGCGATAGACCAAATCAAGAGATCGACCTCCTAGTCGCGGCAAGACATGGAGAAGGCCTAAGGCCGATTTCGTCTTGAAAAAGGACCAAAGGAGGAAGTACTTGAATGGATCCAGACGCTAATGTTCCACGATGGGTATCGGCGAATCGAAGAGGGGTGAACTTAGGCACTCTGCGAATCAGCGGGATGAAGAGTCATGACTACCACATATGGATTGAGTGGCTTCTTCCGCGAAGGTTCGAGGCTATGTCCCTGAGCATGTCTGGCAAGTGCTGGCAGAGTTGAGCTATTTCTTCCGCCAGCTTTGTGCCAAGGAGCTATCTCGGACCGTCATTGATGACTTGGAAAAAGTGGCACCCGTGTTGCTCTGTAAGTTGGAGAAGATCTTTCCACCCGGTTTTTTCTTGGCAATGCAGCATTTGATTGTGCACCTCCGTATGAGGCACGTATGGGGGCCGTGCGATCTTAGTTGGTGCTATCAATCGAGAGATGTCTAAAGACTCTTCGCAAAAATATAGAAATAAAGCCAAAATTGAGGCTTCCATTGCGAGGCATACATTACGGAGGAGGTGTCAAACTTCACAGAGAAATACTACACCGAGAACCTTCCTAGCGTTTATAATCCACCCCTCGTTACAATCTTTGGCGAAAATGAATCGAACCTCGGCCTTTTCCAAGGGCTTCGGGCGCAAGTGCATCGACCACTAAGCAATTGAAAAATGAAGAGTGGCGCGATATCATGCTATATGTGTTGACCAACCTTGTCGAGGTGCGGTAGTTCATTGGGTAAGTTTTCAACGAACTTGTTTCAATACGCCATCACTCCTTGTTTCTTCGTCCAACCCCTTGTTTCTCGTTAGTACAGGAATTTCTTCGTCAATCTGGCATGAATCAAGGGATCCTACCCATGAAGCGATACCCTTCTTTCACGGTGCGGGACCGAGGAGCCCGATTTCATTTCTTGGTTCAAGCGAAGTCTTGCCCAATTTAGCTCGTACTTAGTTCGACATTCCAAGTTGATCGTACGTTCGAATAATATAACGATCTATCCTGCTTGAGCTTGCGGGCCCAAACCGATGCGTCTATAAGTGACGAGTTGAGACAGGTTGCAAGCGGTACGTGTCGTTAGGGTCAAGTCATTTACGGTTATGGCGTGAATGGATATCGTTTTCACCACGACAAGCTCTGGCGAGTCGGCCCAATCGAAAAACCACAAGCAATGAGTTTTTACGCCCGGCACTGATGGCCTCGACTATTATGGAAGAATTGAAGAAATCTACGAACTTGCATTTTATGGTTCCAAACCTCTTAATCCTGTCATATTCAAATACCACTGGTTTCATCCTGGAGTAACGAGACGAACCCCTAAGCTTGGGCTAGTCGAGATTCGACAGGATTCCGTCTATCCAGGAAAAGATGTCTACATTGTGGCTCAACAGGCCGTCCAGGTTTATTATACGCCATACGCGTGCCAAGACAAAGAGCATCTTAAGGGTTGGGTTATTGTGCACAAGGTATCGCCACACGGTAAACTACCTGTCCCAAACGATGAAGATTACAACTTCAACCCAAACACATATGATGGAGAGTTCTTTCAAGAAGAGGGGCTACAAGGGAGGTTTGAGATAGACTTAACCGGCGATAGGAATGGAAGTAGACAATGAAAGGGTTGATGGCGGGGACGCTGGAGGCGAGTGCGAAATGTGAAGGACTTACAAATGCTTGGCGATTACGTTTAGGCAATGACAATGAAGACAACATTCCTCCTTCGGATAGTGTTGATGATTTGGACAATGTTGATAGTGATGGCGAGACCTATGATCCGGCTAATCCCAATCATGAAGATTATTTCTAATACATGTAATACTATGTTTTTGTAATTATGTTTTGTTCATTTTGCATCTATTTATAATACATGTATTACTATGTTTTTGTAATTATGTTTTGTTCATTTTGCATCTATTTCTAATTACGTCTTGCTTATTCTTTTTAATTGCGGTGAGTGAACAAAGATGGCGGGCGGCCGTCGTGGGGCGTGTCCTCGCTTTACGAGACCCGCGACCTGCGGAGGAGGAGGCGGAGGGTCGGACGGGAGGAGGAGGAAGAGGACCGCCGGCCGCGAGAGGGCCGTCTCCTCCCACGCCGCGTGAGGAGGTGGAGGAGGAGGTGGCGCCCGTGGGCGAGTTGGACGAGGAGCTGGTTCGCAGACAGGCGAGGAGGAGGTGGCGCCCGTGGGCGAGTTGGACGAGGCTGGTTTGGCGAGCGGGTGAGGAGGAGGCGCACGAGGGCGGCGACGAGGCGGTAGGCACGGGTTCGCTTCCTCCTCTTCCTCTTGAGTGTCTACTTGCGAGGTCCCGCGAGCCTCCTCGAGTCTGCATCCTCACCGACGCTTGATGATTCGCCCAGAAGGGCAAAAGTAAGTAACTTTAGATTTTGTCACCACTACTTCATATGATATGTTGAAAAAAGAGAAACTATTAATTTTCTTAATCACTTGTGCGAGGAACCGGGTGGTTGTGTCGGTGGTAGTGCACGCTCCGCCAATGGCATCCTGGGTCTTACGTGCGAGCAACACTACCTCGGCATTGTCACGTCTGGCAGGGAAGGCGGAGCCGCCTACTCGTTTGACCACTACGCTGTCGGCCCGTCGGAGTACCCCAACAAGGCGGCGGGTGAAGGCGGAGTTTTGGGTAAGTCTCCCTCGCACAACATTGCTCAATACATCGCATTCATTGGACTTTTCTTGAAATAATGAATGGATACATCGCGCTTGTATGCGAGACTTATTTCGGATCGATGAGGATTTGAGGCGAGGCGGACGGTGGCTACCAAAGCACGTAAAAACTCATCACCGACATGCATCACGAGGTGCGCATCCGAGCCATCGTAACCTACCACGGGTGAAGCTTGGAGAGAAGGTCACCAAGAAAGGCGCAAGAAACATGACGACGGGACCCGTACCTTGAGGTAGATGAAGAACATTAATATTGATTCGTTTGAGATTAAGTACGTTTAATTTGATCTTCTTATATATCAAATACTTGATGGCGTGTAGATGATTCCCTGGTGGTGCCAATCGTATCCCGAGTCTTTGGCGATGATCGTGGACAAGTGGTTCACGAGGAGTATCTCGGATGCACAGTGATGCGGGCCCGTCGTTTGATGATGCAAGGTCGGCACACCATCAAGGCAACCGCGACCTCTCCGCATACAAACAAGCATGGGTACACGAATTCATTTATCTATTGTGACGCTCAATTCGCCGATTTCTAATTATCTTCTTTGTCTTTCGCGATCGGCGTCACATAGTGGCGGCCTTGCTCGGACTTCGGGCATGGTGTATGGCCCACAAGGGCAAGGCGACGTCCGCGTCTCCTTCAACTGGAGGACCCGCCCAGCGCGTAACCCGAACGGCGTCCACACCCGCATCGGTGAGTACGTTGGCGGCAAGGTCGGTCCATGGGCGGACCATGATCCGAGCACCCAGGACTTTGATGGAGAGATCGTCATGAGGGTGGGACAAGGCAAGAAGCATGGGCGGTTCTGGCTTGGCGACGGCCTCATCGACACGGCCTCTATTCCATCTCTCTCCCGGATCCGAGCACGAGCACGAGCGAGAGCGACCATACGCCCCACGGCGCATTTGCCAGACAAAGACCGGTCGACGCACTCGAGGTTATTCCTGTTTTACTCGTCGTACATTGATCTTTATACACCTTTATTAGCTTTGCATTACTGAAACATTGGAGTGAAATATTGCAGGCCCGGCTGGAACAAGAAATGAGGCAACGTCGGAGCCGGAGGCCAAGCGGCGAGAGGATGTCGGCCCAGTGGAGGCCGAGCGAGCAGCCGAGCAGCAGCCAGACGCAGAGGTGGCGGACATTACGGAGTTCCTACAAGGTCTTGGGCAACATACGGGCTTTCTTTGTGCTACTGGTGTTGGCTCCACCTCCGCCTCCGCGTCCTGCAGCTGCAGCTACTCCTGTGAGTATGAAAGTTTTTTGCTTTCGCTTGTGCTTTGCTTGTATGACCTCTACCTTCCTAGATTAGGTATCTAATGTAATCTTGTCTCACATGCAATCTCTTCTCCTTTGTGCGACCTCAATCGGTGGGTTCGAATAATCCACCTCATGCGCCCGAATGATGGAGCTTTTCCTTCACCACGATCGCAGTGGCCACCTTCGAGATGAATGGTAGTTGTATTTTCATTTATTGTTCACTTGGTGATGGACTTGTGATATACTTGTGATGTACTTGTGATGCACTTGTCGACTGTGATGAACTTGTGGATTTGTTTGGATGGACTTGAGCACTTATTGTTATATATGTGATATATGTAATGGATGTGATAAATATGTGATGGATGAGATATATATGTGATGGATGAGATATATATGTGATGGATGTGATATATGTTTGGATGGATTTGTTTGTCGTGATGGAATGTAAAAAATAAATAAAAAACACAGTTTTGGGTCATTTTGCCGAGTGTAACACTAGGCAAAGGACCCCTTTGCCGAGTGCCATGGTCATGGCACTCGGCAAAGCTGGGAATATGGGCGCCTGAAATCCCAGTTTTCCGGCTTTGCCGAGTGCCATGGTCATAACTTTCGGCAAAGCCGATTATGGGCAAGCTGAAACCCGAGTTTTCCGGCTTTGCCGAGTGCCGACCATCCGACTCTCGGCAAAGAAATTTTCAAAAAATTAAAAATCTTTGCCGAGTGCCGCCGGGTTGGCACTTCGGCAAAGCGCAAATCAACGGGCCGGCCGCGGATCGTGCCTTTTCTTTGCCGAGTGTTGACTCGGCACTCGGCAAATCCTTTACCGAGTGCCCGACAAAAGGCACTCGGCAAAGGTTGCTTCGCCGATAAATTTTTTTCCGAATGCCCTTTGCCGAGTGTCGCACTCGGCAAAGCTTTTGCCGAGTGCAAAGGAACCTTTGCCGAGTGCAAAGAGCCGGAATCCAGTAGTGAACAGATTATAATGTATGCAAGGATTTATCAAATGAAGACTTATAGGGTTGAAATTTGCATAAAGCAATGTTTTCTTTTTAAATATTTGTACTAAGTTTCAAAGCAGTTATTCTATAACTAAAGTTCATTTTCTAAATTATCAAGTTTTATAGTAGAATAACCTCCATACAAAATCTGGTGAAGTATACCCTCCTATCAAATGGCTAACAACCTAATTTCCCATTTGAATAAACTATACAAGATCTTTTGTGTTAAAATTATTTTTAAAACAAAACCAAGTCTACTCCGCAAAAAGTTTTTGTAATATCCCGACTATCATTAGTGAGTGCAATAAGATTAGAGGTGGAATTAAGGGAATGAAAAGAGGAAAAAGATTAGAATTTGAGGTTTCAGAAGGGTTTGTTCGCTAAAGTAAGAGAATCTGGGCCGCGGGTTTTCGACCCATGGCATTTGGTCCATTAGGGGGCTGGTTTTTTGGAGAGGGGCAGCCAACCCTAGCTCCCTCTCCCCTCCCTTGCGCCCCTCCCATCCTTCTCCCCCAAACCAGCTGCCACCCACCCATCTCCCTATTCCATCTCGGCTGATCATGTGCAGTTTTCATCAAGACCTTGATCGGAGCATCAAACGTCATCTGATTGTGCTCAAACTTGGGCAATATGTTCTTGACTTGTTAATATTAGATTTGTATGATTGGATTGATGATTATTTGAGAGGAGCACCTGTTTTGGATCAGCCTAGACTACTGCAGTTTTAGCACAAAATAGTGTTGGTAGGTGGTCTGTTTGAGTGGTCAAATGATCACGTCTTGGGCTGACATTTTTACACCTTGTAGAGAACTTGTGTATCTATATTTATACCAATTTTCATGCAATTCTTATATGTGGTTTGTGAGATATGATTTAGTAACCGAAGGGGACAGAACTGTAGTTTAGGGCAGCAGATCGATTTTCTGCTCATAGTATTGCGTTGTAACTTTTGGTTCTATAATTGCAAAATTTGGATTTGTCGTCTCCTAGAGATTTGTGGGTTTTGTCGTCAGCTTTCTATATCCACCGAGACCACTTAATTCAGAGTTGTAGATTGGGAGATACGTTAGTTTCTTTACTGCTATCCAGAAACTCTGACGAGATTACATCAGTTGTCTTCTTTAATAGATAAGGTTTAGATAATGGCCGATTCAGGGGGGGGGGGGGTCTCCCAACACAACTTTCGTAGGAAATTTTATTAGCTTTCTAGATTGATAACGATTATGAATTTTGGTTCAGTCATTTGAAAGATATGGACTTTTCTTGTACTCCTGTTCCTTCAGACTATCAGATTCCAACTTCAAGTTTTCAACTGTAGATTAGATCATGTTAATGGTAGAATTAGAGAATCTCACCAACTAAGTTATTGTAGATAATTTTGTTATATTTCCAGGGAGTTCTAGACCATTGAATTTGTATGTACCAAATAAAAGTTACAAAATTCCCAAGTCAGTAGTACTAAAGATGACAGAACGGTCTTCGAAATTAAAAAAAAGGCTTAGATCGGATTATTTGATCACCTGAGAAGTTGTAGATATGCTAGTGTAGATTCCAGGAAAATTAGATTCATGAATTTTGGAGTTTTTAATCAAAAGTTATGGATTAACTTTTGATAGCGGTATGTTTGGATAGATTGAGATTTGGGAGTGTATCGGCTAAGTCTCGAGTTGCGATTAAGTGCAATTTATTTTATTTTATTCCATTGATATGTTGTGTATCAGCTCGAGAAAAGTAAGAATAGGAGAGGTCACCAGTTTCTCCTTTAATGTGCAAAAACTGCGCTCACAATCATCAGTCCACTGAAACTTTACCCCTTTCTGCATAAGCTGTGACATTGACTTGGCAATAATGGATAAATCCTGCACAAAACGCCGGTAATACCCCGCCAAGCCCAGAAAACTCCTCACCTTCTTCACATTGGTTGGCCTCTTCCAATCCACCACTGTTGAGACCTTGCTAGGATCAACAGCAACTCCCTGAGGATTAATTATGTGACACAGAAAGCTTACTTCTGAAATCCAAAATTCACATTTCTTCAGTTTGGCGTAGAACTTGTGTTCTCTCAAGGTCTCTAGGACCAACCTCAACTGACGGTAATGATCCTCATGAGTCTTGGAATAGATAAGGATATCATCGATGAACACCACTACAAAATCATCCAGGTACTCATGTAGCATGTTGTTCATGATCTCCATAAAGATGGCTGGTGCATTAGTCAATCCAAACGACATGACTGTATACGCATAATGCCCATATCTGGTGGAGAATGTAGTCTTCTATATCTCGCTCACGCTTTGAATCGATTATACCTGATGGATATCGATCTTGGAGAACACCTGGGCCCCCTTCAACTGATCAAACAGGTTCTCAATACGGGGTAAAGGTTATTTATTCTTGATCGTAATCGCATTGAGCGCACGGTAATCAATACACATGCACCAACTCCCATTCTTCTTTTCTGTGAATAGAACGGGTGCTCCCCATGGCGATACACTACGCCTAATCAAACCCTTAGCCAGCAATTCATCCAACTGCTTCTTCAGCTCATCCTAGAATGGACATGCCAAACGATAAGGAGACATCGAGATGGGCCGAGTACCCGGAATAAGATCGATGCGAAACTCCACGTCTCGCGCAGGTGGCAAACCCGGAAGCTCATCCGGGAACACATCCGGGTAATCCCTCACCACTGGAATCTCCTCAATCCGCGAAGCCATACTTGATTTCTCAGCAAGAGATAAAAGAAGTCTAGTCTTCACTGCACACTGACCCGGGAACAATACGGCCAACATCGAAAGAGAGCACCGAGGCGCGCTCCCCTGAAGGTCAAAATCTCCCCAGACGAGGTCTGCACATAGACTGTCCCACTGAAACATGATATCACCGCTCGATAAACATGCAACCAATCCATACCCAATATAACATCGAACGGATCCATCTGAATTACTATCAAGTTCGCCGTGAACTTCTCCCCATCAATAACAATAGAACAACCAGGACAAACAGTTGAACTCGCAATTATACCCCCATGAGAGCTAACCAACACTGACTGAGAAATCCACTGCATACTCAAATTCGCTCTTCTAGCAAATGCCGTAGAGACAAACGAATAGGTAGCCCCGGAATAAAAAAGGATAAAATCCTCAAGGGAATCGACTAGTAGGGTACCTGTCACCACGTCAGGACGGCCTGCAGTAGCAGGGGTGGGCATGGCGTAAACTCCCTGTGGCACCGGTGCAGAAGATACCCCAACACTGACGAAGGATGGCGAGGAACCGCCGTGGAGCAAATGGCGGTGTCGCAGACGGCAGGTTCCATAGAACCACGGTGGTGGCACCGTGTGAACGCTGCAGAGAAACCTAACCGAATGGGTCTTTGGAGTGTGGGGCGCCATCGATTATGCGGGTGAACCCCGATGTGTAGCGGTGAAGATCTGCAGGAGCGGACTCCCATTTGATGATGCACGTTGGGTTCTTCCTGCACACTATCATCTTGTGGCCTGACTGGCCACAATGGTGATAATCCCCCGTGAAGGAACACTCAGAGGCACGGTGATTGTCATCACACTTGAAGCATATCATTCCCTGGACTGGAATTGGCCGCAAAGCTGGCGAAGTAGTATGCTGGGCAGGAGAAGAGACATAACTCACCGCCGAGCAGCGTGGCGGCCGAGAGTCTTGACCACCGATGAACCCCGGTAGGAGCAAAGGCGCTAGCGACCGCCTCTCTCTAGTAAGTTCCCGCTCCAGCTCCATACCCTTGGCATGATCAACCACACTGTTGAAGTCAAGCAAGCTGGTCGCCCCTAGTACTTGGCGATACTCCGGATTCAGTCCCGTACGGAATCTCTTGGCTTTCTCTCGGTCATTACCAGCCACAGCTGGCACAAAGCGGACTAAGTTGTTGAATCCCACCTCATTGTCTGCAACAGACAGCTTCCCTTGAACAAAGGTTGCCAGGGAATGTTGCATCCTCTCAAGGAAGGAATCAGGGTAAAACTTAGCCTTGAATTGCTCCAAGAAATCCTCCCAAGTGACTGGTCCCTGCAGTGGAATACTGGCTGATGGAACTTCCTCCCACCAGATATCTGCCTGGCCCTTCAGTTGAAAGGCCACAAAACGCGCCTTCTGCGCTGAGGTCGTCTCCAATGCACCAAACTGCTTCTCCATGTACCGAAACCAGTTGGCTGCCTGTACCGGGGTGCCCGCTCCATCATAGGTATCGAGACGAAGGGACATCCACTCCCAGAGGCTTATTCTAGCCTCAGCGGGAGCTGGTACTGCCACCGGAGCAACATCGGATGCACCCGCAGCCGGATGGGCTGCCTGCACCTGCTGACAGAGCTGTTGAAATTCCCTCTGAAATTCCTGAAGTAGAGCGGCCTGGGCTTCGGCAACTGGACGAGTGTCGGATGCAACCTCCTAAGCCACCGCCGCCAACAGCCTCTTCGCCCAGATATAAGGATGCAACCGAACCACGTCCACGCCCTCTACCACTCACCATTCTGAATTCCAAAGATAAAAAACTATCCACTTAACATTAGAGCAAACAAACACAATATCATAACAAATCAGTATAACCATCTCAATGAAACAATTCTATCAGAATCGCAGATGCAATGATTTTTCCTATTCTCACCTACTGTGCACAGTGTGTCAAGTTTTAAGTTAATTTACCATTATCAGATTTTAGCAAATCAAGTTATTTAAGTTACTATCCTATTCACCACGGACCTAAAGCCCGCTCTGATACCAACTGTAACACCCCAGACCAACCTGAGCTTGGAATGCTACCGCACTAGCATAACTACAAATTAAACCAAGACATTTCTTTCTAATTTTTGGCAGAATCTCCTTTGAATTACTAACCATCCTGAAGTCCGCACAGCGAACAATAATAATAAGCAATTATCCAAACGCACAGTTTAAAACATAATCATAAAAGTAACATCCATAATACGCCATCCAACTCCAACAGATGTTATCCAAGATGTAAAGCGTAATGAAACAAATCTCAAGTAATTTATTCAAAATCTGAGTTATCGCTCAAATAGTTTATTCAGCGGAAAGTTTGTTTGTGCCAATGTGCGACCAAGCTTCATTCTACTCCCTCCCATGCATGCCGTCCACAAACGAGGTACCTAAAAAGACAACATCAGCAAGAGTGAGTCAAAGACTCAGCAAAGTACAATTAGTAAGACAATAACATATGCAACTGTAACCATCAACATCCATCCACAATTCTCAATAATAGACATGTCACATGCTTATGCGATGCAAACTGTTCAAATGCACTTCTCTTTCTCTCTTTTGCATATATCGGTATTGCGGAGTATGCATCCGTCGATGCATACCCATGCCTGTGCCTTTTAGCACAGGGAACACAACCCACACTCCACAAGTATGGGGACCAAAAGCCCGTCATATTCATGACGGGGACCTCAATCAATGCTTGGTCACCACGTGACCAAGCCTCCAATATGATGACATGATGCACATGTGCAGAACTTTAAATCATCATACAGAAATAAGAATTACTTGTACCTCTAGCATTCATAATCATTGACATTCATAGCATTCTAGCTTCTATGAACAACGCAAAATTCTCAAAATGTAACAACATGAACAATCGCTCATAAAAAGTCTACCAGTAACTGTACTTGCCTTTTTCCCGCTACGAGGCGCGAAGACGCAGGGATGGTGCCTCTACTCCGGAACTCCGCCTCCTAAACAAGAATTATGCTAACAATAAATACGCTGAGAAAAAAGGACTCCGATTATGCCCCTCAACCCAAATCCCCGAGACCTAGGGCTCGAATAGAGGTTCTACCCAATTCCCCCAGCAGTCTAGCATTAAACTTTTCGGGACAGCAGTACTAAAAACATCATAACTTTCACTACGAAACTCAGAACAGGGTGATCTTGGTCTCTCTGGAACCAGGACAAAACTGTCTACGAAAACATAGTTGGGCAAGTCCCCTGATTTGGCTTCCTACTAATTCTTGTGTTCAGGTTAATTTCTGTCTCTACAAGTCTGGTAGTCAGGAAATAGCGGCGGTAAAAATTCCATAACTTTTGATTGCCAACTCGAAAAATTGTTTTCTTTCTCAACGTGAAAATATTCCTTAATTCTCTACAACATTCATTTTGGGTAGCCTTTCTTATTCGACCTCTAAATAATTCATAATGGCCAGACAAGACAATCTGCAAATTCTCGTCAGCTCTCCTGGATAGTCACGGTAAAACTACTATAACTCCTAAACCGTAAGTCCAAATAAGTTGATCTTGGTTCCTAAAGAAATAAAAAACTGAGGGCTACAACTTTCTAAGAGGTGGTCAGATAAGAAAACATACATATCTTACCCAAAACTGACGAGCAACAGCGCTGAACAAAACCGATCTTCTACCTCCTCTTGGTCGGCCCTCGAACGGTGGTCTCCTCGCCTTTCCTCCAATGGACAGAAGCAAGGAGCTTCGCCGGGGAGGGAGGTGGTGTTGCTGGGGAGGTGGTGGCGCAGGGGAGGTGCAATGGGGGGTGGTGGAGGCGCACAAGGCAGGGAAGGGGGCGGCGGCTCAATGAGGTAAGGGGAGAGGGGAGAGGGGAGAGGGGAGAGGGGAAATTAGGGTTTTGGGGTTGGGAACCCCCCTTTGGCTGGCCACTAGAGGCTCCCCTCCTGGGCCGCGGTCCGCGGCCCAGGTTGCCGAACAAACGCGAAAACCCCCTTTTTTCCAGGTATTACTATTCCTCTTAATCCCTTTTCTCCTCCCGACTAATTCTTTAATTTACCGATCTGATTCTGGGTTTTATATTCTACCCCCCTTAAACAGAATTCGACCCCGAATTCTACCAATGTTAACACGCCAGAGCAGAATCTACTAAAACCATAGTATCGCGTACCTGTGGTAAATAATTCCAGAAATTGCTCGCGCATGCGAGACTCCAACTCCCAAGTGGCTTCCCTCTCTGATTGGTGTGTCCACAATACTTTGACGTATACCAACGTCTTGTGCCTCAGCACTCGCTCTGACTTTTCCAGAATACGCATTGGTCGTGACTCAACTGTAAGATCTTGCTCAATTGTCAGTGACTCCAATGAAATCTTATGCTCTGGGTCCTTCAAAAACTTTCTCAGCATCGAGACGTGAAACACGTTATGAACTCCCCGCATGGACTCTAGAAGGTCCAGCCGGTAGGCTAACTTTCCAATTCTCACAATAATCGAGAAAGGTCCAACGTACCTCGGACTAAGCTTCCCTTTAGTACCGAATCGGATAATTCCTTTGGTGGGGGACACTCTCAAAAGCACCTGGTCTCCCACCGCAAACTCCAAATCACGTCTCTTCACATCTGCATAACTTTTCTGTCTTGTAACATCTCAAAGTTCTGTTACCAATTTAAAATAAATAAAGTTATTATTTTATTGGATTTTCTGACTATCAAAGAATTTTCTCGATTTTCTATAACCTAAAAAGAGTTTTCACTGTTAAAAGGAAAAATAAAAATTAATTATTTAATTTCTTGGTTTTTAAAGTCAAAAAGAAATTTATCAAGTTTTATTGAATTTTCTGGGATTTTATTGGATATAAAGTGAAAAATAAAACTACAATTAATTTCGGGAATTATCTGGTATTTAAAAAGGTTTATCCTATTTTCTACAAAATAAAATAAAAAATAAAAGACAACTTTAAGTTGGAATTATTTTTATTAAGTTCAAAATAATTATAGGAATTTTTATAAATTTTTCTATAATTTTTGGACTCTATTTACTTTATTCTAAAAATATGTGTTCAATTTGTGGTTTAAATGTATTGCGAATTTTAAAATAAAAATCAAAAATCAGAAAATAGGTTTCCATTCGGTCACCCATCCTTCCCCTACTCCCGTACACTACTCACTTAACTTTGCATATGCTACCATATGGCCATTTGGCTTTTGCCAATTAGCACACTCCCTTCCTCTCATTTATATCTTCTCCCTTCCTTCCTTCTTCTCCAAAGCCGAACCGTTTTCTTCCTCCTGTGCTTGCCCAGAACATCAACCGATGCCATGAATGCCGATTAGAGCTCCTCAAATCCATTGAATCCCTTCATTATTTTTCACAAAATCGCGGGCATTCATCTCCCCACGTCATAACACCTCCATTACCGGCCGTTTCCCCCTCATCCACGCACTAAATCACCGGGAACGTTACATGTACGGCCATGACACCCGCCTTTTGAGCTCCTCCTCCAGTCCACCTCCGCCCCTATAAAAGGGAGCACCTTGTGCCCCTCATCTCCCTCATCCATCCTCTGAAGTCTCCCCTCCTCCCTCGCTTTCTCCCCTCCGCAATCAACGTTTTCCGATGGCCCAAACTTGGTCATCGGGCATTTCTGCTGCGTGTACTGGTGCATCCCGCCACCATCTCCACCACCCCTAGCTTCGTCTCATGACGTTCTACATGGTGCTCACCTCCTCTCGTCGGTGCCGTCGCCCGAGCACCGCCGCCCCGTGCAAGCCGCCACCACCGTGCGCCCCGGTCTTCACTTCCACCACCTTGCTCCGTCTCCGGCCAAACCACGACCACCATTGTGTAGGGGGCGCCGATGGGTTTCCATTTTGGCTATTCGCCGACCACCTCGCCGGAGTCGCTACTGGTCCGGTCGGTTTCTGGTTGTTCTGCTTAGTTCGTTTCCTGTTGGGTTGAACTTCTCGGTAATGTGCTTTAACTATTTGGGCTTAGTGCATTTGTCACATCCGCACGCTTGCTCAGTTGGCTAGCCGAGGCTACATTGTGCTTCGGTTACTGCAGGTCTCGGGTTCGAATCTGGTCCGCCACCTTTTGTTTTTTCTTTTTAGTTTTCATTTCTTTCTTAGTTCAATGATAGCCGGGCCATATGCTATACTCACTTTTATATTCCAACTAAACATCATTCTCTCACTAGCATGTGGGCCATTGATGTCATACACACATATACATTCATTTGGTCTTCACTGCAAACAACCGAATCAACTATTTTAGTGAACAATACAATTTTCGGAATTCATTATTTCATGTGAGAATCAAACTTCCGGAAGTTCATTCTCCCGCACACGAACTCCGATTCCATCGATTCAAATTCCTATATTCATATAAAGTCGATATCTTCCTTCCAGTATTTATCTTATAATTTTTGGATTTTATTTGGATTTTATTTGAATGCTATTTGAATTTTGATCATTTACGCGTATAGATTTCGACGACTTCGGAGAGTCAGATTTCGACGCCGTTTGAGAACATCGATTAACCAAGTAAGGCAAGTTATACCTTTGATCATATTTGATCCCGTTATTTCAAATTATGTAAATTCTGTTTTAAATTATTATTGCATGCTTATTTCTATTCAAGTAATTTAAATACCTGTTTTTAAAATTATAGTTATTCCCATTACCATTGTATAGTCAATTTTTTTATTGAATCAAACATACCTTGACACCTTAGGCAAAAATTTGGTTTATGCAATAGTATGAACTAGAACATTTTGAGAAAAATTATGCTTAGCCATGCTTAGACCTGAAATATTTGATTTGGGAATTTACAGCAAAAAATCAAATAATTGTTTAAATTGTATCTATGGCATTGGTTTGTCATGGAAGATTTTGCAAATGACTTTGAAAAGCAAAAATGAAAAGTTGATTTGTACTTGGGCGAAATGGATGCTTGGTGGGTGCAGGTTTATGCACGGGCTCAACTCGGGTAGGGTTGAGGCCCACTGGTTATTTTGGAAGTCGCCCAAGTCAGTTAAGGACCGGTCTTCGAGCCGCATCTTGCTAAGCCACATCGTACTACCACATGTCCTGTATGGGCAGGACATGGTTAAATAATTTGTAACATTCCATCATAGTTGTGCCATTTTGGTGTGTGGGTGTCGGTTAGGCAAGAGTATTCCCTGCAGCAAGAGGGGTTTGAATCCGGTGGTGGTTAGCCTAATGGAAGCGAAACCTTAGCGAGGCAAGGCTACGATGGGATGGCGCATTGTAAAAGCCTTGACACGTGCTCTAGACTGCTTACTTAAGGTAGTGAGCAGTGGGATCGACGGATGCCAAACAAACTAGAGAATTCATGTCTTGTGGGTAAAGTTGTACAACCTCTGCAGAGTGTAAAACTATTCGAATAGCCGTGTCCACGGTCATGGACATGTCGAGAAAAGCCACTCAAAGTTAGACTTTGATTTTGTTTTAAAATGATTTTTGCAAATGATTTGAGGATGGTTAATCCTTGTGGTAAAATTGGGCGGTTAGCCATGTGATAGGAGGATCCATCACCATATTTCATATGGAGGTTATCCTACTATAAAACTTGAGAATTTATAAAATAAATTTTAGTTATTAAATAACTGCTTTGGAACTTAGTACAAATATTTAAAGAAAACATTGATTTATGCAAATTTAACCAATAAGCCTTCATTTGATATATCCATGCATGCATTAACTCTGTTATTGGGTGTAACTTGCGAGCACGGTAGTTGTGCTTACCCTTGCTTCATGCAAATAAATTTCAGAGGAGAAGAACTTCGGATCACGACGACTAGGCCGCTACCCCAGTCGATTGCCTGTGGCATATCAGCTGGACTCCACTACTTCTTCGTCTTCCGCTGTGTTTGTTTAATGTTGGCTTGTAAGCCTTTCTTGTAATCAACTCTGATATTTATTAATAAAGTTGTGCGATTTATGAATGTTATCATATCTGTTTACTGTGTGAACTAGCTACTGATCATGGAACTAGTTCAGAAATGCACAGAGGATTCTGGGGTGTTACTGGCGTGAACGCTGCAGGAGAAACCTAACCAGAAGGGTACTAGAGTGTGGATCGCCATCGATTATGCAGGTGAACCCGATGAGTAGCAGTTTGAAGATCTTTGCGCAGAGCGGACTCCCATTTGATGATGCACGCTGGGTTCTTCCTTCACACTATCATCTTGTGGCCTGACTGGCCACAATGGCGACAATCCCCCATGAAGGAACACTCAGAGGCACGATGATTGTCACCACACTTGAACCATATCATTCCCTGGCCTGGAACTGGGCACAAAGCTGGCGAAGTAGTATGCTGGGCAGGAGAAGCGACATGCCTCTGCTGGCCAGAACATGCAGGCGGTTGAGAGCGCTGACCTCCCTGAAATCTCTTGGAAGCGGGTCGCTAAGAAGACCCACTTCCACCACCGAAGCTCCTCTTGTGCCCACTGACTGAACCCCTAGTGGAGCAAAGCTGCTAGGAGTCTACCTCTCTCTAGTAAGTTCCCGCTCCAGCTCCAGACTCTTGGCCTGATTAACCACGCTGTTGAAGTCAAGCAAGCTGGTCGCCCTTAGTACGTGGCGATACTCCGGATTCAGTCCCCTACGGAATCTCTTGGCTTTCTCTCGGTCATTACCAGCCACAGCTGGTACAAAGCGGACTAAGTTGTTGAATCCCACCTCATTGTCCGCAACAGACAGCCTACCTTGAACAAAGGTTGCCAGGGAATGTTGCATCCTCTCAAGGAAGGAACCAGGGTAAAACTTAGCCCTGAATTGCTCCAAGAAATCCTCCCAAGTGACTGGTCCCTGCAGTGGAATACTGGTTGATGGAGCTCCCTCCCACCAGATATCTGCCTGGCCCTTCAGTTGAAAGGCCACAAAACGCGCCTTCTGCGCTGAGGTCATCTCCAATGCACCAAACTGCCTCTCCATGTACCGAATCCAGTCGACTGCCTATACTGGGGTGCCCCCTCCATCATAGGTATCGAGACGAAGGGACATCCACTCCCAGAGGCTTATTCTAGCCTCAGCGGGAGTTGGTACTGCCACCGGAGCAATATCGGATGCACCCGCAGCCGGATGGGCTGCCTGCACCTGCTGACAGGGCTGTTGAACTTCCCTCTGAAGTTCCTGAAGTAGAGCGGCCTGGGCTTCGGCAACTGGACGAGCGTCGGATGCAACCTCCGTAGCCACCCTCGCCAACAGCCTCTTCGGCCGGATATAAGGATGCAACTGAACCACGTCCACGACCACGACCACGTCCACGCCCTCTACCTCTCGCCATTCTGAATTCCAAAGATAAAAAACTATCCACTTAACATTAGAGCAAACAAACGCAATATCGTAACAAATCAGTACAACCATCTCAATGAAACAATTCTATCAAATCGCAGATGCAATGATTTTTTCCATTCCCACCTACTGTGCACAGTGTGTCAAGTTTTAAGTTAATTTACCATTATCAGATTTTAGGAAATCAAGTTATTTAAGTTACTAACCTATTCACCACGGACCTAAAGCCCGCTCTGATACCAACTGTAACACCCCAGACCAACCTGAGCCTGGAATGCTACCGCACTAGTGTAACTACAAATTAAAACAAGACATTTCTTTCTAATTTTCGGCAGAATCTCCTTTGAATTACTAACCATCCTGAAGTCCGCACAGCGAACAATAATAATAAGCAATTATCCAAATGCACAGTTTAAAACATAATCATAAAAGTAACATCCAAAATACGCCATCCAACTCCAACAGATGTTATCCAAGACGTAAAGCATAATGAAACAAATCTCAAGCAATTTATTCAAAATCTGAGTTATCGCTCAAATGGTTTATTCAGCGGAAAGTTTGTTTGTGCCAATGTGCGACCAAGCTTAATTCTACTCCCTCCCATGCATGCCGTCCACAAACGAAGTACCTAAAAACACAACATCAACAAGAGTGAGTCCAAGACTCAGCAAAGTACAATTAGTAAGACAATAACATATGCAACTGTAACCATCAACATCCATCCACAATTCTCAATAATAGACATGTCGCATGCTTATGCGATGCAAACTGTTCAAATGCACAAGAATTGTGCTAACAATAAATACGCTGCAAAAAAAGGACTCCGTTTACGCCCCTCAACCCAAATCCCCGAGACCTAGGTCTCGAGTAGAGGTTCTACCCAATTCCCCCGGCAGTCTAGCATTAAACTTTTCAGGACAACAGTACTAAAAACATCATAACTTTCACTACAAAACTCAGAACAGGGTGATCTGGGTCTCTCTGGAACCACGACAAAACTGTCTACGAAAACCTAGTTGGGCAAGTCCCTTGATTCGGCCTCCTACTAATTGTTGTGTTCAGGTTAATTTCTATCTCTGCAAGTCTGACAGTCAGGAAATAGCGGCTGTAAAAATTCCATAACTTTTGATTGCCAACTCTAAAAATTGTTTTCTTTATCAACGTGGAAATCTTCCTTAATTCTCTACAACATTCATTTTGGGTACCCTTTCTTATTCAGCCTCTAAATAATTCATAATGGCCAGACAAGACAATATGCCAATTCTCGTCAGCTCTCCTGGACAGTCGCAGTAAAACTACTATAACTCCTAAACCGTAAGTAAAAATCAGTTGATCTCGGTTCCTAAAGAAAGAAAAAACCGAGGGCTACAACTTTCTAAGAGGTGGTCAGATCAGAAAACGTACATATCTTATCCAAAACTGACGAGCAACAGCACTGAACAAAACCGATCTGCTACCTCCTCTTGGCCGGCCCTCCAATGGTGGTCTCCTAGCCTTTCCTCCAATGGACCGCAGCAAGGAGCTTCGCCGGGGAGGGAGGTGGTGCTGCTGGGGAGGTGGTGGCGCAGGGGAGGTGCAATGGGGGATGGTGGAGGCGCACAAGGTAGGGATGGGGGCGGCTCAATGAGGGAAGGGGAGAGGGGAGAGGGGAAATTAGGGTTTTGGGGGGTGGGAACCCCCCTTTGGCTGGCCACTAGAGCGCAGCCCAGGTTGCCGAACAAACGCGAAAAACCCTCCTTTTTTTTCCAGGTATTACTATTTCTCTTAATCCCTTTTCTCCTCCCGACTAATTCTTTAATTTACCAATCTGATTCCGGGGTATTACAGGTTGTTGGTGTGGTTATTGGGTATGTGGCTCGTGCCTGAGTTAACAATGACTGAACATCTTGTCCCACCGAACCAAGCACTATTGTGTGCATCCACATGAGGGACAAATGGGACCCTCTTGACTTAGTTCCTTGACCTGTGTTAGCTCCGAGTAGCATGAGGTTGTGTGTGTTGTGTTAAAAATATTCTGTGTGTGTTGGGTGTGCAGGAATGGGTTCATGTCTAGGTTCTCCACACCGAAGAGCATCGGTAGTTGTTCTAGGCTTTACTCCAAGGGGCAGTTGATCGAATCTTTACCGGTGACTCTTACACAACATATGAATTTCTATCCATATGGGTGACTCGTAGTTAATGCATTATATTAGAAAACATCTCGTATAACTTAGCTCTGCCGGCATACCTTTGGAAGTGTGCTTTACCGTGTGGCAAAAGGAGCGGTTTGACATGTGGATAAAGTTGTACACCCTGTAGGGTTTAATCTATTCGAATAGTCAAGTCCTTGGTTATGAACACGTTTTGGCAGGTCTTTCAAGAGTTAGACTCAACATTTTGGAATTTAAACTTAAAACTTGATTAGTAGTATTGAGAGTTGCTCTTAAGCTATATTTGTGTGCTGCAGGGACAACCACCTGTAGATGTTTTGTTGATATTTAATGTTAATTACTCACTGTTATTTGAAGTATTAAAAATATTTGCTAACTTGGAATTTGAATCTACTACTTGTATTCCATTGAAATATTGATTTGTGCTGAAAATGAAACCTATAGCCTTCGCCTTTGAGTAGAGGTTGCATGTAGCTATGTATATACTTGGTAAAGCCATGCGGAGTACATTCGTGTACTCACTATTTAATTTCATTTACTAATCTGGTTAGCAAGTGTGAGATCGAATCGGGTAAGGAAAGATTGCGCACGAACGTCGATTTGCTATAGTTTGAACATCGGTTGCCCTGCGGGTTATGGCAAGCCATTGGGACTTTATTTCTGATTAATTCATGTTTTTATTTATGTTTACTCACTATTTTACGCTGCGTACTTGATATTTATCTTGTTATTTGGCCGGTCGACGATTTTGTGTGAAAATGAACCTTGTAGGTTCAATATGTTGTAAATTACGAAGTTTTGATGTCATAAGAACTTGTGTATGGATTGATATTGATGTTTGTGATGGTGTATTTGTACTGCTCCTGGGAGGTACGTAATACACCGAGAACAGAAAATTTAATTTGTGACGCTAGGACCAATTGGAGGATTAAGAGCATTACAAGTTAAATCGTCTGGGTTATCACAAGGCTGTTATCAGAGCCATACTGTCTGTAGGTTAAGCCGTAGCAATGGACGTTGTTAGGATTGTTGTTTTGCCAAGAGTATTTTCAAACTAGCAAAGGTTTGGCAAAAAAATGCAAGTGATATAATTATTTTCCTTCTTACCCATCCTAGGATCTGATTCATACCTCATCATTCATTTGATTTGTGCAAAATATTTTTTCTCCATTACCCGTCTCTCTTTTCCAATGATAGATACGCTAAATAGTCACCGATGAAGAGCATCGGTGAAAGGACGCGAGATTTTGACCGGCCGCTTGATTTCGACCACTAGCATGATTTTGACCAGCCTCTCGGTCTGACCATACCTCCGACTAGGTCCGACCAGATCCTCCGATCAGACCCTTCGACCAAGTCAGACCAGGCCCGTATGTCAGCTACCTCCTAGACTAGTCACCATCTTCCTCGCCGCACCCATGCTGCAGCACTCCCTGCGTCACCGCTGCTGCAAAGTCATCGCCCCAGTGTGAATTCATCCCATTTTTCCCTCCGGACATGTGCGCATTAAATATCGTCACCTCCACGGCACCTGTTCCCCCACTTGTCTCCTCCCCACCTGCTCCCGTCATGCTGGAGTGCACGGAGGTCCAGATTCGCCATGCCCCGTCGCTTCACCATCCCCTCCCTGTCACTCAACTCATCGATGGCAGTGAGCCATGAAGCGAGCTCACCGCGCTGGCCTCTCCTCACGCGCTCTCCGCTTCCAGCCTATATAAAGCCCTAGAGCTCCATCTTCATCTCTTCTCGCAACCACCCGAGCCCTCCCTACCTCCTAGTTTCCTCCACTGAGCCAAGCCTAGAGGTTGCATTGAAGCTCCATTTTCGGCCGAGACGCCGCCGTCGTGTTCTCACCGCAACCGTGGAGCTCTCCCTTTTCTCTTCGCGTCAGATTGCATTCTAAGATCTGAGGAGCTTATCCCCTAACTTAATTGGGTTTTGGTTCATAAGAACCACCACAATTGGGTTTCTTCTTCATCTCCACCGAAAGGGGCATTTCCTCCGCCGCGCCACTCCCGGTGAGCTATGTCCCAATTATTTCCTCTCAAAGCATCTCTAGACCACGCTTGAAGTTCCCCAATCTTCATTTCCCCTTCTTGTCGCTTAGGCCATCGTCTCCACGTTGAAGTTCCATCGCCGCCTATTGTCTTCGTCACCGGCCATCCACCGTGCATCTTCGACCTTCCTTTCTACTCTGGTAAGCTCTAGTAGCCCACATGCACTCATGCACATGTTGGTTAGCTCCAGGCATCACCGGGTTGTAATTTGGTATGAGAGCCCGAAGAGCCCAGCCGCTAGACCTCGCTGCGCGACTGCTTCAAGGTGTAGTCGAAGCCTCCTTCCGACCACCTGTAGTCGAAGCCTCCTTCTGATCAGGTAGTCAAAACCTCCTTCTGACCACCTGTATTCAAAACCTCCTTCCGACCACCTGTAGTCGAAGCCTCCTTCTGAAACCTTCTTTCGACTAGGTAGTCGAAACCTTCTTCCAACAAGGATGTAGTTAAATCTCCTTTCGACAGTGTGAAGTCAAATGAGCAGTACTCAAAACAAACAGTACTTGAAATGAACAGTACTTGAAATGAACAGTATTCGAAGCCAACAGTACTCGAAACCTAATTGTTGGATTTTCTCTTCTAGAAGAAATGGTTCAGGCTATAACTTTCACATTTGAACTCCAAATCGAATAATTTTTTTTTTCTAAATTCATATTAAATAATAATATACCTTCTGTATTAATTTCGTAATTTTTGGAGACTTTTGGAATATTGGTGTTTATTCGGTGTTTTCGCTTTGTCGGTACTTATCGTTAGATGACGATGATTCGGAAGTGCGACGGAGATGATCATGTGAATGTCTAGAGTACCAGCAAGCAAAGGCAAGCACCCATTCAGTTGATGCATGTTGGTCCTATTACATTCAAAAATTATTATCTTATTTTGCAACGTATGTATGCATGCTTTATTTGTCAAATTATGTTTGCGATTAGATGTAGTTTATCCTTTTGCGTGAACTCCCTAAAATTGTTCATCCCCTGCCACTAGCCTAAGTTCATATTCCCACTGATGATTAGTGCTCAGTGGATGATATATAGTCTATTTATGTTTATTCGGTGTCATGCTTAGCTTCCGGTAGATTGGGCGGTTGTCGACTTTGTCGATGACCTTGATCATCGTTAATTATTTTTATTATGTGATATCCAGCACCTGTGCTATTATATTTGGAAAACTAAATATGAAAATAAAATAATTTGGACTCGGACAAATGGTTGTTGGTGTGGTTATTGGGTGTGTGGCTCGTGCCCGAGTCAACAAGGACCGAACAGCTTGTCCTACCGAACTAAGCACTATTATGTGCATCCACATGAGGGATATATGGGACCACTCTTGACATAGTACTTTGATGTGTGTTAGCTCCGAGTCGCAGGAGGTTGTGCGTGTTGTGTTAAAAATATTATGAAGTTTCGATATTGTAAGAACTTGTGTATGGATTGATATTGATGTTTGTGATGGTGTATGCATACTGCTCCTGTCAGGTACATAATACACCGAGAACAGAAAATTTAATTTGTGATGCTTGAACCAATTGGAGGGTTAAGCATTACAAGTTAAATCGTCTGAGTTCTCATAGAATGTATCTTTTCCACGATCTTACCGATAGTGGAAGAACTCCAAGAACCAATTATTTCTTCTAAAGAAATCTATTCAGACTGAGAGGTTTGGAGATAAGAACTTTAAAACGAAGTGGAAGTAGGATAGATGGAAAGTCTGTGCGTAAGTTCTGCCCTTCTGATGGTCATTTATAGGCTATCAACTTTTGGTAAAGTTAAACGAAAGTCCAACGGATAAAATTTTGTTAGAATCTTTCCCAATAAATCATAGAAAAATCAAAGCGTCACTGTCTCTTCTGGAATTGTTCTTCTTGAGACGGTTGTCATTCCTTTTCCTATATCTTCAGGAAAAGTAGTTCTGTTTTTATCATAGACAGTTCTACTTTAGAACCGTTTGTGATGTATATTATCAGAAATGGTTATTTATTGGAACTATCTATGATATGTATTTATCACAGACGGTTCTACTTTAGGACCATCTGTGATGCCCTATTTATATTCGGACTCTAGGGTACCGCCTCCCCCAAAATACTCCAGACCGATTTCGCTGCCTCCTCGGTGTCTCCTCCTCAGCTCCGCCTCCCCTAAACCGATCGAAGCACCCCCGTCCCTCCGACGGCGTCGACTACCGCTGTGAGATCCTCCGCTTCCGGTTGTGACGCCACGGTTCACAACAAAAGGCACTCTTGTCGTAAGAGTGTCTTGTGCAGTGTCACCGTCATGACACAACGGTGATGCTATCGCTGCCTCTCCTTCATTGTCGGTGATATCCCCCATCCGACCCCCTCCCCTCTCGTCCTTGATGCTTGCATATGAAATTACAAAATTGATGGATGGCTAGGATTTCAACCATGTAAATCTTGATGCTTGTGCGTGTGAAAATTAATTGTTGATGCCTCTAGTTCATTGGGGGCGGCAGAGGTGGAGTTCGGCGGCGATGTGGGTGGCAAGCTGGTGCATTTCGATGGGCCAATGGTGTTCATGGCCGATGACTTGCTGTGCGCAACTACGGAGATCGTGGGGAAGAGCACGTACGGGACAGTGTACAAGGTGACGCTGGAGGACAACAGCTTGGTGGGTGTGAAGAGGATGAGGGAAAATATCACCAAGGGCCAGAAGGAGTTCGAGGCTGAGGCAGCGGTGCTCGACAATATCCGACATCCGAATCTGCTAGCATTGAGGGCATACTACTTGGGGCCAAATGGGGAGAATCTACTAGTGTTCAATTTCACGCCCAAGGGGAGCCTTTCTGCATTCCTTCACGGTGAGATTTCTACTTTGCTATGTATTCTCTTCAGGATTCTTAGTTTATTAATTCAACTGCTAAATAGTTTCTATTATATATGCCTTTCTGTTGGCATTAAGGTTTCTCTAACTCTCCCTCCTCCCCCGAGCCCATCGCCGTCGTCCTTGACACAGCCTGCTCCTCGAGCCCGCCGCCTCCTCTCCAAGAACGAGACGTCGCCTCCCCGAACCCGGCGCCCCTCCTCCCGCGAGCCCGGTGCGCCTCCTCCCTCGAGCTAGGGAGTTCCACAATGCAGATTGAACTCGATTGGGATAAGATTGAACTTAATGGTATATACGTGTATTTATTCATGAATGGTTAATTTTATTAATTTGAGTTAGTTGATTTGTGAAATGGATGTGCTTGTTTGTGAAATGGATGTAAATTAGATGTATACATATACTTTTGTGTTTCTGCTTGTTTCAGAGGGCATGGCTAGCATTTCCTGAGGCTGGCTAATAAAAATAAAAAGATTTAGCAATACAAAAGAATATCACACACGGTTTCTTAGGACCAACCATCTATTATACATCAGCTATGACAGACGATTTCATCTATAAACCCATCTGTGATAGTATGCCTTCACAGACGATTTTGGCTAAAAATCGTCTATGTTATTACCTATCATAAATGGCTCAAAAATCGTATGTGATAACTACCTGTTGTCACAGACACATAAAATCAGACGGTTCAGAAACCGTCTGTGATGATGGTTTAGAACTGTCTGTGATGATCCTTTGTGTAGTAGTATTGATATGTATATCAAGGTAGAGAGCACATGACTTGACTATATAAAGCGTAACCAGAAGGACATAAGGGCCGACCTCTACCAGGGCGTGGTAGATAGCATCCATTCAGGAGAGAGCCGTGTGGACACGGTGGGCAAACAGACTGTGCTCCTGGCATCATTCATCGAGGGTAGGTGCGACATGAAGCATTGATTCGTTGACGCGATGGCATTAGTTCAGAAGTATGGCAAACCTGACGTCTTCCTCACGATGACTTGCAACCCCAACTGGCCAGAGATAACTCCCAAGCTAGACCACAAAGGATCACCCTGATCTCATCATGCATGTATTCAGGGTGAAGATGGAGGAACACAAGAAGCAGGTGCTCGATAAGCACATCCTTGGAAAAGTTGCTGCTTATGTGTATGTAGTCGAGTTCTATAAGAGGGGTCTTCTGCACGTACTTTTCCTTCTTATCATGAATGAGAGATACAAACTAACGAGTCCAGAGCAATACGACTGCATTATCTCCACCGAGCTTCTAGACAAATACAAGTACCTGGAGTTGTACGAAATGGTCGTGAAGCATATGATGCATGGCCCCTATGGAGTCTTGAACCCGAAGAACGTTTGCATGCATGACCGCTCCTGCAAGAACTACTACTCATGTCCTTTCAATGTGGCTACCCTTCAGGGCAAGGACTCCTACCCTATCTACAGGAGATGAGACGACGGCTGTAGCGCAAAGGTTCGAGGGTGCACGCTAGACAACAGGTGGGCGGTGCCGTATAATCCTTACCTCTTGAGGATGTACAACTACCACATCAACGTCGAGGTCTGCTCGAGCATAAAGGTCATCGAATACCTTTTCAAGTACATATACAAGGGCCATGACAGTGCATCCATTTCTCTTCACGAGCCAGCTAGCAACGCAAACATAGACGAGATCAAGCAGTACAGGGAAGCTAGGTGGGTTACCCCACCGGTAGCTCTTTAGAGGATATAAATCTTTGAATTGAGTAAGATCTCACCGTCTGTGAAACCATTCTCTTTATGAGTCATCAGGTGGGAAAAGCTTCTTCGTCTGCCTTCGAGGAGGAGGTGCCATTTTCCCAAGCGTACACAGCTCCACCATATCACAATTCCATCCACTTGTCTCGATATAAATCTTTTCACACCCTGTTGGTTAAGTGCAACACATGCCATCAACGAGTAACAACATATTGCACATAACTTTTCATAAAATTCCATATTCACTTAACCAAGTTTAGATTTGCAACTCCAAATGATGTCAATAACCTGTTGCATGGCTAACCAGACTATTCGTAACTAACCAACCCACATTGGTGCTATAATGATACCAACTAATAATTATCCAACTAGGGTGACAAATGATCATGGTAATATAATGAGCAAGGTGAATATAAACAAATAGGTGTATAACTAACCCCCAAAGCATTTTAAAGAATTAAATACTTAAAATAACATGAAATAGTTTAAACCAAAGCAATTTTAAAAAAACTAGGTTCAACATGGTCAAAGGTACAAATTGCCTTGAAACAAGTCTTAGTACTGGTCTTGAGCTTGATCAACTCCTCCTTCCTCGAAAGCTCCCGAAGTATCAATGTCTACTCGCAAACGAAAGTGGAAACCGAAATAAAAACAAAACAAAGCAAAAAATAAACTCAAAAAATTAAATAAAAATCCCAAGAAGGTAGGGCTTGAATTTAGATGAATTTAAAAACTTGAATGAGTTCAATCGGAGTTCGTGTGAGGAAGAACGGGCTTTCGGAAGATTTAAATCTAAGAAAAAGAGAAAGAAAACACTTTTTTGAATTTCTAATTTTCTTTCGAGAGGAATTCCAAAATATTGCATTAGCATGATATTAGCAATGAATTTCAGAATTAACAGATAATCCAGAAAATAGGGAATAGAGGCTGACGAGTGGGAAACTCAGTCTATCGATCGGGTCCATGGTTTTGGTCTACTGGTCTATGGCTCACGGTGCATGGAATAGTAGACCTGACATGTGGGGTCCACATATCAGTCGGTGGGTCTATCGTGGACCACATCCACGTGGACTATTCTGACGCATTTGCGGTTGGAACTGACACAACACTGATGTGGTGGTCATGTGGGTGTGAAGCTGACGTGGCACTAACGTGGCTGGCGCATGGCATGCATCCATGTCATGGCATGGCTTGGGTTTCAATGGTCGTTAGCGCTCTGGGCCACGGGGGAGCAAAGGGTGGTGCACATTAGGTACCTAGTGCGATGGCGAACTCGACGGTGCATTCACGGACGAAAGAGGGCAGCTGAGTTGGCGGCGGCCGAGGTCAAGTGGCGAGGCGCACAGTCATCAATGGAAGTTGGGTTTTGGTGATGCTCTGGTGACTTCGAGGTGACATCAGTGTAGATTTGCTCCTTACGATCCCGACGGTGGTGATGATTAAGCTCGAGGTGCACTAATGGCGGAGAATGTAACATCCCAAAGTTCTGTAACCAAAAATGAAAATTAATAAAGTTATTATTTTATTGGGTTTTCTTGAATTTAAAAGAGTTTTCATGGTTTAACAAAAAAAGAAATTTTTAATTAATTTCCTGATTTTTTAATTTAAAAAGGATTTTTTTTCCTATTTTCTAGAAATTAAAAATAATTTATTTGAAAAAAAATAAAAACCAACTTTAAGTTGGAAATAATTTTATTAAGTTCAAAATAATTCAAGGAATTTCTATGAAAGGTTTTAGAATTTTTGAACTCTATTTGCTATTTTCTAAAATCCTAATTGATTTGTTGCATTTTCTAAATTTTAGAAATCAAATTAAAATCCCTTTTCTCCATCAGGCTGAAATGTAACACCCTGGCTATTCGGAAGCCAAGATGTCACGCAAAACTATCAAACTACTAAGAATAGCATGAAAGCTGGATTATACAGATTCAATCAACAATAATTTCTAAAGAATGACAATAAACGATCACCAGATTCATGGAAAAGAATGGATAAACAGTTATAATACCACGAGCAGTCAGCAAAGGTACCAAAGTTGGATTATTACAAATCTGGAAATTTATTTAAAAGTTGGCTTGGTGAAAGGTAATAATAATTATTCGGTTGGATAAAAGTGAAGTGCGAGTGTCTTAGAACTACCCCACCAAATCATCTTGTCTTCTCCTCAATTACCTAATTAAAACATACAAAGCAAGGGTGAGTGAAGACTCGGCAAGTACATACAAGAATAATCAAACATAGAGTGGACAACACAAACCAGTTGAATTACGAACAAATCTTGGAACACATATATGATTGAATGGAATGAATACATGAATGGATGGAATGAAAGAATGCATTGAAGGAATGAACTTATCGACTGTATATACCGGTATAGCGAGTGATACACCCGTCGGTGTTCACTTAAGCCCGTACTTCACAAAGTACGGGGACCCAATCACCGTATGAAGAACGTTTCATACGGGTGTCCAAGTTGCCACATTGGAATGGTGGTCAACACTACCCACATTGGAATGGTGGGTTTTCAAATGCCCATCTTTGGAATTGATGGGTCTTTCAAATGCCCATACTGGAATTGATGGGACTTACCAAAAAGAATCCACTTCCGTGGTTATAATGAATTTTATGAATGAACATGATGATTTCTCATGGTATGAATGAATATCACACATTAGTGGAAAAGACACATGGCATTCAACAACATATGTAAACAAGTATAAGTATGTATTCACACACAACATAATGTACCAATAAGGCCACACTAGTCACTTGCAGTATATCAACATCATGAACAAAGCACAAGAACATTCATGTAAACAACATATCATTATGCATTCTTTTGAATTCAACACCAGTTAACATACAGTACTTGCCTTTCGCGTTGTGACTCGTTAGTAGGCAACGGAGGTGTTCCCACACATGATGCCTCGCCGCCTACACAAGCATGTTTCCAAAATAAGAACAACGATATAACACTGCTACCGGTGTTGTACAATAACCCCTGACTATCCAATATACCGCATAGACCCAAAATGAAAAATAAACTATTCAGCCAGATTTCAGCCCTTCTGAGCAGCGGTACGAGAAAATTCACCATTAATTATCTGTAACTCCAAAAGACCTGAAACCAGTGCTCACTGAATCTTAACAGATCAGGCTACAAAACATTAGTTGGCGGAATCCCCTGATTCGGCCAAAACAGAGGATTAATTAAGAGCTAAACACAACTCATCTACGTCTGTCCAGAATATAGATCAGAGATAAAGAAAATGGCGTAACTTTCAACCTATTGATCCAATGAGAATGATTCTTATCAGCTTGGAAAGATAATTTTAAGGGCTAAAATAACTTAGTTGGGTGAAGGTTCTGATTCAGCCCCTAATTTGAACAAAACTGAGGGACAAACCTACTGACCTCGGTTTTCAGACAGACCGGACAGTTTGTAATAAAAAATTCTTATCTCCCAAACTACAGATCGGATTTTCCTGATATTGGTGCCAAAAGAAAGCTAACGTTCCCAGGAATAAAACTCTATAAGGGCAAAACCCCAGATTCGTCCTCTACAGTAGTCTAAACAATAGATGAAAACACTAATATTTATCTGCCCAGAATTCAGAATAGTGGTAAAGAAAATATCATAACTTTCATTATACAGATCCAATGGAGATGATCTTTATCAGCTTTGAAAGATAATTTAAAGGGATACAATAACTTATTTGGGTGGAGGTTCTGGAAATGCCTCTAAATAAATCAAAACATAGGATCAAGCCGACAGATCTTTCTCGTCAGACAGACAGAATAGCGCGCACTAAAAAAATCATATCTCCTAAACCGTAAGGCGGAATCACGTGATCTCGGTGGCTATGGAAAGCTAAGAACAATACCTACAACTTTCTAACAGATGGACAGGACATAAAACGAACTAATCTTACCCAACATCGACGTACAAGGCGGTGCACAGCAAGGGGGAAGGGGGGCGGTGGCTCCAAAGGGGGGGAGGGCGAGAGAAATGTGGAGTTTAGGGTTTGGGGGGTGGGAACCCCCCCTCTTATGGCCAGTCACCACATGGGTCCCTCCTGGGCCGTGGCCCGAGCCAGTTGCCGTGAAATCACGAAACCCCGGTGAAAAGATAATTCGGTTTTCGATTAGCTCCTCTTCCGAAACTTCTTTTAATAAGCCTATTCACCTTCGGGGTATTACATTCTACCCCCCTTAACGGAATTCGGCCTCGAATTCTAACCGGCAACTAATACCAGAACGAATTTCCAAGAAGTTGAAATCAACGAATTTAACCTGTACCAGAAACAAACTGGTCTGGATACTGCTCGCGCATGCAAGACTCTATCTCCCAAGTGGCCTCTCTCTCGGAATAGAGAAACCACAAAGCAAAGATGTGAAGCGACGTCTGACCTAACAATCAACTTGAACTTTCTAGGTACACTCATCAGAAGAGGATCGAAGGAAAGACCTTACTCGATGGTCAACGTGTTTAACTTAATCTCAAACTTTGAATGGTCCTGCTGCTCACTCGGCACCAGCACGCACCTTACGTTGCGTACTTCGCGTATGTACCCGTGACGGTCAAATCATAAGCCAGCTTCCTAATTTCTTCTACTGCCGGAAATGAAGAGAAAACAACTGAAAAATAGAGAGTTCTCATCGCAATCACGCAATCTTAACTCTTCACCAAAAAGGTTAAATCCCAAATGTGACAATTCATCAGTAAAGCAATTCCACTTCCAATGAATCAATTTGCGACAGAACACCACGGAAACCAAAAGTGAAATTTGCTTGAATACTCAAATCAAATATTTCTTTTACTCTGACTGAACTGGAAAGATTCAGTCATGCCAACACGGCCCCAACTCAAAGTGCAGAAAACACTTATCAACAGCACAAAACCCAAACGAGAAGCAAGGAAACGCATCATTTTCCAAGAAAACATCCTTTCTTCTGCTTCTCTCTTCGAGGAGTAAAACTTCTCTCCAATATTGGAATTCGAATTCATCGCATACCACATGAGCTTAAACCTTTTAATTGAACATGCTCAAATTATACTCAAACTAAAACACATCAACCACACCATTGTGGAGAGACTCCATTGAATTATTCGAATACTCTAGGCATCTCGTTCTACTATTCAACATTAATTTGATTAAAGGCACCCATAGCGCCACAGGATAGATACCATACAATCATATTACCTCAAATTTTCAAGAACAACTCAGAATCATCAGTACACATGCTAATGTACTACTTCAAAAGGGTTCTAGCATAAACATGCTCGGGAAACCCATTTACTCCACTCTCTCTACACACAATCAGTGGGTGAACAAAGATCTAGCATAAACAAATGCAAAGCCAAGATTTAACTTCTAAAACCTCTACAACGGATTGCCCTTAACTGATAGTTAAATCATCGAATTAAATCTCTAACATTCCCACAATTCTAACATACTCACTCATTGACATCATCAGAAATCACCCACACCATCTCGCAATGCTATCCAATTGCGTTACTCTATAAATTCAATCAAGGTTTCCATACCTCTGATAATCACCAACCTTTCAATCCTGAATTGAAGTTCTGGAATTTCACTATACCACGTGTTAATCAGCCATAACACTTTTCAGACTTACTTCGAAGCCAAACATTCCATGTGAATCAATATATATTTTTTTCCTCAAGAGATACAGATCAAATCAATTTCACATTCTTCTACTCCTCCAATAACTTGGTAGCAAAATATCACCACTACCAAAACTTAACCACCACCAAACAGTTGCCATTAAACGCTTTGTAAAACCCTGCAACAAAACTTTTGGGTCTTTCTCAAAAGAAAGAGGCGAATAAGGACAAGCTTCACACGTAAAAACGTTGTTCATCACGCGAGCAAGAAACCATAAGAAATATTCGATAAAGGTGACTTTAGAAAACGGAAATCGAGTTCACAGTTGAGGAACACATTCCTCGTAAGATAATAGCAAATAACAACCGATAAGAAAACGGCATTAAGATTGAAACTCGAAATCTTTTGAGTGAAAAGGGCAGAAAATTTAGGCAATGAACTCATTGAACCTAGGTGGAGTCCACAATTGAAAACATGAGCCTCACAAGAAGAGAAGGTCGGATCTTTACAGATAAGAACAACGAGCATTCAAGATCAAAACGCCGCATCATCAAGAACCATTATAACTCGCAACAAATCGTTTACGTGGCAAACTTCGTTTATCATAATTAACTGGGACCTCCAATAGGTCATGAACACAAAACTTGAAATTGAATCATTTTGGAAACATCAAGAAAGGTGGTCAAACTTCTTTCTCTATAAAAGAATCAACCTTACTCTCACATTACTGATCGTGTCAATAAACCTTCTAAAGGGAACATGACAAATCGGGTCATAAAATTTTCAAAGATCAAATGGAATTGTAATAACAACTTATTCTAGAAAAGAATTCGCACGAAAACCACAAAGTTGAACAAACGTCACACCCAAAGACTACAAAACTCTAGAGAGAGGGGGGTTTCAACACTTTTCTTTTCAAAGGGAGGTTCTAAACTCCAACACTCCAAATATTCCAAAGAAATGAACATAGTCGAAATTTTCTTCAATAAACTTTGTGAAAAGAAATTTTCATTCTCCGAACTGTCAAACGGATAATCGAGCTGCCCTTATCAACAAGAGAGATAGGGCTAACATAAAGAGAACGATCTTGTCAAGAATAACGTTCACAAACAGCAATGAGAGCTCATGACAGAAAGGCAAGAAACTATTTTGAAAAACAAATAGGGTCTAATAGAAACCCGTAGCCCACAATCTTTGTTTGGGTGCAACCCCCGACTTAAGCATAACCAAGCACGCTAAAAGGGTTTTAACGCTTTTCTTCAGAAAAGAGATGCATCAAATTTCAACAAGCAGAGAGTTCCAAAAGGAATACATTGAGCCAATGCTTTCTCGTGTTAACGATCTTGCAACAAGAATTCTCATTAGGCAAACCATCAAACGAGTAAATGAGTCGCTCTTTTCCAATGAGAAAGAAAGAACAACCATGAAAATATCAATGTTGCCAATTTACAAAGATCATTCGTAGTAAAAATAATTCGACAATCGAAAAACAATAATGTTTTCGGAGTACCATTAAAGGCCTATTTAAACTCGTCTACCAAAATCATGAACCCAAGAGAAATTCATCAATCGCCACCGGACGAGAATTTGTCAAATTCGAAAATCAAGGAAGAGAACGACTTACTAAAGCAGCCCAAGAGAAATATGCAAGATCAATACACACTTGATAAAGAACTTGTAAAAGAAGTCTTCCAATACCGAGATTCCAAACGAACGAATGAGTTAAATTTCCCCAACAGGGGTAAAACAAGTCTTTTGTGAAAAGAGGAATCTTGCATTTGAACTATGCTCACGTGGAGCAGAAATATCACAATAGTCGAAAGGGCAATATTTGTTTCAAAGAACGAATCGAGAACTACGGAGCTTGCCTTCTTCATTAAAACCCCAATTTCAAAAGAATTCACGAACCGCCAGAACCACAACCAGAAACCGGATATCGGTTCGAGAAAGGCAACAAGTTCATCAATGAGCTCATGCTCAATCTGAGCTTATGGAGCAGAGGTAAGAAGTTCTCTAATATCATACTACAAGCAGTGGTGTAGCCCTGGCAAAACCTGGGACATCAACCACGAACTCAAGCGATCAACGCGCTAGCTAAACGCATACCTAATGCAATCAATTATGAATATATATATTTATATCGGATCATCTCATGACGATCATAGAATAATTTCATAGATAGAGGTTATCACATCATATCATGGATTAACACATCATAGCACAACACAATTTAACAACGACTCAATACTCGAGTCACCACAATTGAAATGCGGAAGCAACAGGTTTACCCAACCCTCCTAATGTGCACAGTGTGTCAATTTAATATGTTTGAATGAACCACGGACCTAAAGCCCGCTCGATACCAAGCTGTAACAACACGGCTATTCGGAAGCCAAGATGTTACGCAAAACTATCAAACTACTAAGAATAGCATGAAAATTTGGATTATACTGATTCAATCAACAATAATTTCTAAAGAATGACAATAAACGATCACCGATTCATGGAAAAGAATGGATAAACAGTTATAATACCACGAGCAGTCAAGCAAGACCAAAGTTGGATTATTACAAATCTTGAAATTTATTTAACAAGTTGGCTTGGTGAAAGGTAATAATAATTATTCGTTGGATAAAAGTGAAGTGCGAGTGCGAACTACCCCACCAAATCATCTTGTCTTCTCAATTACCTAATTAAAACATACAAAGCAAGGGTGAGTCAAGACTCGGCAAGTACATACAAGAATAATCAAACATAGAGTGGACAACACAAACCGGTTGAATTACGAACAAATCTTGGAACACATATATGATTGAATGGAATGAATACATGAATGGATGGAATGAAAGAATGCATTGAAGGAATGGACTTATCGATTTGCATATAATGGGGTATAGCGAGTGATACACCGTCGGTGTTCACTTAAGCCCGTACTTCACAAATCACGGGACCCAATCACCGTATGAAGAACGTTTCATACGGTGTCCAAGTTGCCACATTGGAATGGTGGTCAACACTACCCATATTGGAATGGTGGGTTTTCAAATGCCCATACTGGAATTGATGGGTCTTTCAAATGCCCATACTGGAATTTATGGGACTTACCAAAAAGAATCCACTTCCGTGGTTATAATGAATTTTATGAATGAACATGACGATTTCTCATGGTATGAATGAATATCACACATTAGTGGAAAAGACACATGGCATTCAACAACATATGTAAACAAGTATAAGTATGTATTCACACACAACATAATGTACCAATAAGGCCACACTAGTCACTTGCAGTATATCAACATCATGAACAAAGCACAAGAACATTCATGTAAACAACATATCATTATGCATTCTTTTGAATTCAACACCGCTAACATACAAGATTTGCCTTTCGCGTTGTGACTCGTTAGTAGGCAACGGAGGTGTTCCCACACATGATGCCTCGCCGCCTACACAAGCATGTTTTCAAAATAAGAACAACGATATAACACTGCTACCGGTGTTGTACAATAACCCCTGACTATCCAATATACCGCATAGACCCAAAATGAAAAATAAACTATTCAGCCAGATTTCAGCCCTTCTGAGCAGCGGTACGAGAAAATTCACCATTAATTATATGTAACTCCAAAAGACCTGAAACCAGTGCTCACTGAATCTTAACAGATCAGGCTACAAAACATTAGTTGGCGGAATCTCCTGATTCGGCCAAAACAGAGGGCTAATTAACAGCTAAACACAACCCATCTACGTCTGTCCAGAATACAGATCAGAGATAAAGAAAATGGCGTAACTTTCAACCTATTGATCCAATGAGAATGATTCTTATCAGCTTGGAAATATAATTTTAAGGGCTAAAATAACTTAGTTGGGTGAAGGTTCTGATTCGGCCCCTAATTTGAACAAAAAAGAGGGACAAACCTACTGACCTCAGTTTTCAGACAGACCGGACAGTTCGTAATAAAAAATTCTTATCTCCCAAACTACAGATCGGATTTTCCTGATCTCGGTGCCAAAAGAAAGCTAACGTTCCCAGGAATAAAACTCTAGAAGGGAAAAAACCCCAGATTCGTACTCTACAGTAGTCTAAACAATAGATGAAAATACTAACATTTATCTGCCCAGAATTCAGAATAGTGGTAAAGAAAATATCATAACTTTCATTATACAGATCCAATGGAGATGATCTTTATCAGCTTTGAAAGATAATTTAAAGGGATACAATAACTTATTTGGGTGGAGGTTCTGGAAATGCCTCTAACTAAATCAAAACATAGGATCAAGCCGACAGATCTTTCTCGTCAGACAGACAGAACAGCGCGCACTAAAAAACTCATATCTCCTAAACCGTAAGGCGGAATCACGTGATCTCGGTGGCTATGGAAAGCTAAGAACAATACCTACAACTTTCTAACAGATGGACAGGACAGAAAACGAACGAATCTTACCCAAAATCGACGTACAAGGCGGTGCACAGCAAGGGGGAAGGGGGGCGGCGGCTCCAAAGGGGGGGAGGGGGAGAGAAATGTGGAGTTTAGGGTTTGGGGGGTGGGAACCCCCCTCTTATGGCCAGCCACCACATGGGTCCCTCCTGGGCCGTGGCCCAGGCCCAGGTTGCCGTGAAATCGCAGAAACCCCCCCCGGTGAAAAGATAATTCTGATTTCTCGATTAGCTCCCTCTTCTGAAACTTCTTTTAATAAGCCGATTCACCTTCGGGGTATTACATGAAACCTCGGCCAGCTTCCCTCTGTCCCAGCCCATATGGCCCCGCCGATTCCTCTCTCTCTCTCACCAACAATGCAGGTCCACCGCTGTAGCGTCCCGTTTTTCGGAGTTTTTGAAAAATTTCAAAAGAAAACCATTTGCTTCTATTCGCCAAAAGCTTAATTTGAAATTTCAAAATCATTTGCAGTTTAAAATGAATTAATCAAACTTCAATTAAATTAAAGTTGGTTTAATTGAGTTTTCTGGAATTTAAAATCAAAAATTATTATTTTGAGAATTTTCTTGGATTTATTGGATTTTAAAAAGGGTTTTTCCTTTTCCCCTAAATGAAAAATTAATTTATTTGTAAAAGAAAAAGAAAAATTAAAGTTAAAAGTATTTTTATTAAGTCCAGAATAATTCAAGGAATTTCTTTGAATTTTTCTAGAATTTTTGGAGTCTATTTGCTATTTTCTAAATTGCCTTTTTATTTATTTGAATTTCTAAAATCAAAAATGTATTTTAAATCCCTTTTCTGTTTTGGGCGAATCCTTCGCCCATCATCGCTTTCGGCCGGCCGCCTCATGTGGTTCGCTCGCCATGGCCCGTGCCTTCGCCGCCTCGCGCCAACCGCTCGATCCCATCCCGCGGTTCTCGATCGGCGCGTCTCCCTTCACCTCACCGCCCGATCCTCATCGGACGTTCTCGCGCCCACGCCACCGCAGCTCGCCGCCGCCGTTCGCGTTGGATCGAGATCCGCCGCTTCCTTTCGCCGCGCCTCCGTCTTCCCACCGTCCGTCGAATCGGACGGCGCCGCTCGTCTTCCTCGCCGCGCCTTTTTCTCCGCACCGCCCGACAAATCGGACGGCGCCGTTCATCTTCCTTCCGCGCGCGTTGACTTCTCAACCGTCCGTCAATCGGACGACCTTCCGCCGCCTCGCGCTTCTACCTCCCACCGTCCGATCAAATCGACGGCGCGTTGTCGTCTCGCCGCGCCGCCGCTTTCTCCCACGCCGCGCGAATCTCGCGTCGCCTCGCCGCTGCGATCTTGCCTCTCCTCTCGCCTCTGTCGCCAATCCTGAATCCCGTCCGTCCCTGGCCGCGCGGCTCGCGCTGCGCCGCCCTGTCTCTCCACGACGCACCGCGCGAAATCCGTCTCCGCCTCGCGCCGCCCGCCGCGCGCCACTCCAACCCGCCGTGGCCTCGCTTATAAATGGCGCGGGTCTTCCCCTCTCCTCTCTCTTTTCCTCCCCGCCCGCCTCCGCCGCCGCCCTCCTCTTCTTCTCCCTCATTGCCTTGCCGTCTTCCCGGCTCGGTCGCGCCCTCCGTCTCTCTCTCTCTCTCTCCCTCTCTCTCTCCCTCTGCCCGCGGGCCCGAGCCGACGTGGCCACCCACGTGGCGCCACGTCAGCGCCACGTAGGCGAGATGTGCTCACGTGGTCGCCACAGTAGCGCTGCAGTGTCTTGTTGACGTCAAAACCGGAATTTTCAATTGAAAATAAATCCGGAAAATCAGAAAAATCCAATTCTATCATTTTATGTGATTTCCAACTTCTATCGGCCATAACTTTCACATCCGAACTCCGATTTGGGTGATCCAAATTTCTAAATTTATATAAATTCATCCTCTTTCATTTGGTTCTGGTTTTGTAATTTTTGGAGTTCATTTGGTGCTGTTTTATTTATTTTTGCTATTCTCGCACGTAGATTAGGCGCTTGGAAGATTTCTTGATTCGACGATCAAGACCCGCCTCCTCAATCGAAGGCAAGTCGAGGCCTTTGACCATGTTGAACCCATTTTACAAATGTATATTGTATTAAATTATCATGCATGACTAGTTTTATTAAAAATGGTTTTGGGAGTAGATAAATACCAAATTGCCATTATGCCTCCTTGATAAATTGAAAATGAAATGTCTCCTTGAATGACATATATCCTTGGACACCTTAGGATGGTTAATACTAGTTGGACATAATTGTATACCAACTTGGGAGCGTAGTATTGCTTAGACATGCTCTAGTTACCCGCGGTACTTTCGATCACATGTTCAATGTTTAATGAAATTTGACTAATGGAACTATGGAACAGTGGTGTGAGGCCACTTTTATTAAAAGATGTTGTGCCATGGCAGGGATTGCCATTTGGTCGGGTATGAACAAAAATAATTTATGCTCGGGCTTGAGGTAGGGAGCTAGAGTGGGTGTGTGATGCACATTGGGTTGTGGTAGACTTGTCTGAGCAGCCAACTAAGGACTTAACTTTGCAAGTCATTGATCTGGGTCACCTCGTGCAACCATAAGTCCGGTATGGGACGGACCCGGCCAACTAATTAGGGAAGTTTTGAGTCGGTTCTGTTGTGGTGGTTTAATGGCGCAAGATGGGGCTGTGATGGCGAAACCTTAGCGGCGTAACCGAGGCAAAATGGAACTTTGTAAAGGCCTTGTGATAGTCACTTAGTCGCACACCCTCGGAAGTGTGTCAGACGGACATTACAAGTGATTTATCTCTTGTGGGTAAAGCTATACAACCTCTGCAGAGTGTTAAAAACCTATTCGAATAGCCGTGTCCCCGGTTACGGACATGCCTGGTGATTTCACGCAAGGGGTAGTATTTTCAAAAATGTGGTTTGGTTCGATAGAAACGCTTGGTTGAATGGTTGGGAAGTGAACGGATGTTCACCGCTTGATTCAAAAGAACTTGGTTATCTATGTATTATTCTTTTAAAATCTCGCTTTGCAATCTAATTAATGTAATTATCGTTAAACTTGCTTTCTCGCAAATTAACCATAAAGCCATCCTTGCTTAAGCTCGTCATGAATACTATGTGCATACATTTCTCTCACGACTTTGTCGAGTACTTTATGTACTCACGGCTTTATGCCCTTTGTTGATCAGTCCCAGCAGAAGAACCAGGAAATATTGAGTCCTACGAAGAAGGCTACTTTGAAGACTTCGCGAACTAGGTCACGTCCTCCACTCGATTGCCTGTGGGCATGTCGATTGGGCTCCACGATTTTGAGATTTCCATTTGCGGATACTCTGTTGTTGCTAAGCCCTGTGAGGCGACCTTTGTAAGAACCTTGACCATAAGGTCTTTGTTGTTTTAAATAATATTACTTTGTCTGCTTCATTAGTTCGTTGTTGAATGGTTATGATTACATCACTGTTGCAATTGTGCGAGCTAGCTACTGATCATGGGACTAGCTTGCTATGCACAGAGGGTCTCGGGGTTGTGTGAATCCCCGGGGTACGACAGGAGATGGTATCAGAGCCATATCGACTGTAGGACGTAGCCTTTAGTTAGATTGGTCGTCTTAGTCAAAAATTCAAAATATATTTTCTAAATCAAACCAAGCAATTAACTTGACTAGATATTCTTCTCTCATCTTATTCTGTTCTTTCTCGCCTTGTTCTATTCTTTTCTTATCATCTTACCCTCTTATACCATTCTTGAGTTCTTTCATCTTATCTTTTCTGGAACTTGGTTTTCAAATTTAAATTGACTCCCTCATCTCTGGATTATCCCTAGGATCGAGCCCTTCAAGATCAAGCAATGGAAGTCTTGAAAGCTCAAGTTCCGCCGTCTGTTCCAAGTTGGCTCTCCATAAAGATTAGATTGGTAGCTGCCTCCCTAGTTTTAGAGTCGTTTAGTCTGCGTAATAGTGCTTTTGTGCTTGAGTGTCTCTTTCTTGTTTGCTTCTTGATAGCTTTCCGGCTATCCGTTCGTTGGGTAAAACTAACTTTGTCCGCATTAGGCTGATCCATCTATCTCCCTTGTTTCTTACTCATCTAAATGCTTTTCCCTCTCACCTATTGTGCTTTCTCCCCCTCATCTATGAAACCTGTGAAGAATTGTTGCATAATGGATCAAACCAGAAGTCCTTGGAAGCTACTCTTGCTGGAGATAACCAATGTGTTTTGATGCCAACATAGGTAGCTTTGGAGAATCTTTGATAAGACCGATTTTGAGATTTAACCGGGTATATGCAAGAAGTTACTGTGGATACCAGAGTGTGATAATGGGTATGCCTTGATTATAAATGGTTTAAAGAGTAGCATATTGGTGGATTATATAAATCGTGGAGTAAAGTGATCAGAGAGGAAAATCTTGATTAATCTTGAAGGATAAAAGAATCTGAAGTGCTGATTTGATTATTAGGAGAAGTTGTATTTAAATTGAATCTTGAGCTGGTTATAATGTCGGTTGGATATTTGGAATTGAGAAATTGTGCAGAAGAGGCACAGAGTAGAATGCGAAGAGAATTGGATTTTTCATGTCGATTTATGATGTTAATTTTGGAAGAATTGGTTGGATCTTGGTTGGATTGTAGAAATGCATGATTACTAGATTGTAGAATTAAATTATTATTGATATGAGATTATGGAAGATTGGATTATAGAAAAGTATCTTGGATGAATTACAGAAATGGATCTTGATTGGATTATGGAAATATGATTGTGGAATTTGGGTTATAGAAATCTAATTTGCTGGATGATGTATTACAGAATATATTGTGATTGGATTTGGATTAAAGGATTACCTGATTGTTAAGGATTTGGATTATATGATCGCCAATTCTTGACAATGATTGTGGTGGATTATGTTGAATCAAGAAGAATAGAATTAATTGAGTTGTTGGTCACACTGGATTCAATTGGATGTGGTTGAATAGAGAAATTGAGATTTGAAGAGAAATTTTTGTTAGATTATAGAGATATGTCTTGATCGGATTATAGAATTGCGCATTTGTGGAGATTGGATTATGCAAACAGATGACTGTTGGATATTGGAATTTATGATTGACGGATATATTACTGATATCGGAGATGGTCCAAAATAATTGTTGGATTGATGAATATCCACAGGTTGGACTGAATAAATGTTGGATAAATGGTGATACAATAATTGGCGGATTAAATTTGAATTTGGGATGGCGAGCAGTCCTTTGGAAGGTTCTAAAATTGAGATATTGGATTGGTATAAAGAAATTCTGAGGGTTGCAATTGATAAATTTGCTTGAGGAAATTTAGTGGATAATGTTGTGGATTTAGTCAATAATTTCGGAAGAAGCAATTGCGTGAATATAATCTCTGGAGGATTTTGTTTCAAAAAGGGATAGAAAAGAATTTAGTGTGATCTAGAAGTTTATCGGATCGGAAGATGTGCTTATTGCTAGTGGATTTTGTGGATTTGTGCAGGGAAGAAATCTTGCGATCAAAGTGGTGAATTTGTTGGATTATTTAAAACTTATGCCGAAGAAGGATTTTTGAATCATGCTGGTGTATCGAGAATGTGAAATCGATTAAATGATTGGATTGTAATTGGGTGACCTTATGACATGATGGATTGGTAGATTTCGATAATAATGAGCATTGGATCCAGCAATTTGGAAGATAAGTTTGATAGCTTTCTAGCTGGCATCCCAGAACATGGTTGTAAACCCGCAGTTTGGCATCAGTTTCCCATAGTAGAGCTACCACTGCAGCTGTCACAGATGTGCAACACGTTCAGTTGAGCCGCAATAGAAGGATTCTCCAAGATAGCAAGACCCCTCACTCAGCTGTTGAAGAAAGAAAAGAAATTTGCTTGGACAACAGATTGTGAGCAAAGTTTTCAAGAGTTGAAGAAGCGTTTGACCACGGCTCGGTGTTGATTTTGCCGATGTCCTAAGGATTTTGAGATTTTCGTGATGCATCCGGCAAGGACTTGGTTGTGTCTGATGCAAGAAAGGAAGGTAGTAGCCTATGCTTCCCGCCAATTGAGGCCTCATGAAGTAAATTACCCCACTCATGACTTGGAGTTAGTGCGAGTGCATGCTCTAAAGATATGGCGTCATTACCTTATTGGTAATTGTGAAGTCTATACTGACCATAAGAGCTTGAAGTACATTTTCACTCAGCCGATCTTAATATGAGGCAAAGAAGGTGGTTAGAGTTAATCAAGGATTATGATATTGGAATCCATTACCACCTGTGCAAAGCTAATGTTGTGGCGGATGCCTTGAGTAGAAAAGTCTCATGCAATACACCGTCGATCAAGGAAAATCACCGAATTTCTTCATGAAGAATTCCGAAGCTCAAGTTAGAGTTGGTTGAGGAAGGTTATCTAGCTGCCTTAGAAGTTCAACCCACTTTGCGGAATCAGATCAAGGAAGCTCAAATTGAAGATGCCAATATTAAGGAAAATAAGAGCAACATGAAGAAGGGTAAAGCCCTGAGATTTTCAGAAGATGAGCAAGGCACCATTTGGTTTGCAAGCGTTAATCGTGTTCCAGATCGTAAAGAGCTTAGCAGCGGTGATACTCAAGGAAACCCATGAAACTTTGTACTCCATTCACCCTGGAAGCACAAAGATGTACCAAGACCTTAAAGAAATGTATTGGTGGCCTAGCATGAAGCGTGAGATTGCCGAGCATGTAGCTCAGTGTGACGTCTGTCAGCGAGTTAAAGCCGAGCATCAAAGACCTGCTGGACTCCTGCAACCCTTGAGAGTGCCCGAATGGAAGTGAGAAGAAATTGGCATGGATTTTATCACTGGTTTGCCAAGGACAAGGTCAGGATATGATTCTATCTGGGTAATTGTGGATCGTCTAACCAAAGTTACTCACTTTCTCCCGACCAAGACTACTTACTCGTGATAGATCGCGAATTGTACATGGCAAAGATAGTGTGCCAAAGATGGAGTGCCAAGAAGATCGTGGTCGATCGAGGATCCCATTCACCTCAAGATTTTGGCGAAGTTGCATGTTGTTTTGGGTACTAATCTAAATTTCAAGATGACTTATCATCCCTGACGGATGGTCATCGTAAAGGGTAAATCAAATCCTAGAAGATATGTTAAGGGCTTGTGCCTTAGCAAATCAAACCAGATTGGGATCAAATGCTACCTTATGCGAGTTTTCCTATAACAACGAGCTACAGTCAAGCCTCCAGATGTCTCCATTTGAAGCTCTTTACTAAGAAAATGCAGAACACCCGTATTGGAATGAAGTAGGCGAAAGACAAGTGTTTGGGCAGATATTTTGGAAAAGCCAAGAGCAAGTTCGATCAATCGAGAAAGGTCAAAACAAAGAGACGATGCGCAGAAGAGTTATGCCGATAACCGTCGCGAGATCTAGCATTTGCACTGTGATCATGTGTACTGAAGGTGTCGCTCTCAAAGGGATGCGCTGTTTGAGTAAGCGGAAAGCTTGCACCAAGGTACATCGGACCTTTCGATTCTAGCCCAAGAGGAGAAGTCGCTACGCTTGGAGCTCCCGCCACGGTGTCGGATGTGCATAATGTCTTCCTCGTGTCACGGTGAAGAAGTATTTGCGTGCCCAAGAGCGATGCTGTGGAATCAATTGCCTGCAGAAGACCTTACCTACAAGGAGCATCCCATCAAGATCTTGGAAGTAGCGAGCGAGTGACAAGAAGCAAGATCATCCGTTTCGCAAGGTCCAAATTGGAGCAACCACACCAAGAAGAAGCCACTTGGGAACGAGAAGATGACTTGAAGGTGAGTTTCCCCACCTATTCTCTAGTCACCAATCTCGGTCGAGATTCCTTTAAGAGGGGTAGGTTTGTAGCGCCCGCTTTTTGGAGTTTTGAAAAATTTCAAAAGAAAACCATTTGCTTCTATTCGCCAAAAGCTTAATTTGAAATTTCAAAATCATTTGCAGTTTAAAATAATTTAATCAAACTTCAATTAAATTAAAGTTGGTTTAATTGAGTTTTTTGGAATTTAAAATCAAAAATTATTATTTTGAGAATTTTCTTGGATTTATTGGATTTTAAAAAGGGTTTTTCCTTTTTCTCGAAATGAAAAATTAATTTATTTGTAAAAGAAAAAGAAAAATTAAAGTTAAAAGTATTTTTATTATGTCCAGAATAATTCAAGGAATTTCTTTGAATTTTTCTAGAATTTTTGGAGTCTATTTGCTATTTTCTAAATTGCCTTTTTATTTATTTGAATTTCTAAAATCAAAAATGTATTTTAAATCCTTTTTCGTTTTGGGCGAATCCTTTGCCCATCATCGCTTTTCCGGCCCGCCGCCTCCATGGCCGCCTCGCTTCATGCGGCTGTCTTCTCGGCCTCGCGCCAACCGCTCGATCCCCATCCGCGGTTCTCGATCGGCGCGTCTCCCCTTCACCTCAGCCGCCCGATCCTCATCGGACGTTCCTCGCGCGTCCACGTCACCGCAGCTCCGCATCGCTGCTTCTCGCCGTTGGATCGAGATCCGCCGCTTTTTCACCCGCGCCTCCGTCTTCCCACCGTCCGATCGAATCGGACGGCGCCGCTTGTCTCCTCGCCGCGCCTTTTTTCCTCCGCACCGTCCGACGAAATCGGACGGCGCCGGCTCATCTTCCTTCCGCGCGTTTGACTTCTCAACCGTCCGATCGAAATCGGACGGCCTTCCATTGCCCGCGCCTCTCTACCTCCCCACCGTTCGATCGAAATCGGACGGCGCTGCTTCGCTGTCTCCGCTGGCGCCGCTTTCTCTCTCCCACGTCGCCCGCGCGAATCCCGCCGTCTCCTCGCCGCCGAATCTCGCTCTCCTTCGCCTCTTCGCCGCCGCGAATCCCGTCCCCGCCTGGCTACAGACGCGTCGCTGCCGTGCCCTCCGTCTCGCCACGCCGCCGCGCTTGCCGTCCGCTCTGGCCTCGCGGCGCCCGCTTAGCCGCCCAACCCGCTGTGGCCTCGCCTATAAATGGCGCCGGTCTTCCCCTCTCTCCTCTCTTTTCCTCCCCTCGGCCCGCCTCGCGCCGCCCTCCCCTCTTCTCCCTCGCCGTCGCTGCGTCTTCCCGCTCCGTTCGCGCCTCCCGCCTCTCTCTCTCCCTCTCTCTCTCTCTCTGCCCGTGGGCCCGAGCCGACGTGGCCACCCACGTGGTGCCACGTCAGCGCCACGTAGGCGAGATGTGCTCACGTGGCTGCTGCGTAGCGCGCGCGTGTGCGCTGACGTCAAAACCGGGAATTTTCAATTGAAAAATAAATCCGGAAAATCAGAAAAATCCAATTCTATCATTTTATGTGATTTCCAACTTCTATTGGCCATAACTTTCACATCCGAACTCCGATTTGGGTGATCCAAATTTCTAAATTTATATAAATTCATCCTCTTTCATTTGGTTCTGGTTTTGTAATTTTTGGAGTTCATTTGGTGCTGTTTTATTTATTTGTTGCTATTCTCGCACGTGTAGATTCCGGCGTTTCGGAAGATTTCTTCGACCCGACGACCGAAGACCCGCTCCTCGTCAACGAAGGCAAGTCGTAGGCCTTTGACCATGTTGAACCCATTTTACAAATGTATATTGTATTAAATTATCATGCATGGCTAGTTTTATTAAAAATGGTTTTGGGAGTAGATAAATACCAAATTGCCATTATGCCTCCTTGATAAATTGAAAATGAAATGTCTCCTTGAATGACATATATCCTTGGACACCTTAGGATGGTTAATACTAGTTGGACATAATTGTATACCAACTTGGGAGCGTAGTATTGCTTAGACATGCTCTAGTTACCCGCGGTACTTTCGATCACATGTTCAATGTTTAATGAAATTTGACTAATGGAACTATGGAACAGTGGTGTGAGGCCACTTTTATTAAAAGATGTTGTGCCATGGCAGGGATTGCCATTTGGTCGGGTATGAACAAAAATGATTTATGCTCGGGCTTGAGGTAGGGAGCTAGAGTGGGTGTGTGATGCACATTGGGTTGTGGTAGACTTGTCTGAGCAGCCAACTAAGGACTTAACTTTGCAAGCCATTGATCTGGGTCACCTTGTGCAACCATAAGTCCGGTATGGGACGGACCTGGCCAACTAATTAGGGAAGTTTTGAGTCGGTTCTGTTGTGGTGGTTTAATGGCGCAAGAGGGGGCTGTGATGGCGAAACCTTAGCGGGCAGAACCGAGGCAAAATGGAACTTTGTAAAGGCTTTGTGATAGTCACTTAGTCGCACACCCTAAGTGTGTCGACGGACATTACAAGTGATTTATCTCTTGTGGGTAAAGTCGCACAACCTCTCGCAGAGTGTTAAAACCTATTCAATAGCCGTGTCCCGATGCTACGACATGCCCGGTGATTTCGCGCAAGGGGTAGTATTTTCAAAAATGTGGTTTGGTTCGATAGAAATGTTTGGTTGAATGGTTGGGAAGTGAACGGATGTTCACTGTTTGATTCAAAAGAACTTGGTTATCTATGTATTATTCTTTTAAAATCCTGCTTTGCAATCTAATTAATTTAATTACTGTTAAACTTGCTTTCTGCAAATTAACCATAAAGCCATCCTTGCTTAAGCCTGTCATGAATACTATGTGCATACATTTCTCTACGACTTGCTGAGTACTTTATGTACTCACGGCTTTATGCCCTTTGTTGATCAGTCCCAGCAGAAGAACCAGGAAATATTGAGTCCTACGAAGAAGGCTACTTTGAAGACTTCGCGAACTAGGTCACGTCCTCCACTCGATTGCCTGTGGGCATGTCGATTGGGCTCCACGTATTTTGAGATTTCCGCTGCCAGATACTCTGTTGTTGCTAAGCCCTGTGAGGCGACCTTTGTAAGAACCTTGACCATAAGGTCTTTGTTGTTTTAAATAATATTACTTTGTCTGCTTCATTAGTTCGTTGTTGAATGGTTATGATTACATCACTGTTGCAACTGTGCGAGCTAGCTACTGATTATGGGACTAGCTTGGTATGCACAGAGGGTCTCGGGGTTGTGTGAATCCCCGGGGTCCGACAACCGCTCAGCCTCCCTTCTCTCCCTCTCTCTTCCCCTCTCACAGCCAATCCGAGCCCGCCCGTCAGTTGATCTTCTCCTTCCCCTTTTCTTCCTCCTCGTGCTCGAGAGACACTACTGTCATTGTTGCCCTTTTAAGCTCCATCTAACAATGGGCGAAATAGCCAGATTTTTCCACGTCGACCCCGCCGTCCTTATCCCATGTCTTCCCAGCACCCATTCCATGCCTTGTCCTTTTTCGTTACACTACCGGACTCCGTTTTCGCCGCGATTCCGAAACAAACTCCAACTATGCTATGCCGATTCGACCACACCCCCACCTTATAAAAGGCACCACGGGACCCCATGTACCTCCTCATTCCATCCCTATAAACCATATAGCCTCTCACCACCTCTAGCCGCCGTATTTTGTGTTTGAAGCCTGCCGACCGAAGATCTTCTCTTTGCTGATTCCATTTCCGTCGTCAATGCTCCATCGCCACATTCTACACCATCGTCTTCACCTCTTGATGTTCTACCCGGTGTGCCCTACGCCTTCGCTGGATCCTCGCTAGAACATCGTCGCCACCGTGAGCCGCATCTCTCCGTTGCTGCCGCCCTCGCCGCTGGTGAGCCTTGCCCGTCTAGCAATCGCCAAGGTGAGCACCACCACCCCCTTGTTCTCATCTCTCCGATGATGCCCTCACCATTGGTCGCCGCGCCACCAATCGCCGGTGACCACCGGTATCTGTGCACGCCACCGCTTTTGCGTTGATGTGGCCGCCACCGTCACACTACCGGGCACCACCTCACCACCCTTGCTAACGAGGCCACCCACGTGTCTCGCACACGTCGCAATTTTCCTTTTTCTTTAGGGAAATATTTTGGCTAGAAATTGAGAAATCCTTGCTGACATCATCAAGATGGAGAAAATTGTTTTCCTTTAGAAAAACAATTCCATAAATTCAAATATTCCATTTTCATCATTTCATGTGAAATTTAATCTTTCGAGGACTCGTTCTCTTTCATACGAGCTCCGATTTCTACTATTCAAATTTCTAAATTCATCTAAATTCAATATCTAGTTATCTATGCATAAATTATTAAATTTTGAGTTCATTTCAATTTATTCAAATTTTATTTGAATTTGGCTCATTTTCGTGTTTAGATTTTGATGACTCTGGAGCTTGAATCCTTTGAAGAGTTAGATCCACAATCATTTGAGCAAGGTAAGTTATATTATTTGATCATATTTGAGCCCAGTATTTAAAATTATTTCAATTCTGTTTTAAACTATTATTACATGCTTATTTATATTCCAGTAATTTAAACTCATATTTTAAATTACTAGTTAATTCCTTTATCCTTGTACGACCAATATTGAATTTGAACTTGTCATTCCCTTGTCACCTTAGATGAAAATCTAGATGTACATTAGTATGACTAGAACATGTTAAAAATTTATGCTTACTCAAAGCTTAGACCCAAAATTTTAATTTTGGGGATTTAGTCAAATTACTCGGTCATGATTTAAAAAGGAGACTATGGTATTGTTTTACCTTAGAGATTTTTGAAATGATTTTGAAAAGAAAAATAAAATCAAAATTGGTTTAGACTTGGGCAAAATGGATGTTAGGTTGGTGCAAGTCAATGCACATGATCGATTCATTTCAATGATCGAGTCCAGGATTTATGAAATGTTTCCTAATTTGGTTAAGGACCGGTCTTCGAGCCGCATCTTGCTAAGCTCCACTGTACTACCACATGACTGGAGTGGGACAGACCATGCTAAATAATTTGTAACACCTCATTGTTAATTGTGTCATGTTGATGTGTGGGTGTCGGTTAGGACAAGATTCCTACAGCGCAAGAGGGGCTCCTGAGGCGATCAACCCAATGGAAGTGAAACCTTAGCGGGCATGATAACTTTGAGGTGGGGCATTGTGAAAGTCTCGTGATATTTGCTTAGTCGCACGCCTTCAGAAGCATGTCTTGGCCGACATATTAAGCAAACTATCTCTTGTGGGTAAAGTTGTACAACCTCTATAGAGTGTAAAACTATTCAAATAGTTGTATCCATAGTCATAGCCATGCTGAGTAAAGCCACTCAAAGTTAGACTTTGGTTTTTGTTTTAAAAATGAATTTATAAAATATTTTAGGATGGCTAATCCTTGTGGAAAATTGGGCGGTTAGCCATGTGATAGGAGGGTATCCTTCACCACCCTTGTATGGAGGTTATCCACTATAAAATTGACAATTAAAAAAAGAAAATCTGATTTTGGATATATACTAAACTGTTTTGAAGTAAAGGTATTTAAACTTGAAAAATATAGCTTTGTGCAAAATAAACATATAAGCCTTCCTTTGACATTATCCTGCATGATTTATATCTGTTATTGGGTGTAACTTGCGGAGTATATTTTTGTGCCCACCCTTGCATAATAAAATGTTTTTCAGAGGAGAAGAATTCACTACTGGTGTGGATCTCGACGAGTAGGCTGCTACCCCAGTCGATTGCCTGTGGCAGATTAGCTGGGCTCTACTACTTCTTCGTCTTCCACTATGTTCTTTATTATTAGCTCGTAAGCCTTTGTTGTAATAAACTCTGATAATTATTAATAAAGTTGTACAACTTATAGATGTTACTATATTTGTTTACTGTGTACACTATCTACTGTTGAAGAGACTAGTGTAGAATACGTAGAGGATTTGTGGTTGTTACTCCCGGGTCCGACATAGAAACATGGTGACGAGGGTTTCGACAGCGGCTTTTCTTCTTCGCGCGATTCTGGCGACCAGTCAACGAACTCAAGGTGGCGGCTAGGGTTTTCAAGGGTGGTGTGGCTCGGGGTGCAGAAAATGAGGGTCCTCGTGTCCTTTTAAAGGCGACGATGAGGTTTCTGGGAGGAACATGGAAGTGGAATTGTAACGGACTCAGAGAAGGAGTCTAGGTCGAGGATGATGAACAGTAACCTAGTAGGACCTACTTGTCAACTTGAGTTGTTAGGGTGGTCTTGCTTCGCATACGCCACGTGTGCGACTGATAGGTGGGACCAAGGTGCAGGTGAGCGGGAGAGAGAGGAAAAGCGGACTGTGTTCAGAAATGGGCCGAAAGTAGGAGAATTGGGTCGGAGAAAGAGGAAATTGGCCCGAAGGATTTTCTTGAGATTTAAATAGGTTTTCTAATTTATAAATACCAAAAAATCCAAATAGAAAATGCACTCAGAAAACTTCCAAAAAAATATAAAAAATATGTCCAAGCACAAAGAATTCAAATAAAATAGTTTTGGAATTAATTGATATTTAGATTAGTCACATTAAATTGTTTAGACATTTTAAAGTCCCATTTAAGCTTTATTAAATGCAAATAAAATTGGTAAATTTTTCCAAGGGACTAAACTACTAAAAAATGTTTTGAAACTTAGAAAATTAGGATGTTACAGGATTGGACACGAAGTCACCGAGCTTCGAACAAGATCGAAAATGGCGACGACAGCCGGGAATGCAGGATATGATGGTGAAGCTTGGATTCTTGGCAAATTTGCATGCGTTAAGTGAGCGGAATGCATCAATAGGGTATGGAACATTTGCTGATGCAGTTAATTTGAGCCTGAACTCACTGGGATGGCAAAAGTGTTGTGACTTGGATCGGGTGCGCACTAAAATCGGGAACGAAGGCAAACACGGTCAAGCTATGAGACCCCCATAGCTGCGATGAGGAAAGAAGAAGGATGAGGGGAGCTCAAGGATCACAATGACATGCGTGTCGCGGAAGAAGAAGCTCACCAGAGTAGCAATGGTGTGGAGGTGCGCTCACCGGCGTCGAGAACGACGCACACGTTCCCGCGAAACTAAAGAGCGATAAACTTAGGTTTACACGAAAATGAAATGGGGGCGAGCTGAGGAAGAACATGACGCGGTGGAAAGCTTAAGTACGGCTAAGTTAACACAAGAAGAATGGCGAGAAAGCGGCAGTCGCGCGAGAAACTCGTGGGTATGATCTGGTCTCTCCGTCCGAGTGGGTAAAGGGTGCCGTCAAGGAGTTGCTGTAATACCCTGAAAATAAATAAATATTAATAATCGCGTCTTAAGGGTCGGAGAGTAATTAGTTAAATAGTATCAATAAATAATTAATTAATAACGTTTTAAGGGTCGTTGTGCAATTAAATAAAAAGAATTGGTGGAAAATAGTATTTTCGGAATTTTTGTGAGTTGTATAAATAGTGGTGGGTTTTCTGGAAACCCTAACAATCTTTTCCCAAGCCAGCCGCCAATCTTTCTTGTCTCGAAATCGCCACTGACTGTTCAGTGGGTCAGATCTTGCCAGACCGCTGCTTGTGCCGCTTCTGCGTTGTTTTCTAGCCTTTGTCTTGTGCGTCATTGGCCATTCATTGGCTCTATTTGCTTCTGTCTTGCGGTTACGCTTCGTCATACGCTTTGCCGATCTCCCACCCGGCCATCTTGTGCTAGTCCTGTGCTCGCGCTCAGCGCTGAGTCTTCTTCTTGCTTCGCTAAGTGCAATTCTGTCGCTTCTCTCTTTGGCCGCGTGATCTGCCGAGCCGAGAAGGTCATCGGCCGCTGTGCCAAGTGCCTTGGCTGTTTTTTTTTTGTCTTTGCCGAACTCTTTGGAAGCTTGCGTCTGCCTTCTCAATTTGTTGTTTTTTTTTTTTCTGCAACGGTTTTCCTTGCTGCGTTTCAGATCTGGAAGATCGCTGCGGCCGCGGCACCCGTGAAGCCTCGTCACAGCGTGGAGATCGGTCTGCACAAGTTTCGCCGGCAATTTGATTAGGTGCTTTTGAGTTCGGACTTATTCTATGAGATGCATCTTTGTCTTGGTTTTTATAGGAGGTCAATTAGATAATACTAATTAGTGGTTAATTAGTTTGGCCGTAGGATATTTGTGCATGCATGGTGAAATGAGTAGAGATCCGATTTCTTGTCGGTAGCAATCTGAAAGTTTGTATTCTCTGTTTTTTCTAGATTAATTAGAGAGGTTCTATAGTTTTTAGTCAATGTATCGACTAATAGATTTGTTTATTATGTCGCTTTCGGTTGTACGATTATTCGGGTATCGTAATGGCAATTTTTGGTAATCTCATCTACTGGTTAATTGTAGATAGTATCGATAGTTTTCTTTAGCATATTTTATCTTGTCAATCGGACAAGTAGATTTTGAGTTATGATTTTCGGAAGGCCGCTGTTTTTACGGTTGTCGTTATTCGGCGCTGTTTTGGTAGACTGTATATTAAAAATAGTAAATAACATAATTAGAGTTTTTGATCTACATGAAAGTTGTAGATAATTGTCCAATGGTTCTGTAGGATCTGAGAACGTGTATTTTGGTTGAGTAAAACAAAAGTTATGAATTTATTAAGTCTGCTGTTCCGAAGCGGACAGATCGACTTTCTGGGCTAAATACGGAGGGTTAGATGATTTAATTAGAAGTCTTCATAATCTAAGAAAAGGTGGATAATTTTATAAAGAATCCAGAATGGGTTGGTTTGTGGTGATCGGACTTTCGAGTCAAAAGTTACGCTTTTTTTTAGTAACCGGACAGCTACGGGTAACTTTTCAATATCGGCGTAACGTGGTATATTTGGGGACGTGTAGGAGCGATGTATATTGATTGTTATGCGTATGATGCTGTAGCTTGTATTGAGATGTGTGTATTTAATGTAGGAGAAGCGTCGTGCTTGTTGCCGTCTTCGAGTCAAATTGTGCGTCGCAACTAGTACAGGCAAGTGCATGGTAGACAGCGATCAATGATCGATCACTGTTTTCTTTATCTTTCAGTACCATTACCGTTGTGCTTTTATCCTGTTTAATTGCAAACAAGTAATTGGTATGTTTATATCTTTGTTGATGAGCATGATGGAAAGTTGGATATGATGTTTATGATGGAGTTTGCATGTTTGCATACATAAGCATCTTTGCATAAGAGAAGGTGATCATGATTGATCACAACTCCACGGGAGTGGAGGAGGTCCCCGATCCTTTTGGAGGAACGGGCTTGAGAGTGAATGTTGTCGCGAGCATTCACTCACGCTATACCCAGATATCGTGAAAAGAAGTGCATGTGGACATATAGAATAGAGTTGCATTGATATTTGAGATTGATGAATGAGAATGTGAATGGAAGTGCATGTGATGATAATGAAGTTATTGAATGCTGTTGATATATTATTGTTCGTTGTATATGATGTGTTTGCTGAGTCGTGGACTCACCCTTGCTCTACTGTTGTTTTTAGGTGATCTTCGAGGAAGCCGTAATTGAGAGCGAGTAGAGCACATGGACATCACATGATCATTCGCCATGATAATCTTTTCATTCAATATTAGTTTACACTTGGACATGTTAGTTATTGAATAATGTTTAGGATATCATTTGGTCTAGACTATTTGCTTTATTAAATTGGATTCATTGGTTGATGCTGCTTTGGATTATTTACCTAGTTAAAATTTCCATTGCTTATTTATTGTCGCTGATCTATATTTACATGTTGGTTGTGGTCCATTGATATGATTATCATTGTTTCCTTGATGTAATTTTATAGTGTGTCGATAATTATTAGTTTAAAGTGTAGTGTGGTGGCATTCTAGGCTCGGCGTTGCAATGGGTGTTACGGATGGTATCGAGCATCAACCTTCGACAGACGCGCGTGCGGGATGGGCGCGGCATATGGCGCATGGCACATGTGGGCGGAGTGGACACATGGCATGACATATGTGCCGACCCGGACGCACGGACGGTACCGAGGGGTGGTTCGAGCATTTGCACAGATGCGGTATGCTGCCGAGGGCGTCAGCCCTTAAGGGGGGGTGAGTGTAATACCCCGGCCTGCACATAGCGTGGCCCATGTGGCTCATGAGGAGTTGTGTGGTGGGATTAGTCCCACATTGCTTGTCTCAAGTGAGTTGTACTAGTATATAATGCCTGTTGGATCCAAACGTAGCACCTCCGGGTTAACCCTTTTACACGAAGCGAGGACGAAAGTGTAAGTGGGGTGCTATGTGTGGGCGGGTCCGCCCCACGGTGGGCTGGGCATTGAGCCGATTTTGGGTCAGGGTGTTACAGTTGGTATCAGAGCGGGCTTTAGGTCCGTAGTGAATAGATTAACAACTTAGGCAAACTAAAATTGTTAAAAAAAAAATTTGTTTTAGTATTAGTAAATCAACTAAAATTTGCTAATGGTTAACTAATCTAAAATTTGACACACTAGTGCACAGTAGGTTAGAGAGAGGTACGATTATAGTTTTACGCTTCCGTTATGTTGTTCATTGATGGATGAGTTTATTTTGAGCTTTGAACTCATTATATAATGTTGATTGTGATTGATAGCTATGTCGAGGGATAGATGACGTGGTCGTGGTGGCCACGGTCGTGGAGGTCGGGGCCGCGGGCGTGGTTCTGTGGGGCTCCTCCGAGGCGCTTGAGATCGTGGTTGTGGCCCCGGTTTTACTGGGTTACACCACCATTCGTGGTATGGGAATAGAGAGGTAGCTACTTTGATTACGATGAGTTATAGGTATTGTGTGTGAGTTTCTTTATAAAAGTTGTTCTCTTCCTTGAGCTTGAATTTTGGGCAATTCTGGTTATAGTTGCGGTTGATGAATTTTTCTTGAGATAGTGTTTACAATACAGCGGGTGATATTTCATTGGTCTCCTTTGGTTCCATAAAGCCATTACTTGTTCTCATGACTGTTGATCTATTGTTGCTTTGTGTGAACATCGGTTAACAAGGAAGATTGATCTTTTCGTGGGAGTTCCGCCCTTCCTATTGGAAAATATGACTTATTTATTCACTTGGTATTACGGATCTTGAAAGTTTTCTATTGCAAGTTCTTTAACATGTGAAAACTTTGGCTTTAGGTATTTCTTTTGGATTATTTCGAGTGCTGAAGTTTAATGCCTATTTTTTTTCTGAAAAGAGTTAAAATCCTTTTGTGTTGACTTGTTATGTTTAAGCTAGAGGTGGTAAACATAGAAGTTCATTGATAAGGTATGAGTATCAGGTCGGATCTGTAGCGTGATGCATGATTGGTCTTAACCCAAATCCTTAGAATTGAACTTGATTAATTTGATATTGTCATAGAGTAATTACGAGTTGAGTAGTGACTAAGAGTATGTCCATTCCTAATTGGGGTCATAAGAGCTATTAAGAAGTATGGAACGTTGATGAACTGGCTTGGACATTAAAATTGATTAGTTTGTTGGATTTATTGGATTTGGTACCAATGGATTAATCTAATTGTGTGTAAAGGGAAACTTGAGGAGATGCTAGGTAATTGCCTTAATAGATATTATTTGTGGTGTTATCTTTACTGTAGACACTTGGTGATCATATTTGGTTGATGGCTTTACATATACCTTAGTATGATTAATTATTGGAATTGTGTACAAAAGGATGAAGGGATTGAATACCAGTGGATCTAGAATTTACAGGAGGAGTTCTGGATAGTTCTTCTTTATAGAATGACACGATGAATTTGATTATAGTGTTGTTGAGACTTTTGATCGAGAGAAGATTTTGACTTTGGAAGTTTTAGGGTGATTTCGTTGAAAACTAAATGTGAGGAGGAACAACTGAATATGTGTTGGTAAATATTCAAGTGATTCGCAAATGAAAATAGGTAGCAGCTAGACATCATAAGAAAGCTAGTTGATAACAACAATGGTTGGGGTACAATTGCTGAGTGTTAAAGTTAGGTGTTGAGCATCACTAAGAGTTGAGCTGGTGTGATTTAATAGGTGGCTTATACCTAGACAATTGTGGAATAGTCAGACAATAGCATACCCGTGATGAAAGGGTTTTGATTAAACCTTTTAATTTGTGTAGTGGATCCCTTCTAATATAAAGTAGTTGTTGTAGTGAGGTTGTATGGTTTTGGTATAATCTCATTTTGAAGGTGTGATGGAAAAGTAGTATGGAACAATTTGGTGAACCTTTCGGGGCTTATTAATGGAAGAGTTGATGATATTGAATCATGTGAAGAGTGCATTATTCTTAATGTTAGCAAGATTGTCTGTAAGGGATTGTGGTTTCGTGTGGTAATGATTCTTTTAGAAAGAATGTAATTTGATCGCTTTTCGTAATATCGTTTAAATGAAAGGTTTGGAGTTTTGAATTCATGAACTTTTGGAGTTCATGATTTATTTGGTAGATGAAATGGGTTGAGCAAGTGACGAGTCGGAAAGCTTTATTGGTTCTTAAGTGATTAATGTGATTTGGTCTTTTAAAATAATAATAATAATAATAATAATAATTTTTTTTTTATTTGTCTCTTCTTTTGAGAAAGGAATAGTCGATTGGTTTTACAAAACCTTAAAGAGTGTATATTGGGAACCGGTTAATAGTGGTCAAGTATATGATGTTGTGAGACCCTGGGTTGCAAGTTAATTGAGGAACATTAGAGGATGAATTCATTTCATGATATAAATCTCATAGAGAATTGGATCTAAAAGGAATTATGGTCGTTGGGACAAAACTGATTATATTGTTACAATTAGTAGAATCTATAGTGAATAGTGATCCAAGAATATTTGTTCATGATGGTGGAGTATTGGATTTATCGAATAGTTGGGATATTGTGATGGTATACTTTGCAAGGTTATGTAGGTGAAATTGAATGGTGTGGTTTATTGAGGGTCCAATATTGGTGAAGTAAATCGTTTTGGGCAGTCAATTGATTAGTGATGATGGTTGATATTAATGACTGAGGATACTGTTTGGATTGTGGGAATTCTAGACAGCGAATATGCGGATTTCTATCAAGTATACCAGAAGTCACTTTAGGAGTCCTGGCTGTTGAAATTGAGCATGTGTTTTATGCTAGAACCTTGGTTGCCCAATGATCATATGTAGAAGTAGTAGAATAAAAGTGGATTCCAAATAGTATGATGATCATTGATAGAATCCTTTGGTTTTAAATCAGTGTGTGTGTGTAGAGAATTTCAAGTTGATTATCCTTAAAAGATTGTGGTGATGTGATTGTGGGTGTAGATTTTATTTGAGGTGTTGGGAATCATTTGTCAAAAATAGTTTCTTTGGTAGAGGAGGGGACTATAGTATCTTTTTATGGGTTAGTAGAGTCTCTCTAAATGGCGCGGTTGTTGCTCTCAGGTTGAGCATCGCTTTGAGATTACCAGTTAAGAGGAATGAGTTAGTGTGATGATTTGAAATCCTATGATTTGAGAGAGTTTATTCCTAGAAAAAAAAAATTGAAAAAAAAAAATTGATTCCTCGGGTAGTGAAATGCCCTCTTGATTCTTGTTTGAGCCGTGTGTTTATGACAGAGGTCATTTACAATTTGAGTTGGCGTTACGTTGGCATGTGATTCTTTCTAATTTAGGAAAAAAAAAGGTGATTGATTTTGGCATTCGAATGTTTTCTCTTTTGGCTTACGTGGTGTTTATTTGCAAACAGCCTATTTGGAAAATGGAAAGGTTTTTGTGATGAATCTTTGATTTTGGATTTGACTATTCTGATGGGGAGTTGGTAACGCGTGATTGCGATGAGAATCCTTTGTTTTCAGTTGGGTTCTATTTATAAAAGAGTTTGCTTGAAACTAGTTTGGTTGTGCGTTCCTGGTTAAAGGAGGTACTCCTTGCAAATGTGAAGTGGTTGATTGGGAGATAGGACAGGAGTTCCGTGTGTTATGTACAGATTGTGTGGTTTGGTACCAAAACGAAGTTTGGCCCAAGTTACATTAGTTTGTTTCTGGAAGTTGTGGAGATTTTTGGAAGAAAGTGTATCGTTAGGACCGTCTCGTGTCCAAGCGCAGGGCACACAATATTTTGTATAACCCGATGTCGAGGTAGTATTTGAGAGATCAGGATTACAAGGTTTTCTTAGAGCCGTTGACCACCAAGTAAGACCGTACCTTCGACATCTGTCAGTTGAGTGTACCGAAAAATTGACGAGATGAGTGCTGAGGCACAAGACGTTGGTTTACGTCAAGGCGCTGTGGACGCATCAGTCTGAGAGAGAGGCGATTTGGGGGTTGGAGTCTCGCATGCGCGAGCAATACCCGGAGTTGTTCACGTCGGGTACGTGTTGTTTTGTTGTTTAATTTCAGCTGTGCAGTTTTTCTTTGAGTAGAACGGCGAGTAGAATTCGGGGTCGAATTCTGTTAAGGGGGGTAGAATGTAATACCCTGAAAATAAATAAATATTAATAATCGCGTCTTAAGGGTCGGAGAGTAATTAGTTAAATAGTATCAATAAATAATTAATTAATAACGTTTTAAGGGTCGTTGTGCAATTAAATAAAAAGAATTGGTGGAAAATAGTATTTTCGGAATTTTTGTGAGTTGTATAAATAGTGGTGGGTTTTCTGGAAACCCTAACAATCTTTTCCCAAGCCAGCCGCCAATCTTTCTTGTCTCGAAATCGGTGCCTTGACTGCTCGGTAATTCTTTATCTTGCAGATCACCTTGCTGCTGCAAGGCTTCTGCGTTGTTTTCTAGCCACTTTGTCGGCGCCGTCTTGCGCTTCTTTGGCCGAGCTACGGCGCTTCCTCTTTGTGCAGGCTTACCGTCATACGCTTTGTCGATCTCCCACCGAAGCCATGCGCTGGTCGTTGTCTTCTATTGCCGAAGCGCTGAAAGTCTTCTTCGCTGCGCGCTAGTCGCCGATTCTTCGCTTCTCTTGGCTGCGTGATCTGCCGAGCCGAGAAGGTCTTTATCTGTCTTGCGCTCGTGCCAAGTGTCACGGCCTTTTTTTTTTTTGTCTTCGCCGAGCTCTTTGAAGCGTCCTGCCTTCTTATTTGTTGTTTTTTTTTTTTGCTGGCACCGGTTTTCCTTGTTGCTGTTTCAGATCGCTGAAGATCGCTGCAGCCGCCGGTGCACCCGTGAAGCCTCGTCACCGCGTGGAGATCAGTCTGCACAAGTTTCGTAAGCAATTTGATTAGGTGCTTTTGAGTTCCAGACTTATTCTATGAGATGCATGCTGTCTTGGTTTTTATAGGAGGTCAATTAGATAATACTAATTAGTGGTTAATTAGTTTGGCCGTAGGATATTTGTGCATGCATGGTGAAATGAGTAGAGATCCGATTTCTTGTCGGTAGCAATCTGAAAGTTTGTATTCTCTGTTTTTTCTAGATTAATTAGAGAGGTTCTATAGTTTTTAGTCAATGTATCGACTAATAGATTTGTTTATTATGCTGCTCGGTTGTACGATTATTCGGGTATCGTAATGGCAATTTTTGGTAATCTCATCTACTGGTTAATTGTAGATAGTATCGATAGTTTTCTTTAGCATATTTTATCTTGTCAATCGGACAAGTAGATTTTGAGTTATGATTTTCGGAAGGCCGCTGTTTTTACGGTTGTCGTTATTCGGCGCTGTTTTGGTAGACTGTATATTAAAAATAGTAAATAACATAATTAGAGTTTTTGATCTACATGAAAGTTGTAGATAATTGTCCAATGGTTCTGTAGGATCTGAGAACGTGTATTTTGGTTGAGTAAAACAAAAGTTATGAATTTATTAAGTCTGCTGTTCCGAAGCGGACAGATCGACTTTCTGGGCTAAATACGGAGGGTTAGATGATTTAATTAGAAGTCTTCATAATCTAAGAAAAGGTGGATAATTTTATAAAGAATCCAGAATGGGTTGGTTTGTGGTGATCGGACTTTCGAGTCAAAAGTTACGCTTTTTTTTAGTAACCGGACAGCTACGGGTAACTTTTCAATATCGGCGTAACGTGGTATATTTGGGGACGTGTAGGAGCGATGTATATTGATTGTTATGCGTATGATGCTGTAGCTTGTATTGAGATGTGTGTATTTAATGTAGGAGAAGCGTCGTGCTTGTTGCCGTCTTCGAGTCAAATTGTGCGTCGCAACTAGTACAGGCAAGTGCATGGTAGACAGCGATCAATGATCGATCACTGTTTTCTTTATCTTTCAGTACCATTACCGTTGTGCTTTTATCCTGTTTAATTGCAAACAAGTAATTGGTATGTTTATATCTTTGTTGATGAGCATGATGGAAAGTTGGATATGATGTTTATGATGGAGTTTGCATGTTTGCATACATAAGCATCTTTGCATAAGAGAAGGTGATCATGATTGATCACAACTCCACGGGAGTGGAGGAGGTCCCCGATCCTTTTGGAGGAACGGGCTTGAGAGTGAATGTTGTCGCGAGCATTCACTCACGCTATACCTGATATCTGCGAAAAGAAGTGCATGTGGACATATAGAATAGAGTTGCATTGATATTTGAGATTGATGAATGAGAATGTGAATGGAAGTGCATGTGATGATAATGAAGTTATTGAATCTTTGTTGATATATTATTGTTCGTTGTATATGATGTGTTTGTTGAGTCGTGGACTCACCCTTGCTCTCTTGTTGTTTTTAGGTGATCTTGAGGAAGCCGTAATTGAGAGCGAGTAGAGCACATGGACATCACATGATCATTCGCCATGATAATCTTTTCATTCAATATTAGTTTACACTTGGACATGTTAGTTATTGAATAATGTTTAGGATATCATTTGGTCTAGACTATTTGCTTTATTAAATTGGATTCATTGGTTGATGCTGCTTTGGATTATTTACCTAGTTAAAATTTCCATTGCTTATTTATTGTCGCTTGATCTATATTTACATGTTCGGTTGTGGTCCATTGATATGATTATCATTGTTTCCTTGATGTAATTTTATAGTGTGTCGATAATTATTAGTTTAAAGTGTAGTGTGGTGGCATTCTAGGCTCAGCGTTGGGCTGGGGTGTTACAGTTGCTAGCATGGGCATGGCATCAGCGAAGGTGATCGGGGTAGGTAAATGTCGAAATTATGGGCGGCGGTCGAATTCCAGGGGTGGAGCTGGCGAGGATGAGATGGCGCGCGAGCGAGAGCAAGAGGTGAAAGAAGGGTGCTAACATGCGGGCCTAGCATGCTAACGAGAGGGGTGCTTGGGAGGGGGGGCAGTGGCGAGGGCTGGAGCGGGTGGGAAGAAGTTGGGCCGGCGCAGATTCAGCCCATTCGCTCTTCGGGATTTTCAAATGAGATTTGGATTTTTCCATAAAGGATGAGAACTTGCTGAATTTTTAAACGTATCACACACACTCCAAAAATTTTAAAAATTCGTGTGGAGGCTCCTGACACAATATGTTTTTTTGAGTAAATTGTTTAGGATTTTATATGTTCTGTAGCTTTCTTGAAAATTGTTTAAAGTTGTTATTTCCGTATAAATGCATTGTTGCTTTTTGATGAAAATTTTCAAAACATGCTCAAGTAATTTATTTTCCACAAAAACATGCCCAAAGTTATTATCCCATTTATTTTCATTATACTTTTTTAAAATTGGGATTTTTTGGATGTTACATAATTCGAATTCGACAATTGATGCAACAAATATAGCATGTCCTTGTGTTACTTAAGCTTAACTCATCGTATGTTATAATGGTTCATCGTGTTACATATGAAAATATCGAACAATTATTATCTTGCAGTGCACAAATGATGCGGATAGCCAAAATACTTTTATAACATTATACTCTTATAATGTTTTTCAAAAATTTGATAATAAAATTTAGTGGTCAAAATAACATTTTGTTGACTTAAAAAAGCCAAAAACGATTTTTTTTTTTTTTTGTGATTAGAGGGAATATAACTTCTAGTTATAAAACTCTATCCTACTTACATATTTTTATATGGGCAGCATCATCCCAGGCGCGCAAAAGGATGGAAAAAAAAGGTGAAGCAATAGAGGCAGGGGCAAGAGGAGCTAGTGCAGTTGAGAACATATACTATGCTCCCAGCATGTTTCGGGCTACCGATGCTCCCAAATCCTCGGAAATTAATCGAAATAGTCATGAAAATTCCAAAAAAAAAATATGTTTAGATAGGGTACAATATAATATACTGTGCCAAATCAATCGAAATGGTCATGAAAATTCCAAAAAAAATATGTTTAGATAGGGTACGATATAATATACCGTGCCAAATAATTTTAAATCTAAATTTGATCTATATATTGAGAAACAAAAAGATCACATTTCAGTGAATAGTAGCTTTATCTTTTTTTTCTTCCTGATTTCCTTTCCAACAGAATGTATTTTTTTCACGTGTGTAGATCAAATTATATTGGAAATTTTGTGGCATGGATTATACTGTTCCCTATGTATAATTTTTATTAAGATTTTGTATGACCATTTAGACTGTTTTGCGAGGATTTGGATCACCGGTAGCACCAGGCGTATTGGGAGCACTGTATATATTCTCGGCGCAGGCGGCCCATGCTAAGGGGAAAAGATGATATGGGCCCACATGTTAGTATACGAGAAGAAGGAGATTTTTTTATTATCTCAAAGTGATTAAGTAGTGGGGCCGAGCAAAATAGCTGTTCAGGGTACAGGGAGAGACATGTTTAGAAAGAGAGAAATGTGATCTGACACACCTTACCTTATCATATTTTTATGTGCTGAGAGGATTGAGATGCCCTAATTGCGTCTATAACAGCAATAAAAACAACAGCAATCGTTGAAGACCTATAGTGCCTTTAATTTCGGAAGCGCCAACTTCACATCAATTATGAAAGGAACACAAGCATTCGGTGCGAACTCTAATTTTGTCATCAAACTCGTCGAGAGAGAGATGATCAAACTCGCTAACAAAAGCAGTGACGCTGGCCATTGCACCCCTCCAGTCCGGAGGCACTTCTCCGTCTGACAAGTGGGCTCAGCACGCTGGGCCCCCACAACGTAACGGCTTTTTCAACCCCCCACCGTGGCGCCGTCTCCAGAAACACCATGCACCTTGTCAGTGACAGAGGCAAGCGGTAAATCTCGGCGTCTTGTCGCGCAAGGAAGCGAAATTAGCCGCCGTAACACGCTGTCAATATTTCCGCTCGGTTCCATCCCATCAGCGGGTTTATAAATGGGCCCTTCTCCTACATCTCACCCGGAGATCTCACACACAACACAACACAACACGCGAAGGGAGCGAGAGGGAGAGGGAGAGGGAGATGGCGGTGCCGCTGCCAATGGAGGAGGGGGACGAGGAACCGGCAGTGACGGGCTGGATGGAGGCGGCGCTGACGGTGGCGGGGAGCCTCACGCAGGTCGGCACCATCCGACTGGGAGCGGCCATCTCCTACACCGAGGCCGCCCGCACGATGCTACACGAGGCCGCCGGGCTTTTCAGCGAGGACACCGACGCGGCCGAGACCCTCGTCGCCGACGTGTTCGCTCTCGTGCCCGCCGGCGCGGACCCTCTCCTCCAGGACAGCGCCGACGCCGCCGCGAAGCTCGTCGCCAGAGTGCTCGCCGGTGCGCCGCTGCTTCCTGGGGCCATCACCGCCGCCGCAGACCTCGTCGCCAGCGTGTTCTCCTTCCCGCCGCATGTCGCTGGGCTGCTCCTGGACGCCCGCCGCGACCTAAGGCTCCTCACCGACATCCACGACCAGATCGGCCACGACTTCGACCTGTGCGCCCAGGAGCTCGGCCTTGTACCGGGCACCGAGACGTGGCAGAGCTGGAGCGACCACCGCTCCTACGCCATTGCCCAGGGGAGGGAGGCGGAGCTGAGGCTGTACGCCGTCGTTTGGGAGTCCGTGTCGGCCGAGCGTGCCCTCCGCCTCTGCCTGGTCGAATCGCCACGACGCGGGGAGCGGATCCTGCGAGAGGCCATCAGCGAGGTCGACGCGGCGCTGGCGGCGCTGCACCAGATGCGCTACACCGTCGCCGTCGAGGAGCAGATCGTGCGCGACGCCATCGACCGAGTCGGCGACGCTCCATGAGGCCGGCGCGGGTTCGTCGAGGCCTGGATGATCCTGCAACGCCAAGTTTCTGTAGCGCGCATCGCCCTCCATCTCCGAATCCCGATCGTACGTACGCACCCGCGACTGCATGTAGGTAGATCGATCGATTTAAGCAAGCAAGTGATTACTAGCTAGTTTCCGTTCCGTTCTGTCCTGTCCTGGTCAGTTCAGTTCATCCCTGCAGTTTTTTCGTGCGTTTTTACCATTCCCAGCTTACCGATCGATGCGAGTTCGTTGTTGTTGACCCACCAGCACGGTGTGCGAGAGGCTTTTAATTGCGAAGGATTTTCCTCGGTGGTTTTGGATGAGTAAACATACTTTTCTGGCTTGATCAATTTGTTAAGTGATGCATAGTGGAGTAGCTAGTACTTACAAATATCTCTGCACTCTGCTTTCTGCAACGTGATTATATTTCCCGATTGTTTTACTTCCGATCGATGCAATTGCACTATGATATCTTTTGCCATCTTTTCTAGTACCCTTGGCCGTCTTGGGCGCAGGCAATGCAGTGCAGGTATATGGAACAGTATTATCGGTATACATGGTATGTGTGTTATTGTTGCTGTGTTGTTTGATGGCTCTGATTCGAGCACCAGGTAGGCTGGCGTTAGCCAACCGCTAAGCCTACCCAATTACGATCAGATAGATTTGACGAACTCACGGTATTTATATAGCAGCTTGAAACTGCTGTGATCATGGAATGAACTGTTTGATTGCTGCCTGAAGAATTGCAGCTACATATGATTCCTTGCCCGTTGCTTGTCATTGCACTCATACTTGATTCATGTGGTTAATTATCTACCGTCATCTTGCACGTATACTCATGGGTGACGGAACCTAGGATTTTCAGGATGTGCGTTCGGAATTAACAAAATAATGAGTATCTCTCTGGCGTGTTGTTGCGAGTTCCAAATAAGAGGGTAATATGAAAATCCAGTGTTTGAAATACACTCAGTTTCGGTAAGCTAACAAAATTTAAGAGCCTACGTGGAATCGAGGAATTTTGCCGTGTTTCCTAATCCGGTAAAATTTTAAAAAATATTTTTATGCATATTTTTACTTCGTCCGGTCACAAAAGAATGACACCTTAAAATGCGTGCAATAATTTTCTATTAATTTTGATCAAATATATATTTTAAAACATATGGTTTGGATATATAAGGATGATATGGGTGAATTTGTTTTAAAAAATACTTACATAATATCATACTTTTACAGCTTTTCTTTTCAATATATAAGAAGATAATTTAGTGGTCAAAATAGCTTCTTGTTGACATTAAAAGGTAAAAATAATGTCACCCTTTGGTGACCGGAAGAAGTAACAAAGAATTGGATTCTTAGAATGCCAAAGGAAGGGTCACCAAGCACATTATCCAATTTGTGCCGCGGTTAAACATTTGTGAGGCACGACACAGTTAGCAAATTGGAAAAAAAACAGCTCTTAGAATTCCTAACTCATGCTTTTGCTATACTTTCTTATATGTTCGTGAGTTCATCATTATAGCATATTCCAAATAGGTCTCAATTGGGAAATTAAATTAGCAAGACCACATTGCAAACATGTGCGTTTGCTAGAGGCCAATTCATGTTGTTTGAGAAATGTAGCGAGAGATACTGGGATTGAGATGCACCTGCTAGCTCCGACCGTTGTTAATCGTCTGAGGCCACCATCGGCCGCCACGTGTGCCTATTGCCCAGCCCGCCCTCGGCACTCGCCCCCTCCTTCAGCTCCTTGCTGATTTTTTTGTGTGTGTGTGTGTACTCCCGAGTGTAGTTACTCTCATATTTGATATACCACCTAAAACAACTTGATATACTCCTTTATTACTTTGGGTATACTTATATACTAATTATAAGATACTCTAATGCGAACTACACGAAAAATTTGTAAGAGAGTTCATAGTTTTTAGTATATTTTATAAATACCTTCATATTCGCGCTAAAAAAGAGTATGTCCAAAAAATTATACATACCACCCCTGAAAAGATGTGAATACCACTTGAGTGATTTTATATACTCGTATACTACACATACATACTCTCGATTGCGCAAGATACTCCCTACATTATGAAATACGGAACAGAAAGTAACTACTCGCGGGAGTAGGAAAAAGAATATATATATATATATATATACATATATATATATATATATATATATATATATATATATATATATATATATATATGTGTGTGTGTGTATTTTTTTTCAAAAAAAAAAAGGATTTTCAGCACCCATGAACCAAGAGGGTCCGCCCTGGTATGCATGGCAGTGTGTTCTCCGATACGTTTATGTGCGGAAATATTTGATCATATAGTAATATCACAGTTGCTGAAACCGGCCTACAGTACGTCTGTTTGCGGCATAGCAGAGCTTCAATGTTACAAACTACTGCTCTGCACCAATGATAAAAAAGGAAACAAAAACCACACGGCAATATAGCAATTTTGCCTTGCACTCGTCGTAAAACCTTTTAAATAGCTCTCTCCTTTCTTTTTCTTTTTTTTGGGCCACACACACCAACCATATCCGGAGATGCCCACGTTAGCATGGCGAAAAGCAAAACAGATATCAGAATTTGTTAAAAGACAAGCTAAGCTCTTGAATCTCATTAAAACCGAAGTAAACACTGATTTATGAAATCTCTCCTCACAAGGATTGGCGACCACTTGACAATCGGTTTCTATAATTACCTTCTGAAGTCCCCAACTGCGCGCACGGGCGACGCTGTCTCCGCAAGCGAGCACTTCAGCCTTTGGATCAGTAGCTAATGCTCACAGTTACATCATTAAATATCAAACATATATCACAAAAAATCTAAAGCTATTGCAATAAAAATAAACAAAAACATAAATGTACCTTATGGTGTTTGACTTGTAGAATGACCGGACAGGCAAAATACCTTTAAAGAATCAGCAGCAGAAGTAGAATAATACTATAACACGTGGACACATCATGATATACCCGCATGCAATCGACTGGAGCTCGCAACCTAGTTATTGGCCTTTTTAATCCTCAATCTTCATCGATACTCATAATTGTCTATATATGTTTATTGACCAAAAGAATATAAATAGCGAGCATGGGTACATAGCTGTACTCGCGAGCCAACATACAATACAATTATTATATATGCAAGGCTAATCAAGAGAGGTTCATGGTTCTTTTATTTGCGCAAAGCCAGTTTTGAATTAGATTAAGTAGTAGTAATTTCCTAAGACTTAGCATTTTAACTAACACGGGTTTTATAAATCGACTTTTTGTTGTAAAGTACTAGTGGAGATTTCATCTCCTATATCATTGAATGGCTCCGTCTACTCAATGCTCATGGTTATTTTCAGGTCACATCCTGTACTTACCATAGGTACTCGACCAAGCCAAATTAAATCACAATTTCTCATTTCACTCATAAATTATTTTATGAAAATGAAAGCTAGTTCAAGCAAGTTCTTGACACCACTCTTGACTGTGAGCACGGCTATCTAGATAGTTTTTTTACTATACAGAGTTTGTACACTTTACCCATAAGAGACAATCAACTTATAATATCTTCAATACACTTACATGGTTGTGCGACTAAGTTGATTATCACAAGGGCTTTACAATGCTCCACCTCAACGCAACTCCACACCGTTAGGTATCATCTCCTTGAGCTGCACCTACGGGGCGTCTCCCATTTGCGCCGTATGGTTTTACGATGGCTTCCTACCCTATACCCACGTCGTACAACCACAAGTGGTGAAACCACGTTGAGGCGAACAAATTAGTTAGCCAGGTTGTACCCATTATGGACTTATGGTTGCACTATTTTTACACGAGAGGTTATCACAAGAACTCGGTCCTTTATTGACTTCGGCAGTACATCCACATACCCTACGGTCGTGCCTCCGACACCAGCCACTCTTTCCAGCCACCCAAATTAAAATCTGTTTTCATATTTTCTTTTGTTTTTAAAATTACCATTAGTCCAATATACCAGCCAGGCTCCCGTCTCGACTACCCAAATCCATTTTCAAATTTTTTTAATGGTGTCGGACAATTTAATGCCCACATGACAATGTATCTAAGAAAGGCTAAGCATGACACTTAGATATAGACTTATTAACTAGTATGTAAATCATTAGTTATAGGGTGACAAAAGATAGTGTCCAAGTTCGAGGATTTGAAGTTATACACAATTATCATTAAGGAAGTAGCTATGAGCTAGACCAACATATTTGAATAATTAGTAGCAATGCAATTTCTTATTTTAAAACAATATAACTACATTTCAAAAGTAGGTACAAAATTATCAAAGTGTTGACTCGCCTTGCTCAATGTTCTGATAAAGCTCAATATCCTGATAATCGCATTACTCAATATTCAGATAATCACCTTGCTCAATATTTTGATAATCCTGGTCTTGTTTTGCCTTGGACTGTTGTTCTATTGTAGCTTCAGATTCTATCTACGCAGAATACGATTGAATCCCAAAATGACTGAAAGCATTCAAATAAAATCCAAATACATTCAAATAATAAGGAAATACTTCGAATGAAAATAAACACATATAACGATATCTTAAAAGACGGAAGTACTCCATATGAAACTAATCATACTTAGTGGAGTTGATGAAGGAAATACTTCAGACGAAGTATAACCAAAGAAAATGGATAAGAGAAATTGTTAGACCATGTAGCTAAGTCTAATATATTTTAGTTGATGAATAATTGACAATGTTATTTATAGATATTATTTGAGACGTGTCGTGGTGTGTGGACTTATGTCGGTCAAGTTGGGAAGAACTTGTGTCGGGAAAATATGCTGCTTTGATCTTTGCATGTGCAGGGTAACTCGGAGGCGATTGTGGTCTACGGCGGTGACCGGGAGATGGCTTGGTGCGAAGTTATGGTCCAGAGGGTCAAGGATGCTGGAGGAGACGGTCGGGCTCGAGTTGGAGCGCACGAAGATTAAAGATGGATGAAACGTGTTAGAGTTACGGAGGTGTGATCCAAAGGCTACAACACGTGACATATTTTAGAGTGTCTAAAATATGATATTTTATAATTAAGTTACAAGCCCATAGATTAGGCTTATGTTATTGGGCCGTTCGTGGGTAATTAGGGTTTAGAGGCTATATGAGTATAAAAGGTTATTAGTGGCAGCTGAGACCCAGAGGTCGTTTAGGGGAGAGACACACGAAAAAAAAATTGCTGGCGGCCGTTCATGCAAAAGGGAAGAGCAGGCGGCGGCGGAATTATGTATTCGTCAGTTTTGGTTCATGCCGAGAGGATTGGATATTATTAATATAAGTGTTCGCAGCGAATCTCGGTGATAACATCTGTTGTTCGACTGGATGTGCTATGTGCGGCAAAAGATTTGCAGGTGCGACGTGCTGCTGGATGCAGAAAAATAGCAGAATGCTTCTCTTTGTTCGAGCCACAGCATTAAAGTTTGGTTATTGATTCGGTTCTTTCGTGTGTGCATCTGGTGCTTTGCAAGACATGCAAGTCCTATTACTATTGATATGATTTGTGATATTAGTTTTTTTTTGTGATTGATGGTTTGCATTAAGTCCTTGATTTATGTTGGTTGGTTTCGGTCAAGTTAGCTTCTACATGCAAGTCCTATTACTATTGATATGATTTGTGATATTAATTTTTTTGGTGATTGATGGTTTGCATTAAGTCCTTGATTTCTGTTGGTTGGTTTCGGTCAAGTTAGCTTCCAGTAAGCCATGATAGCTAGTTTATCTATTTTTCTAAATTGAATTTATGTTCTAGATCAGTAATTCTTTCCTGCTGATTTGTGCTCATCCTGATTGATTTGTGACTGACATTTACAGCCGGACTTGATTGCTATTTTTGGTTGTTAGTCAGAGTAATTCTTTACTGGAATATAGGTCAAAGGTCAAGATTGTGACCTAGTTAATGTTTGTCTTATCAACTAAAGAATATTGTAGTTCGACTATTGCCATGCATGCACATCTGCGATTCCTGTTTCATGAGAAATCAAGTACCACTGTAATTTGATTGTGGAATTTTCTGAGAGGTGTTACTATTCTTGACTCAAGTACTGTGAAATTTAAGGTATAAAATTCTTCTACAATCATTCACCCCCCTCTGATTGCGCTATTCAATCCTACAAATGGTATCAACGCAGGTTTATTTTTCTAATTGATCTTAACCGGTGATTAGAAAACATGTCGACGGATAGGTATTCCACAAAACCTTGTGTTTTCGATGGTGTTGATTTTCAGTATTGGAAAGCGAAGATGGAGGCATATATTCAAGCTCAAGGCTTTGCAATATGGGAGAAGGTCTACAAGCCTTATCAAGTGCCCGAGAACGATGTTGTGTCAGCAGCAAATATAGCACAAGTGGAGGCAAATAGCAAGGCAAGGAACATGATAATTCAAGGACTGAGACTCGATTTTGATCGTGTTGTGCATCTTAAATCCGCATATGAGGTATGGAAAGCATTATGTGATTATCATAAGGGTTCATCTACTATTAAAGAGGTACATCAAGATATGTACAGAAAGGATTACATGCGTTTTGAGATGAAACCTGGTGAATCAATAGATGATTTCTTTGCTCGCTTTAATAAAATTCTTAGTAACCTACGTGCTGTTAATGTTACTTATACTGATGCTGAAAATGTACGTTAATTACTTGGAGCATTAGATATGTGTATATAGGAGATGAAGGTTACATCCATTAGAGAATCTACTGTCATGAGTACACTTACATTAGATGTACTTTATTCTAAGTTGAAAACTCATGAATTAGATGTTTTTGCTAGAAAAAATAATAGTGATAAATCAATTGCTTTAGCTTCACAATCTAGCAAGTCTAATGGTGATAATTCTTCTACTAACTATGCTTTGTCTTCTTTGTCTTCACTAACTGATTAACAGCTAGAGCAACTCCCGAAAGATGATTTGGCACTCCTCTCTACACGCTTCACAAGAGCTTTGAAGAATGTGAGATCAAGAAAGAGAGGAAATTGTAACACCCTGGCTATTCGGAAGCCAAGATGTCACGCAAAACTATCAAACTACTAAGAATAGCATTAAAGCTGGATTATACAGATTCAATCAAAAATAATTTCTAAAGAATGACAATAAACGATCACCAGATTCATGGAAAAGAATGGATAAAAAGATATAATACCACGAACAGTCAAGCAATACCAAAGTTGGATTATTACAACTGAAATTTATTTAACAAGTTGGCTTGGTGAAAGGTAATAATAATTATTCGATTGGATAAAAGTGAAGTGCGGTGTCGAACTACCGCACCAAATCACCTTGTCTTCTCCTCAATTACCTAATTAAAACATACAAAGCAAGGGTGAGTCAAGACTCAAAGAAGTACATACAAGAATAATCAAACATAGAGTGGACAACACAATCCAGTTGAATTACGAAGAAATCTTGGAACACATATATGATTGAATGGAATGAATACATGAATGGATGGAATGAAAGAATGCATTGAAGGAATGGACTAATCACAGCTTATACCGGTATAGCGAGTGATACACCGTCGGTGTTCACTTAAGCCCGTGCCAGAAAATACGGGACCCAATCACCGTATGAAGAACGTTTCATACGGGTGTCCAAGTTGCCACATTGGAATGGTGGTCAACACTACCCACATTGGAATGGTGGGTTTTCAAATGCCCATACTGGAATTGATGGGACTTACCAAAAGAATCCACTCCCGTGGTCATAATGAATTTTATGAATGAATATGATGATTTCTCATGGTATGAATGAATAACACACATTAGTGGAAAACACACATGGCATTCAACAACATGTGTAAACAAGTATGAGTATGCATTCCCACACAACATAATATATCAAGGATGCCACACAAGTTAGTTGCATGTAATGGAATGCAACAACTGAAATGAATGCTAATTCTTTAATCACAAGAATCATCTTCTTGAAATGAAATAAACATCAGGATGGATAGAAAAAGGCATTCACAATTTATCCCAACATCAAGCAAACAATTGGAAACATCACCAAACAGCATAGGGTACTTGCCTTCCGCGATGTGACGTAATAGGAGGACACGAAGATGCCCCTCCACTCACCGCCTCACCGCCTACACAAATGTATAATCGAAATAAAAATAACAAGGTATGACATTGCTACAAGAGCCCTACCATCCCCTCTATCTCTCCCACCCAAACAACGGGATCAATTTTACCAAGTTTACCCAACAGCCCGATTACCGCTAAACTGGCAGCGATACTAGAAAAATCACCATTAATTATCTGTAACTCCAAAAGACCTGAAACTAGTGCTCACTGAATCTTAACAGATCAGGCTACAAAACATTAGTTGGCGGAATCCCCTGATTCGGCCAAAACAGAGGGCTAATTAACAGCTAAACACAACCCATCTACGTCTGTCCAGAATACAGATCAGAGATAAAGAAAATAGTGTAACTTTCAACCTATTGATCCAATGAGAATGATTCTTATCAGCTTGGAAAGATAATTTTAAGGGCTAAAATAACTTAGTTGGGTGAAGGTTCTGATTCGGCCCCTAATTTGAACAAAACCGAGGGACAAACCTACTGACCTCAGTTTTCAGACAGACCGGATAGTTCGTAATCAAAAATTCATATCTCCCAAACTACAGATCGGATTTTCCTGAACTCGGTGCCAAAAGAAATCTAACGTTCCCAGAAATAAAACTCTAGAAGGGCAAAACCCCAGATTCGGCTTCTAAAGTAGTCTAAACAATAGATGAAAACACTAACAATTATCTGCCCAAAATTCAGAACAGTGGTAAAGAAAATATCATAACTTTCATTATACAGATCCAATGGATATGATCTTTATCAGCTTTGAAAGATAATTTAAAGGGCTACAATAACTTATTTAGGTGGAGGTTCTGGAAATGCCTCTAGCTAAATCAAAACCTAGGATCAAGCCGACAGATCTTTCACGTCAGACAGACAGAACAGCGCGCACTAAAAAAATCATATCTCCTAAACCGTAAGGAGGAATCACGTGATCTCGGTGGCTATGGAAAGCTAAGAACAATACCTACAACTTTCTAAGAGATGGACAGGACAGAAAACGAACGCATCTTACCCAAAATCGACGTACAAGGCGGTGCACAGCAAGGGGGAAGGGGGGCGGCGACTCCAAAGGGTGGGAGGGGGAGAGAAATGTGGAGTTTAGGGTTTGGCGGGTGGGAACCCCCCCTCTTATAGCCAGCCACCACATGGGCCCTTCTTGGGCCGTGGCCCAGGCCCAGGTTACCGTGAAATCACAGAAAACCCCCCGGTGAAAAGATGATTCTGGTTTTTCGATTAGCTCCCTCTTCCGAAACTTTTTCTAATAAGCCGAATCACCTTCGGGGTATTACATTCTACCCCCCTTAACGGAATTCGACCTCGAATTCTAACCGGCAACTAATACCAGAACGAATTTCCAAGGAGTTGAATTCAACGGATTTAACATGTATCAGAAACAAACAGGTCTGGATACTGCTCGCGCATGCGAGACTCTATCTCTCAAGTAGCCTCTCTCTCGGAATAGAGAAACCACAAAGCAAAGATGTGAAGCGACGTCTGACCTAACAATCAACTTGAACTTTCTAGGTACACTCATCAGAAGAGGATCGAAGGTAAGACCTTACTCGATGGTCAACGTGTTTAACTTAATCTCAAACTTTGAATGGTCCTGCTGCTCTCTCAGCACCAGCACGCACCTTACGTTGCGTACTTCGCGTATGTACCCGTGACGGTCAAAGCGATAAGCCAGCTTCCTAATTTCTTCTACTGCCGGAGATGAAGAGAATCCAACTGAAAAATAGAGAGTTCTCATCGCAACCACGCAATGTTAACTCTTCACCAAAAAGGTTAAATCCCAAATGTGACTATTCATCAGTAAAGCAATTCCACTTCCAATGAATCAATTTGTGAAAGAACACCACGAAAACCAAAAGAGAAATTTGCTTGAATACTCAAATCAAATATTTCTTTTACTCCGACTGAACTGGAAAGATTCAGTCATGCCAACACGGCCCCAACTCAAAGTGCAGAAAACACTTATCAACAGCACAAAACCCAAACGAGAAGCAAGGAAACACATCATTTTCCGAAGAAACATCCTTTCTTCCGCTTCTCTCTTCGAGGAGTAAAACTTCTCTCCAATATTGGAATTCGAATTCATCGCATACCTCAAGAGATTAAACCTCTTAATTGAACATTATCAAATTATGCTCAAACTGAAATACATCATCCACACCATCTCGCAATGCTATCCAATTGCGTTACTCTAAAAATTCAATGAAGGTTTCCATACCTCCGATAATCACCAACCTTTTAAATCTTGAATTGAAATTCTAGAATTTCACTATACCAGGTGTTAATCAGCCGTAACACTTTTCAGACTTACTTCGAAGTCAAACATCTCAGGTGAATCAATTTCCCTCCAAGGGATACAGATCAAAACTATTTCACATTCTACTACTCCTCCGCTAACTTAGTAGTAAAATATCATTGCTACGATTACTCATCCACCACCAAACAGTTGCCAAACTTTCACCTTGCAAACACTTCGCAACACAAAACTGTGATCCTTTCTCAAAAGGAAGAGGCGAACAAAAACAAGTTCATTCATACAGGAAAGCGTTGCTCACCACGGCGGCCAAGAAACCAAAAGAAATATTATGCTAAAGGTGATCTTGGAAAACGAAAACTAAGTTCGCAGTTGAGGGCACACATCCCTCAAGAGAGAATAGCAAATAACATCCGATACGAAAGAAAGACATTGCGATTTAAACTCGACATCTCTTGAGCGGAAAGAGTAAGAGGTTTAGGAACGATTCAAATAATCACAAGTTACAAAACTTGACTCAAATTATCAAATACTCTACTGCACTCTTTCCTTTAACACAACAATTAGTTCTTGAACTAATAACACCTTGCCACATGAACAAAGTAAGTTCTTCAGTTCAACCCACGGAACTACTTAAGAACAAATAAAATTTTTCAACACGCCAAATTTGTTCGAAACAGTTCATCTACTCATGAAACATGTAATCCAAATGACCTCAGCCACAAAACAAGCATTTTCCTTTACAGGACTTCACGAAAAGCAAACGGATTCTCAACGAAAGCAACGAAAATTTCTTTTGATTGCAACCTCACTTTGCGAACTCAAACCAAGGAGCCTTTAGGACTAAATCACACGAAACTCTTAAGAAGCAATAGGATATCTCCATGCACCCTTTTACTTAAAACAATCTCAGTTACCAGAATATTCACGAACTCCAAAAGGTCACGAAAACTAAACTTGAAGTATTCTCATTTAGGCGGTATCACAGAGGTGATTATTTTTTACTACAAGTTTCAACATCAATCTCACAACGTCAATTAGAAAACACCTCGAAAGACTCATGCGAAAATAATGGGTCGAATATTTCTCAAAAGAAGAGGCACATGAAAACGATTTTCACCAACTAGAAAATCATTTACCACTCGCCACAAACAGGACCAAGGAGAAAACCAATTAAGCAATGAACTCATTGAACATAAGGAGTCCACGGTTGAAAGCATAAGCCTCAAAAGAAGAGAATGTCCGACCTTAGCAGATAAGAACAACGAGCATTCAATATCAAAGCGCCGCATCATCGAAGAACTATTATAACTTTACAACAAATTGTTTTACGGCGGACTTCGTTTACCAAAATAAACTTGAACCCCAAAAGGTCATGAACACAAAACTTGAAATTGGATCATTTTAGAAACAACAAGAAAGGTGGTCAAACTTCTTTCTCTATAAAGAATCAACCTTACTATCACATTCTTGATCGTGTCAATAAACCTTCTAAAGGAACATGACAAATCGGGTCATAAAAATTTTAGCATCAAATGGAATTGTAATAACAACTTATTCTAGAAAAGAATTCGTACGAAAACTACAAAGTTGAACAAACGTCACACCCAAAGACTACAAAACTCTAGAGAAAGGGATTTGACACTTTTCTTTTCAAAGGAGGTTCTAAACTCCAACACTCCAAATATTCCAAAGAAATGAACATAGTCGAAATTTTCTTCAATGAACTTTGTGAAAGGAAATTTTCATTCTCGAATGTCAAGCGGATAACCGAGCTACCCTTATCAACAAGAGAAATAGGGCTAACATAAAGAGAACGATCTTGTCAAGAATAACGTTCACCAACAAGAATGAGAGCTCCATGACGAGAAAGGCAAAAACTATTTTGAAAAAACAAATAGGGTATAATAGAAACCCGTAGCCCACAATCTTTGTTTGGGTGCAACCCCCGACTTAAGCATAACCAAGCACTCCAAAAGGGTTTTAACGCTTTTCTTCAGAAAAGAGATGCATCAAATATCAACAAGCGAGGGTTCCAAAGGAATACATTGAGCCAATGCTTTCGTGTTAACGATCTTGCAACAAGAATTCTCATTAGGCAAACCATCAAACGAGTAAATGAGTCGCTCTTTTCCAATGAGAAAGAAAGAACAACTATGAAAATATCAATGTTGCCAATTTACAAAGATCATTCTTAGTAAAAAACAATTCGACAATCGAAAAACAATAATATTTTCGGAGTGCCATTAAAGGCCTATTTAAACTCGTCTACCAACATCATGAACCCAAGAGAAATTCATCAATCGCCACCGGACAAGAATTTGTCAAATTCGAAAATCAAGGAAGAGAACGACGTACTAAAGCAGCCCAAGAGAAATATGCAAGATCAATACACACTTGATAAAGAACTTGCAAAAGAAGTCTTCCAATACCAAGATTCTAAACGAACGAATGAGGTAAATTTCCCCAACAGGGGTAAAACAAGTCTTTTGTGAAAAGAGGAATCTTGCATTTGAACTATGCTCACGTGGAGCAGAAATATCACAATAGTTGAAAGGGCAATATTTGTTTCAAAGATCGAATCAGAGAACTGCTGGAGCTTGCCTTCTTCATTAAAACCCCAATTTCAAAAGAATTCACGAACTGCCAGGAACCACAACCAGGAAACCAGATATCAGTTCGAGAAAGGCAACAAGTTCATCAATGAGCTCATGCTCAATACAGAGCTTATGGAACAGAGGTAAGAAGTTCTCTAATATCATACTACAAACAGTGGTGTAGCCTGGCAAAATCCAGGACATCAACCACGAACTCAACTGATCAACGCCCGCTAGCGAAACGTATAACTAATGCAATCAATTATGAATATGTATATTTATATCGGATCATCTCATGACGATCATAGAATAATTTCATAGATAGAGGTTATCACATCATATCATGGATTAACACATCATAGCACAACACAATTTAACAACGACTCAATACTCGAGTCACCACAATTGAAATGCGGAAGCAATAGTTTACCCAACCCCTCCTAATGTGCACAGTGTGTCAATTTAATATGTTTGAATGAACCACGGACCTAAAGCCCGCTCTGATACCAACTAGTACACCCTGGCTATTCGGAAGCCAAGATGTCACGCAAAACTATCAAACTACTAAGAATAGCATTAAAGCCGGATTATCTGATTCAATCAACAATAATTTCTAAAGAATGACAATAAGCGATCACCGATTCATGGAAAAGAATGGATAAAAGATATAATACCACGAGCAGTCAAGCAATACCAAAGTTGGATTATTACAAACTGAAATTTATTTAACAAGTTGGCTTGATGAAAGGTAATAATAATTATTCGATTGGATAAAAGTGAAGTGCGATGTGTCGAACTACCCCACCAAATCACCTTGTCTTCTCCTCAATTACCTAATTAAAACATACAAAGCAAGGGTGAGTCGAAGACTCAAGCAAGTACATACAAGAATAATCAAACATAGAGTGGACAACACAATCCAGTTGAATTACGAACAAATCTTGGAACACATATATGATTGAATGGAATGAATACATGAATGGATGGAATGAAAGAATGCATTGAAGGAATGGACTAATCACGACTTATCTGGGGTATAGCGAGTGATACACCGTCGGTGTTCACTTAAGCCCGTGCCATGAAAGTCACGGGGACCCAATCACCGTATGAAGAACGTTTCATACGGGTGTCCAAGTTGCCACATTGGAATGGTGGTCAACACTACCCACATTGGAATGGTGGGTTTTCAAATGCCCATGCTGGAATTGATGGGTCTTTCAAATGCCCATACTGGAATTGATGGGACTTACCAAAAGAATCCACTCCCGTGGTCACCGCCTACACAAATGTATAATCGAAATAAGAATAACAAGGTATGACATTGCTACAAGAGCCCTTCCATCCCCTCTATCTCTCCCACCCAAACAACGGGATCAATTTTACCAAGTTTACCCAATGACCCGATTACGCTAAACTGGCAGCGATACTAGAAAAATCACCATTAATTATCTGTTACTCCAAAAGACCTGAAACTAGTGCTCACTGAATCTTAACAGATCAGGCTACAAAACATTAGTTGGCGAAATCCCCTGATTCGGCCAAAACAGAGGGCTAATTAACAGCTAAACACAACCCATCTACGTCTGTCCAGAATACAGATCAGAGATAAAGAAAAAGTGTAACTTTCAACCTATTGATCCAATGAGAATGATTCTTATCAGCTTGGAAATATAATTTTAAGGGCTAAAATAACTTAGTTGGGTGAAGGTTCTGATTCGGCCCCTAATTTGAACAAAATCGAGGGACAAACCTACTGACCTCAGTTTTCAGACAGACCGGATAGTTCGTAATCAAAAATTCATATCTCCCAAACTACCGATCGGATTTTCCTGATCTCGGTGCCAAAAGAAATCTAACGTTCCCAGAAATAAAACTCTAGAAGGGCAAAACCCCAGATTCGGCCTCTAAAGTAGTCTAAACAATAGATGAAAACACTAACAATTATCTGCCCAAAATTCAGAACAGTGGTAAAGAAAATATCATAACTTTCATTATACAGATCCAATGGATATGATCTTTATTAGCTTTGAAAGATAATTTAAAGGGCTACAATAACTTATTTAGGTGGAGGTTCTGGAAATACCTCTAGCTAAATCAAAACCTAGGATCAAGCCGACAGATCTTTCTCGTCAGACAGACAGAACAGCGCGCACTAAAAAAATCATATCTCCTAAACCGTAAGGAGGAATCACGTGATCTCGGTGGCTATGGAAAGCTAAGAACAATACCTACAACTTTCTAAGAGATGGACAGGACAGAAAACGAACGCATCTTACCCAAAATCGACGTACAAGGCGGTGCACAGCAAGGGGGAAGGGGGGCGGCGGCTCCAAAGGGTGGGAGGGGGAGAGAAATGTGGAGTTTAGGGTTTGGCGGGTGGGAACTCCCCCTCTTATAGCCAGCCACCACATGGGCTCTTCTTGGGCCGTGGCCCAGGCCCAGGTTACCGTGAAATCACAGAAAACCCCCCGGTGAAAAGATGATTCTGGTTTTTCGATTAGCTCCCTCTTCCGAAACTTTTTCTAATAAGCCGAATCACCTTCGGGGTATTACAGAAATTTTGGTCCTCAAAGGTGCTATGAGTGTGGTGATCTCAATCATATTCGTTCCAAATGTCCAAAGTTTCTAGCAAGATTTGCAAGGGAAGAGAATAAGAAGGAAGAAGAGATGGAGAAAGGAAAAAGCTCTAGCAAGATTTGCAAGGGAAGAGAATGAGAAGGAAGAAGAGATGGAGAAAGGAAAAAGAAAGAATAAAAAGAAGGGCTATATGAATCGCAAGGTGGTGCATCGTGTTCTTTCGGCTCTTGAGCAAATTGATTTGAGTGATGTGGACACGGACAGCGAGGATGATGTTCCCTAAGGCAAGAAAGAGTTAATTGGGTTGTGTTTAATGGCAAGTAGCAAAAGCTCCACCGACAGTGATGATCTTGACAGCGATAACTACAATGAGGTAGAACCATCTTATGATGAATTAGCTAACGCTGTTGCTAAACTTGGTACTGTGCTAGAAAAGAAAGATAAAAAGATTAAGAAGTACGATACTTTGATTGAATCTCTAAATTCTGAAATTGAAAGACTTAGAGTTTTAATTCCTGATGATGGATCTTGTGAGTCTTGTCAAATTTTACATTCTGAGTTAGAGAATGCTAGGTCACTTAATGCCTTAAACATGGATCAACTTAGAGATGTAACTGCTAAATTTAATGAATTAAGATTAGCACATGACTCTTGTAATGAAAAATTGAAATGTGCTAATGATGAAATTGGAAAGCTCAAGTTTAGTTCTTCTTCATGTTTAGAGTAAGTACTTCAAATGCTAAATCTAAAACTTGCTCTAATTGTGAATTGCTAAAAGCTAGACTTAACTCATCTCAAGAAACAATTCAACAGATGCTTTATCATGAGATAACCTCTTGCTCTAATTGTCCTAAGCTTAACACTGAAATAGAAGCTTTGACTAGACAACTTAATGATTTTACTCAAAAAGAAAGATTGACTCAGTCTAGTGCTTCTAAGAATTTTGCGAATGAACTTGTTAAATGCACAACTTATCCCACTATGGCTAAAGAAAATAAGTACCTTAAGGACACTTTGGAGAGATTTTCTTTTGGCAAGAAAAATTTGAATATGATTTTTGATAAGTCAAAAACAAGCGTGAGAAATCGTGGTCTAGGATTTAATTCTATTGAGCATGCCAAGAATAATCCTCCTAAGATTGTTAAGCTTCTTGAACCTGGAAAAATTGAAGTAACATCTGAACCAAAACAAATTGCTTTTAAGCCTGCTGGTATTATGTCTTCTACTAATCAAGTAAATGCAAATGCTTCTTCTACTTCTCAGGTTAAACATAAAGTTAAGTACATTTGTAGTCATTGTGGTAAAGATGGACATCTTGTGCTATTTTGCTTTAGACTAGCCAAACAAAAAATGAAAGAAAAGGCTAAGGCTTGGTCTAATTTGAGGAATGCACATTCTTTTTGTGACTAGAAATATGAGTAATGCTAAATCTAATTTTTTACATAAGAATACTCGTGTTGCGCGTACTTGTCGTGTGTCTCAGTACTGGATTCCTAAATGTCTTATTTCTAACCCCAGTGCTGAGGCCTCGACATCTTCTGTCTCTATGTAGGCTTCTCGCACGAGGAAAAAGAACATATGGTTAGTGGACTCCGGATGCTCACGTCACATGTCCGGTGATAAAAGTTGGTTCTCCTCCCTTTCGCATACATCTCGAGCGGAAAGTGTTACTTTTGGAGATGCTACTTCTACATCTGTTTTGGCAAAAGGTACAATGAAGGTAAATAAAAAGTTTATGCTTAAAGATGTGGCACTTATTGAGAACTTGAAATTCAACTTGCTTTCGGTCTCACAAATGATTGATGAAGATCTTGAAGTATGTTTTAAGAAAGGTGAATGTAAAGTGTTAGATGCTTCAGGTGATCTAGTTTTTAAAATTTCAAGATTTGAAAGAGTTTTTAAAACTGATTTTGATGTTTCACATGATGCTAAGTTTAGGTGTCTAGTTGCAAATGTTTCTAAAGATTTATTCTTTTGGCATCGTAGACTTGGACATGTTGGTTTTGATCATCTCATGCGTGTTAGTGGTATGGATCTTATACGTGGTTTACCTAAACTTAAGAATGAAAGCGATATAGTATGTTCTTCTTGTAGACATGGTAAGATGTGTGCAGGTTCACATCCTCCGCTTACTATGGTCATGACAAATGCACTGGGACAGCTCCTACACCTTGACATAGTTGGACCATCGAGAGTTCAGTCGTTTGGTGGTAAGTGGTATGTACTAGTGATTGTTGATGATTTCTCTAGATATTCTTGGGTTTACTTTATGGCATCTAAAGATGAGGCTTTTAGTCATTTTAGAAGTCTTGTTCTTAGATTATCTATCGATCTCCTAGGATCTCTTAGAGCTATTAGAAGTGATAATGGAACTGAATTTAGAAATTCTTCTTTTAATCATTTTTGTGCTGAAAAAGGAATTGATCATCAATTTTCATCACCATCTGTTCCACAACAAAACGGTGTAGTTGAAAGGAAAAATAGAACTTTGGTTGAGATGGCTAGAACAATGCTAGATGAATATAAAACTCTAAGGAAATTTTGGGCTGAAGCTATATCTACTGCATGCTATATTTCAAACCGTGTGTTCTTGAGATCTAAACTTGGTAAAACTTCATATGAGCTTCGGTTTGGGCATAGGCCTAGTGTATATCATTTCAGAGTTTTTGGGTGCAAATGCTTTGTGTTAAAATCTGGAATCTTAGATAAATTTGAAGCTAGATCAACTGATGGTATTTTCTTGGATACCCTGCTCATTCATGTGGCTTTCGCGTGCTTGTTTTGGAGACTAACAAAATAATAGAAACATGTGAAGTTTCTTTTGATGAGGCTAGTCTAGGCACTAGTCTAAGTGATGCAGGCACAAGTGCATATGTTCAGGGGAGAGTATATTTGTTGATGATGATGAGGATGATGAAGATGAGGTTATGGTTCCTACTATTTCTCCACCTGTAATTTCTTCTACACCTTCTACTCTCATGGCTCTGATTGGGACATCCTCAAGCTACTACTTCATCTACATATATAGAAAATGAACAAGAAGGTGCTTCAGAAATCTCTGCTCCTCGTCACATTCAAAGGAGACATCCACCTGAACAAATGATTGGAGATTTAAACGAAAGAGTAACAAGGTCCAGGTTTATTGATTCTGACTCCCATGCTCATTCTGCTTTTGTAGCTTCTTTTGAGCCCAAAGATGTATCTCATGCATTAACTGACGAATCTTGGATCAATGCCATGCATGAAGAATTAGAGAATTTTGAACGTAATAAAGTTTGGAAGCTTGTTTCACCTCCTTCTGATCACTCTATAATAGGAACTAAATGGGTGTTTAAAAACAAACAAAGTGAGGATGGTGTTATTGTTAGAAACAAAGCTAGGTTGGTTGCTCAAGGTTTTTCACAAATAGAAGGTTTAGATTTTAATGAAACCTTTGCTCCTGTTGCTAGATTTGAAGCCATTAGAATTTTTTTAGCCTTTACTGCATCTAAAGGTTTTAGATTATTTCAAATGGATGTAAAAAATGCTTTTTCTTAATGGCTATATAAATGAGGAGGTTTATGTTAAGCAACCACCTGGTTTTGAAAATCCATAGTTTCCTAATCATGTTTTCAAATTGTCAAAAGATTTGTATGGGTTAAAGCAAGCTCCTAGAGCATGGTATGATAGATTGAAAAACTTTTTATTAGTAAAGGGTTTTTTCCCTGGGAAAGGTTGATAAAACTCTCTTTGTACTTAAGGAAGGCAATGATCAATTATTTGTTCAGATTTATGTTGATGATATCATCTTTGGGAGTGCATCTCATGCTTTGGTGATTGAGTTTTCAGCAACGATGAGTAAAGAATTTGAGATGAGTATGATGGGAGAGTTGACTTACTTTTTGGGACTGCAAATAAAACAAACAAATGAGGGAACTTTTGTGCATCAAAGTAAGTATACAAAGGATCTTCTAGGTCGTTTTGGGATGGAAAATTGCAAGCCTATTATGACACCTATGGGAGCTGCCTCAACACTTGATCCTGATGAAGATGGTGAAGCTGTTGATCAAAAAGAGTATAGGAGCATGATTGGCTCACTTTTATATCTTACTGCTTCGAGGCCAGACATACAATTCTCTGTATGTTTATGTGCTCGCTTTCAAGCTTCCCCACGTGTTTCTCATCTACAAGTTGTCAAACATATTTTCAGGTATCTACATGGTACTCAAAATTTTGGCATATGGCTTTCTGCTTCTTCCTGTATTAGTTTAAGATCTTTTTCTGATGCTGATTTTGGAGGTTGTAGAATTGATAGAAAAAGTACATCTGGCTCATGTCACTTTTTGGGTAATTCACTTATTACATGGTCATCTAGAAAACAATCTTCTGTTGCTCAATCTACTGCTGAATCTGAATATGTAGCTGCTGCTAGTTGTTGTTCACAAATACTTTGGATAGTAGCCACACTTGAAGATTATGGGATAATTTTGGATAATGTTCCACTTTTCTGTGATTATACTAGTGCTGTTTGTATTGCTAAGAACCCAGTGCAACATTCAAGAACTAAGCATATTGATATAAGATTTCACTTTCTTCGAGATCATGTGGATAAAGGGAATGTTGTGCTTCATCATATAGATCTTGAACATCGGTTATGTACATTTTCACAAAACCTTTGGATTCTTCTCGGTTTGTTTGTTTACGAAGTGAGTTGGGTGTGTTGCACCTGATGGAATTATTCTGAGGGGGAGCTTGTCGTTTAAAAATTTCAGAAGCTTTGTTTATTATACTTGTCAAACAAATAATCAAGTCCAAGCCATTGAAATCAAATGACGTGTAGAGCTCTCTTTATCATATTCACTCATGTATTGTGTAACTTTGCTCATGACTAGTTATAATTAATTTTCCATATTTGAACTAAAGCATAACATGGCGATATACTTTGACTAGATCGATTATAGTTAGTACCTTGCGATGTTCATCGAAAAAGATTAGCTTGATTGTGAGTCTTATTTTAAATCTTGACTATGAAGCTCGTATGTTTCTTATGGTAATTTTTTTTGTTCACTCATTTTGGCATGTTATCAAAAGAAATGAAAAAAAGGAAAAAGAAAAAAATTGAAAAGAAGTATGCTTCAAGCATGCCATACATATCTATGTATACAAATAACAAAAAAAAGAGCATAAAATGTGCTCAAATGACAAGAAGTATGCTTCAAGCATGCCACATTTGAAAAGAAGTATGCTACATGCATGCCACCATTGAAAAGAAGTATGCTACAAGCATGCCACATGCTTAAAAAAATTTGAGTATAGAGCAATAGGTTGTTATAAGAGACTGTTAGTTCGTTTAGATTTAAAGTTTGCTTTACTTGTTGGCGTTAACTTTTCAATGTGATATCTCAATGTGCTCTTTATAATCGTCTATGTCATTGTTGATATGCCTGTCATTAATTTAACTTGCTTAATCATTCTAAAGACTTGTCTTGGCAATACTGTAATACCCCGGAATCAAATCGGTGGAATTGAGAAGAAGTTGGGGAGGAAAATGCACTTTGAAAGAATAGAAATTCCATTATTTGAGGGGGTTTTCAGCTATATCACGGCAACTTGGGCCTTGGGCCGAAGCCCAAGAGGCCCAAGAGGGGGGCCGGCCAATGGGGGGGGTGTCCTCCCACTAACCCTAGCCGCCCCACCCTCTCCCCTCCACTCCCTCCCCCTCTCCAACCGGCCGCCACCCTCCTCCCTGCAGTGCAGCGATTTTGTTCGTCAGATTTGTGTAAGTTCCGTACGTTTTCTGATCTTCTCACCTCTTAGAAAGTCGTAGCCCTTGATCTTAACTTTCTTTTGGCACCGAGATCATCTGATTTGGAGTTACGGTTTAGGAGATATGGTAGTTTTATCGTGACTGTTCAGGAGAGCTGACGTGATTTGGCAGATTTTCTTGCCGGGCCATTATGATTTACTTAGAGGCCGAATCTGGTATTTTCGTCTTTTAGAGTTTTTTTCCTGATGTCGTTATCTTTCTTTTGGCACCGAGATCACTTGATTCCGCCTTACGGTTTAGGACATATGAATTTTTAATCGTGCGCTGTCCTGTCTGCCTAAGAATTTGGAACTGTCGGTTTGCCCCTCGGTTTTGATATAGTTAGATTCAGATTCAGAACTTCCACCCAACTAGGATTTTGTATCTCTCGAAATTATCTTTCCAAGTTGATAAGGATCATTCTCATTGGATCAGTAGGCTAAAAGTTACGCCATTTTCTTTATTACTGATCTGTATTCTGGACAGACGTAGATGAGTTGTGTTTAGCTGATAATTAGCCCTCTGTTTTGGCCGAATCAGGGGATTGCGCCAACTAATGTTTTGTAGCCTGATCTGTTAAGTTTCAGTGAGCACTGGTTTCAGGTCTTTTAGAGTTGCAGATAATTAATGGTGAATTTTCTCGTACAAGTGCCCGTAGATCCATAATCTGGACTTTTGGCGTAGAGGTCAAAACGGACATTTGGGCGTGTGGGTTGATTAGAGGGTATCGTAGAACTCGTGTATCTATGTTATACCCTGTTATCCTTATTCCGTGACAATAATTGTATAGGCGGTGAGTGGAAGGACACCTTCGTTGCTTCCCAGTACGTCACAGCACGGAAGGCAAGTGCAATGTTTAACTTGTGTGAATTTGATGAATGCATGATAATTTGGTAACTTATGAATATTCCTGTGTTTTGAGCATGATGTGGTAGATTTCAATACCTTCTTCTGTGATAAATTGAGATGAAGTTCAAGTTATGCATTTCATTCCATGCACACATATTTCCTTTGCCGTCCACGGGAGTGGAAACTTGATTAAGTCCCATTAATTCCAATATGGGCATGTGAGACCCATCATTCCAATGTGGGCAACGTTGACCACCATTCCAATGTGGCAACTTCGAACACCCGTATGAAACGTTCTTCATACGGTGATTGGGTCCCCGTACTTTGTGATGTACGGGCTTAAGTGAACACCGACGGGTGTGTCACTACTTATACCGGTATAAACGTGTGAAAAGTCCATTTCCTTCAATGCATTCATTCATACCATGCTTTCGAAAATTCATGGAAATAAATGTTGTTACTTGATATATTGTTCTGATTCAGAATTCTTTGTGAATTATATGTTGTGCTTGCTGAGTTTCGACTCACTCTTGCTTTTATTTATTTTAGGTGAATTCCGGTGAAACTGTTGCTAGCGGGAGGGCGTAGTCCAGCACGTTCCACACACTTGAATAAATCATTCATTCATTATGACACAGTTTTAGTTTATTTAGTTTAATTGATTAAGTATTGAATTGTAATAAAAGTAACTTTGGATGTTCCTCCATTCCTCTATGGTCATTCCTTAATGCTAGATTGTTATCTTGATTATTTGATATTGTCTCTTATTGTGATATTATTTTTATTGAGTAGTATGTCGTCCCATTAGGTGGCATCTTGGCTTCCGAATAGCCGGGGTGTTACAATTACTATATGGTATATGCTTTATATGATCCAGATAGCTCTACTAAAAGTGATGGCTTGGTTAGTTTAATAAATCAATGCGAAGTGACTTGTATAATTTACAAAGCTTCTTGATTTTTACTATCTTTGCTCCTTTGTTTCAGAATTATTCTTTCTCTAAAGTTCTTGATGATTACATTGTCAAAGGGGGAGAAAAATAGGAGAAATTTGCTTTCCTTGTGTTGAGGGGGAGTTTTTCACTGTGGTTTTGAACTGTTTTGCTTTGCAGCTTTGAAACTTTATTTTTGAATAAAAATAAAAATTATCTTTAAAAAATTCAACTCTCGATTTTGAAGTGTTGTCAATGTATTCATCAAGGGGGAGATTGTTAGACCATGTAGCTAAGTCTAATATATTTTAGTTGATGAATAATTGACAATGTTATTGTGGATATCGTGAGGATATGTGCACAATCTTAGAATGATGAGTCAATTGGCAATGGCTTTGTTGGTTTGCAAAATCTCACGTTTTCGGTTTTGCTTCAGTTCTATCATACCACAGGCGGTCTGACCGGTGGCAGGGCGGTCAGACAGCCCGTGGAAGAGGTCCGACCGGCCGTGCGCTCCGGTCCGACCGGTTTTGCTTAAAAGTGATTTTTGGAGCTGATCCAAAAATAGGATGTGTAGGCAAGTGAGGGGAGTCTCCTGGATGTGGTCACATAATTTTTGGAGCTCCCAGTCAAAAGTTCTATTCATTTAAAAATTCCAGAAGGTTTCGGATTTTCGAGATGGAATTTTGGCTAAGTCTTTTCGGGCGGTCCGACCGCCGTTGTGGAATCGGTCCGACCGGCCTGAAATCGGTCGGACCGGCTGTGTGGGGCGGTCAGACTGCCGATCACTTGAAGGTGAGCCTTCTTGGCATTGATGTGTTTTGATTGTGGTCATTGTATGGATGTCAATGCTTTATTGTTGCATATTGCATTGTGGAACTAACGTGGATCAAGTTGTGAAGAACCTGTTCCCGGAGACGATTTATTTGTCTATTGCTGTGCAGGTGGCTTGCAGGTCAACGACGTCAACGGTGAGGTGGATCGGGACTACGCTTGGAGAGCTGAGGTCCAGAACGATCATGGATGTCGGGTGAGGTCGTGTGACTCAAGTATGGTGCAGAATGGGCAAGATGGATCGAACGGGTAGTTCGTTGCAGCTGGTTGGATCAGGCGATGCGAAAGTCGGTGCAAGTCTCTGGGAGGTTCCGATGGGTTTCGGACGGGAGAGTCTTGCCGACATGATGAGAGCCGCTGATCAACCTACACGTGGTGAAGCAGGCGATTGCTTCAAAAGTTGTGTGTGAGTGGGTCCCGTGTGTGAGTGGGTCCCAAATGTGAAAACCTAGCCTCTCCTATAAATAGAAAGGGGGGAGATGTAAAACCCCTTGAAGCACTTTGAGCCCTCATTTGGAAAGCCCCTTGTTAGGGTTAGGGTTTGAGAGGAGAGGAGAGGTTTGGAGAGATTGTATGTGTGCTCTTTGTTGAACTCTTGTCCTTCTTGTTGGAGTGGCTTTGTAAGCATCTTGTGAGATCAATCAATCTTGTGATGCTTGCTTGAGAGATCAATTGTCTCCTTTGTGTTCTTCTCTCTTTTGATGAATTTGGTGCTTCCTTGATTCAAGTGTTTAAGCTTGGTCTCTTGACCTATTTTATCTTGCTTTGGTGTGTGGGAATACTCCTAGAATCATCTAGACCATCAACCCCCACAAGCAAGTCTTGAATCAAGATTTTCGTATTTTCTAGAGTTCGTGCACTTCTTTGGTAAAACCTTGAGAGATCAATTCTACGAAGTGGATCTGGAGGATCGTCGCTAGAAATAGGTCTCTAATATCCTTAGGGAGGTGTGCTCCAAATTTGGTCAAGTTTCATTGGTTGAATCAAAAGTTGGACCAAATTTCGTTTTGGATTTGGGTGTTGTGTTTCGGTTCTGGACTAAATCGGTCGGACCGATTTTTATACGGCGGTCAGACCGCCAGCATTCAGACCGCCCGTTGAAGGCCGGTCGAACCGATTTAAATCGGTCGGACCGCCCTTTGGTAGCCGGTCAGACCACCAGTGCCCAGACCGACCCAGTGAGATCATTTCTCCACTTTTGTGTCTTGTGGTTAAAGGGGGTTATCGAATTCAACACAAGGCTTTCTCTGTGCGCTTACTGATCTTCTTAGCTTTCATAGCTAAAGGAGTAAAGTTCGTGTTGAATTTGATTAAGGCGAAGAATTCGAGAAAGCGCCTATTCACCCCCCTAGTCGCCTTTACGGTCCTACAGTTATTTATAGATATTATTTGAGACGTGTCGTGGTGTGTGGACTTATGTCGGTCAAGTTGGAAAGAACTTGTGTCGGGAAAATATGCTGCTTTGGTCTTTGCATGTGCAGAGTAACTCGGAGGCGATCGTGGTCTACGGCGGTTACCGGAAGATAGCTTGGTGCGAAGTTATGGTCCAGAGGGTCAAGGATGCTGGAGGAGACGGTCAGACTCGAGTTGGAGCGCATGAAGATTAAAGATGGATGAAGCGTGTTAGAGTTACGGAGGTGTGATCCGAAGGCTATGACACGTGATATATTTTAGAGTGTTTAAAATATGATATTTTGTAATTAAGTTACAAGCCCATAGATTAGGCCTATGTTATTGGGCCGTTCGTGGATAATTAGGGTTTAGAGGCTATATGAGTATAAAAGGTTATTAGTGGCGGCTGAGACCCCGAGGTCGTTTAGGGGAGACACACGAAAAAAAATATTGCTGACGGCCGTTCATGCAAAAGGGAAGAGCAGGCGATGGTGGAATTTTGTATTCGTCAGTTTTGGTTCCTGCCAAGAGGATAGGATATTATTAATATAAGTGTTCGCAGCGAATCTCGATGATAACATCTGTTGTTCGGCTGGATGTGCTAGGTGCAGCAAAAGATTTGCAGGTGCGACGTGCTGCCGGATGCAGAAAAATAGCAGAATGCTTCTCTTTGTTCGAGCCACAGCATTAAAGTTTGGTTATTAATTCGGTTTTTCCGTGTGTGCATCTGGTGCTTTGCAAGACATGCAAGTCCTATTACTATTGATTTGATTTGTGATATTAGTTTTTTTGTGATTGATGGTTTGCATTAAGTCCTTGATTTCTGCTGGTTGGTTTCTGTCAAGTTAGCTTCCAATAAGCCATGATAGCTAGTTTATCTATTTTTCTAAATTGAATTTATGTTCTAGATCAGTAATTCTTTCCTACCGATTTGTGCTCATCCTGATTGATTTGTGGCTGACATTTACAGCCGGTCTTGATTGCTATTTTTGGTTGTTAGTTAGGGTAATTCTTTACTGGAATATAGCTCGAGATTGTGACCTAGTTAGTGCTTGTCTTATCAACTAAAGAATATTGTAGTTCGGCTATTGCCATGCATGCACATCTGCGATTCCTGTTTCATGAGAAATCAAGTACCACTGTAATTTGATTGTGGAATTTTCTGAGAGGTGTTACTATTCTTGACTCAAGTACCGTAAAATTTAAGGTATAAAATTCTTCTACAATCATTCACCCCCCTCTGATTGCGCTATTCGATCCTACAGAAATACTCTAACAAAATGAAGTACTTCGAGGGATATCTGGAATGAAGGAAGTACTTCATACCAGAGTAGACAAATCCATGTATACTCTATTCGCTTTGATATAGTGGTAGGGTTTTGGGTTGCTAGCTAGACTTAGAGTTAGGCAACTACTCGATCCGGAGTCAGGGCAGAGGGATCAGGCTCTCGATAAGTTCGTTGGTGCAGAAAAAGTGATGAATCCAACGGAGAGGGAGGGGATATCTCCCATCAGTTTACTTAGATGTGATAGATCACTAGTTTAGTAGGATCATCTGATCCACCTTTGGATCACAAATTGCCCGATCATTGGGAACAGATAGCAGTGGATGGTAGCTAGAGCCTAGGCGATGCCTGGTGGATGAACTTCTATTATCCACTAGGGAACATACCAACGCTGCCCTAATGATTCTCTTAGACTTTACTAACTATTTACCGAGGAAGTTCCATGATCGTCGGGTGAGACCTATACATAAGTGCAGGGTTTGCTTTGGGTAGACATAAGTCTCTCCGACACATGGAACCTAGCTCATTTAATGGTTTATATTGTCGATTCATATTTATCAATGAAGTTACATGAGCCTTAGCTGGAATTTCCAAGCACTAGCTAGACATCAGCCTTGTGAGTTAGCCAGTTGTATGGTTGGCTGCTAATCTTTGTTTAGTGAGTAATTAAACTAGTTCATCTTATTATCATTTATCCAATGAGAGGTCTCACATAGCTTGGACTCACAGTTTAGTTTCTATTTGCCGTTATGACCTAATTATAGGTGAAGTGTGTACTTGTCATATTATCACTCTAGTTGACATTGATTTTTATTGGGTATACCAGTAATGACAACTACTTGACATCTAATCATCTACACTAATCACCTTATTGACTTAATGTGATTCTTAGCTACAAGGTGTCCCATTGTTGTTTTAACTACTCTAGCTCACTGATGATTTCATGTTAAGCTCTAATCACTAGTTACTTGTACTGCAGTTGCAATTTGCTACAATTTGCTAGTGACACATTCATTCATTCATTCATTCATTCATTCATTCATTCATGATCCTCACATAATCACAGACTAATTAACCTAATTTATTAAGTCATTATCATTTTAGTGGTGGCCTATACAAATCATCTCAGTATAATTCCAAAGTAAATTTGTCTTGGCAATTCTGTTGAAAACAACTTATTGGCCACCACCAATTAGCCCTTAATTACCTATATTATCCACTAATTGAACTCCAAGCACTTTCTTAAAGGAAATGGGCTTACTGCCAGCTTTCTCAGAACACACTAACTACTAACCTTAGTTAGTAGGGACCCTAAATCAAGGTTGCCTCCTAAACACATGCTATTGTCATCCTAAACATTCCCAGCTAATCTCTAATTACTTGATTTGACCAATTTACTTTAGTCATTCTTAATGGAACTAATTGTCATGCAACTGCTAATCTGAAATACCCTATTAACTCTACTATGCTCGATCTTACTACAAACTAATTCAATATGGAAGCGGCTAGTTGAGATGTCACTAATCAAATATGCTACAATTTAATTTCTAGTTGCCCCTAATCTCCTAATTAAGCTTTAACCATTTTTAGCTAATCCCTACTCACTGGTCATGCTCATTAGTTAACACTATTTGAGCATGTGGTTTACTAACTGACATTTAATTATCTAAACTATTCGCTAATTAACTTAACAGAATAAAAGTGCAACTTGATCTGTATGTTAATAAGTAACTCTAACAATTAGATTTAATTAACCAACTAAATGGGAGGGACGAGACCTACTGTCATACACGCACTCATACATCCAAAGAGGGACAAGCTATATTTTTGTTAGATATTCATTGTCTATTTCTAATCTTGTCTTGACTCTATATATCTTCTGCTAACATGTAGCTTTACATCTCAATTAGAATGAGTACAATAGAGAGAGATGTGAGGGGGGCACTTGTCATACCCCACACAGAGAGTAACAAAGAAGAAAGGGAGAACAGAGGAGGGTCGAGCGACTCGGGGCAGGTCTCACTGCCTGCGAGGGCAGCATCAGTGGCGGCCATGCATGGGTATGGGTAAAATGGAACCGGAGCGAGGTGGTGGTTCCATTGGGGGCGATGTCGTGGCGGTTGATGGATGGCGGTGGCTGGGAGGCGAGCATGAAGGGAGGCGAGCATGAGCACCGGCCGGGTGAGGGGAACTCACCGGGTCTATTGGTGGAGGCTGAGGAGGCCGGAGGCGAGTTGGCGACGGGAGCCATGGGCGGTGCGACGAGCTCGACGCGGGGGCGGCGGTCGGGTGGTGGGAAGCTCTGATCGACAGTTGGGGAAGGTCGGGGGAGGCGCATGGATGCTCTAGGTGCGGGGAATCGAGCTGGAGCTCCATGAATGGGGCACGGCGGCTCGGGCGGTAGCTTTGGTCGGCTTTGGGGATGACAGCTGGGCGACGACGTTCCTATGGTTGCAAGCCAAAATCAACATGGGGGAAAAGGTGTAGGGGGTTGGGAAAGCGTTTTGACGCGGGTAGATAAAGGAGAAGGGCCTCGGGATGGCCGGAATGGCGAGGGGCGCTTGGCGGCCAAGCAGGCGGCCGAAGCAGAGCTCGTACAATTCTCCTCCTTGGCTTGCGGTGGAGATGAGGAAAGGGAAGGAGAGGCCGAGAGGGGGCTAGGTGGCTCAGTGCGGTGCTTAAATAGGTGAGCGGGCGGAGAGACCGGTGGTGGCTCAGCTGGCATGGGCGCAGGCAAGACGATATGGGCGTGGGATGGGCTTGACATTGTTTGGCGGCGAACTCGACGGAAGTCAGCAACACAGTGCCCGTTGGGTGACGCCTGATCGATGGGCAATGGCTTGAGCGATGGCCGAGCCCTTGCATGGCTGGCTGCTACGTGGCTCCTATGCCAGAGAAGGTCGACGGGAGAGAGAGAAAAGAGATGGTGCTGCGGTTGGGAGAAGAAAGGCGCTTGGTGAGCCTGGGCTTGACCGATTGAAGACTGGCTCGGTGGCAACAAAGTGGCTCAGTCGGGTTTGGCTAGAGAAACAGTAGGGAGGAAAAAAAGAAAAGGTAGAGAAAAGCTGGAAAAATAAAAGAGAGTAGAATTTTAGGTTTGCTAAAAATATGATATTTACTTTAAAAAATTCTCATGTGGTGATAGATAAAATCTGATATTCGCTAAGGAATTCTAATTGGGCTTTTGAACATTTAGAGTATTAGATTTTGAATTTTATGCTTTCGATCACATATAATATTTAAAAGGTCAATAAACGACATGCGCTCAACCGACGGATGGAGTGTCGCTAAATGATTAATCGTGAAACAGTCGATTTATCATAGTTTAATAGACAATTATGCATTCTTATTAATATATTTATTTATATGTAAAATTAATTACAACATTTTATTTACCCAAAGCTATTTTATATTATCACTCCACAAAACATTATCTGCCATATTTTGCATTTCATTGTTTATACTTCATCCATGTAGTGAATAAAAATAAGTTGTTTTCGTGATTAGACCAAAAAATAGACGACTAATCGAAAATCGACCGATTAATTGGATTATACAGTCAATTCGTTCGATAGTGTTAATAGCACTACGATTCTATTATTCGTAGTCAGCCGTTTTTCACGACACTGGTTCAGATGCACTACTAAAGAATGACAAGCGGGTCCCAGCAAATCAGCTCTCGCTGGCTTCGAGGTTCTTTTTGTTCCGTAATCCATTTCGAAACGAGGACCTGTGGGGTCAGAGTAGAGATCTGTGGGCCCGAAGGCCTTAGCGGATTATTTACCCCCGCCGTCTCTAGAGACTACCACCCGTGTGCGCGGCTGGGAGCAGTAGGACCAAGTACTCAGACGGTAAATATCTGCACCTTCTGACGTAAAGAACCCAGATTAGCCACCGTAACAAGCTGCAATTATTTGCCCTCACCCCCACCACCACCCCATCTGAGCTCTATAAATCAGATAGCCCCCCTCTCGTACATCTCAATCCGGAACGCGCACACGCAGAGGGGGAGGAGAGAGTTGAGAGAGAGCTCTGGGGCTAGCAATGGAGAGGGAGGGGGAGGAGCATGATGCGGAGGACTAGACTGGATGGTGGTGGTGAAAAACCTCGTGGAGATGGGCCCTCGACCCTCGGCTGGGAGCAGTCATCACGTGCCTTGAGGGCGCACGCGCGACTCTTGATGACTCCGCTGGGATGCTCCGTGAGGCCACTGATGCCGCAGAGGCCCTCTTCGTCGACGCGCTTGCCCGCTAGGTCCTCTGCGTAGTTCCTGGAGGTCACTACTGACTCTGTCGCGAGGCTCATCTCATCGCAAGGGTCTTCGCCAACCCGCTCTCCAGGGTCGTCGACGCCGCCGTGGTCCTTGTCGCCAATGTGTCCGACGCGCCACTCCTGCGCCCCCTACGCGAGGTCGTGCACCTCGTCGGCACCCACATCGAGAGTTTCAAATTTTCTAAGAATTTTGGTTTGTTTTTTTAAATCATTTCCAATTCGAAAACTTTTAAACCCTTTCCGCTTTCCTCTTTGGGCCTTCCCGTTTTCCTTTAAAGGAGACGGCTTCCTCCAAAACCGCCACTGCCCTACTCGCCTCTACCCCGCATCACGCCGGTGGCCATTGTCCCCAACTGCCTCTCACAACTCTGCTTAACGCCAAAGCAGCACCAGGGGCTGCCACCTCCCGTGCCACCTTGCCTCAGCATCAATGTGGGTGCAGACTCCTACCGCCTCGCGTCAGCTCCACACCACGCTCCACGACCCCCTCGCGCCTGCTCGCCGCTCCTAGCTTTGCCAACGCACGCCCTCACGCCAGTGAGATGGTCTCGCCACCGCGATGCTGTCGTACCGCCACCTCACCCCCACCCAGCGTCGTTAACGCCCGCCCATCCACCGCGCCGCCACACGCTACGCGCACTATGTAACACCCCAGACCAACCTAAGTCTGGAATGCTACCACACTAGTATAACTACAAATTAAACAAAGATATTTCTTTCTAATTTTCGGTAGAATCTCCTTTGAATTACTAACCATCCTGAAGTCCGCACAGCGAACAATAATAATAAGCAATTATCCAGACGCACAGTTTAGAACATAATCATAAGAGTAACATCCATAATACGCTATCCAACTCCAACAGAAGTTATCCAAGACGTAAAGCGTAATGAAACAAATCTCAAGTAATTTATTCAAAATCTGAGTTGTCGGTCAAATGGTTTATTCAGCGGAAAGTTTGTTTGTGCCAATATGCGACCAAGCTTAATTCTACTCCCTCCCATACATGCCGTCCACAAACGAAGTACCTAAAAACACAACATCAGCAAGAGTGAGTCCAAGACTCAGCAAAGTACAATTAGTAAGACAATAACATATGCAACTGTAGCCATCAACATCCATTCACAATTCTAAATAATATACATGTCACATGCTTATGCGATGCAAACTGTTCAAATGTGCATATACCGGCACTGCGGAGTATGTATCCGTCGATGCATACCCATGCCTGTGCCTTCTTGCACAGGGACCACAGCCTATACTCGACAAGTATGGGGGCCAAAAGCCCGTCATATTCATGACGGGGACCTCAATCAATGCTTGGTCACCACGTGACCAAGCCTCCAAAATGATGGCATGATGCACACGTGCAGAACTTTAAATCATCATATAGAAATAAGAATTACTTGTACCTCTAGCATTCATAATCATTGACATTCATAGCATTCTAGCTTCTATGCACAGCACAATATTCTCATAATATAACATCATGAACAATCGCTCATAAATAGTTTACCACTAACTGTACTTGCCTTTTTCCCGCTACGAGGCGCGAAGACGTAGGGATGGTGCCTCTACTCCGAAACTCCGCCTCCTACACAAGAATTGTGCTAACAATAAATACACTAAAAAAGGTACTCCTATTACGCCCCTCAACCCAAATCCTCGAGACCTAGGGCTCGAATAGAGGTTCTACCCAATTCCCCCAGAAGTCTAGTATAAAACTTGCCGGGATAGAAGTATTAAAAATATCATAACTTTCACTACAAAATTCAGAACAGGGTGATCTTAGTCTCTCTGGAACCATGACAAAACCATCTGCGAAAACCTAGTTGGGAAAGTCCCCTGATTCGGCCTCCTACTAATTCTTGTATGGAATAAGTCCATTCTTCGTCCCTCAACTATACCCGATGATTAATTTTGGTCCCTGAACTTAAATACCGGATATAACGCACCTCAAACTTTCCATACCGGGCAAATCGTGTCCCTCCGTGCGTGAGACGGCGGTTTGGGCCGACGTGGCATCCACGTTTGGCCGAGTCGGCCTCGCACGACTCGGACCGGGTCTGTCATATGCCCCGATGCGGTCGCCCTCGCACTCGGTCGCTCCCTCTCCCTCTCGCTCACTCTCGCTCTCGCTCTCCCTCTCGGCGGCGGCTAGGGTTTGTTGGCCGGCGGCGACTAGGGTTAAAGGTGAGTTCTTCAATCCTAGATCTGGCGCAATTACTCCGGTTGTTTGTGGAGCTACTTCGATTAGTGTTGTTCTTAGAGTAATGGTTGGTGTTATTTTGCATGTAGGTATATCACAGTGGTGATTTCTTGCGGTTACTCTGATTTAGCAATGGATAATTTGGACAAGCTAGTTGTTAGGTTCCATTTGGTGGAGATTTCTTTGATGATGGGAAGAGATTGCATTATTGCGGAGGAAGAGGCGGCATGTCTTACATAGATCGGGATAAGTTGTCGCTCTGGAGGTCAAGGCCATTTGAAGGACCATTGTGAGGATGTGGAGTTGGTACTCATGCAATCGCGTTTCGAAAGCATTGAAGACTGGATTGAGGCGCTAACAAATGATGAGGACCGCGGACCATGGTCGATCAGATCACCGATGGGGGTGTTGTGGATATATTTGTTGAGGCGGTGGAAGTTGATGATGATGTTGGCTCGGATGGTGATGGTGTTGGTGACAAAGGAGATGAAGACGGTGATTGGGAAGATGAGAGTGAAGCTTGGATGCACACAGATGATGATGAGGAATTAGATGCTTCCAAGGGGTGGAGGTGATTGAGGTGTCACCACCGATATTGCAAAGGATATTGCCCAAGCGGAAGTTCTACAATACATTGCACGATATGAAGGGAAGGCAAAGGTGACTACAAGACTTGCGGTGACTACGAGAAAGAGGTACAAATTTGGGCATTTGGTGGCCATTGATGAGTCAAGGGGACAAGGAGGAGGCGATGGCGGTGACACTTCTTACTTTTTCGAGAGTGAGGAAGAGGACAGCTATGAGGAAGGTGGCGTGATGGTGAGCTCTGAGGAGGAAACCCAAGTACCCTAGGTATGACCCCAAAGCAAGTCTCCTACTTTTAGCTTGGGCATGGGGTTTTAGGCAAAGGGGACTTCATTCAAGTCTGTTAGGCAAGATGGAGTAGAGAGGAGACATGTTATTAATTTTTGCAAGAATGACAACAAAAGGGTTAGGGCTCAATGTGAGTGGGCCAAATATCCTTGGTTTATCTTGTTGTCAAATAACAGTAGGACAGAAGGATGGATAGTGAGTAGTTTCATGGATGAGCACACATGCCCCCCAAGAAGGGACAACAAACTTGTCACTTCCGGAGAATAGTGAAAAGTTTGAGAGTGCCATAATGGGAAACCCAACACTGAAGCTTGAGCACTTGAAGCAAACAGTACAGAACAAATGCATGCAGATGTGAGCATAGCTAAGTGCAAAAGAGCTAAGTCCATTGTAATGCAGAAGGTATTAGACTCCAAGAAGGGAGAGTATGGTAGGGTCTTTGACTACCAAATGGAGCTTCTTAGGAGCAATCCAGTAGCACAGTAGTGGTTAAGCCGCATCCGGATGCCCAGTCGCTTTTTCACGAATGTATATTTGTTTGGATGCTTGCAAAAGAGGTTTCTTAGCTGGGTGTAGGAAAGTGATATGTTTAGATGGTTGTTTCTTCAAAGGTCCAACCAATGGGGAGCTAATTTGTGCAATGGGAAGAGATGCAAACAATCAGATGTACCCCATAGCATGGGTGTGGTAGAAGGAAACTAATGAGTCATGGGTGGTTACGTGGGATTTTCTTGAGAGATATAGAAATTGGAGATGGCGAAGGATGGGTAATCATCTCAGATCAACAGAAAGTAAGTCACATTAGTGTTTATTCATCCAATTTGTCATATGCAGTACTTAACTTCTATTTGTTTGTTGCAGGGCCTACTAAATGCTGTTCAGTATTGGGTACCCAAGGCTGAGCATAGGATGTGTGCAAGACACATCTATGCCAACTTCAGGAAGACTTACAAGAACAAGGCTTGGCAGAAGAAGTTCTGGTTGTGTGCCAAATCTCCATGTGTCAATCTTTTCAACTACCATTGGGCAAGGCTTGCAAAGGATACCTCAAGGTGCTAATGCAATCATGAGGACAGATCCACAACATTGGAGCGGGGCATGGTTCAAGTTGGGATCATCTTTGTGAATCATGGACAACAACATGTGTGAATCATTCAATCATGCCATAGTTGAGTCAAGGTACCTCCTATCATCAAGCATGTTTGAGTGGATAAGGAGGAAAGTGATGGTTAGAATCCATACCAACAAAAGCAAGGCGAGAAGTGGGACAGTGTGACATGCCCCAATATTCTCAAGAAAATGAAGGTCTACATCAATGAGTCGTTTTACGTCATCTTTGTGTACAATGGTCGAGAATGGTTTTGAGGTCACACATAGAGATCATAGGTTCTCGGTGAACTTGGATAGTAGAACTTGTTCATGCAGATATTGGCAACCTGTCTGGTTTGCCTTGCCCACATGCCATTGCATGCATCAATTGGAGGAGCAGTTCCTTGATGACTACATAGCACCATGTTACTCCATTGCAGTACAACAAGACTTATGAGCTTGCTTGCAACCTGTTGAGGCATGACTTGTTGGCCCACATCGAGAGACCAAGACCAAGGCAACCAAATATGGAGAAAATGCAGGAGGCCAAAGAAAGATAGGAAGAGAGAGCAAGATGAGAAGCCTAAAGGAATAAGGCTGTCCAAGATTGGCACAATCATTAGGTGCAGGCTTTGCAAAGGAATTGGCCATAACAGGTCTAGCTGTGAGAGGAGACATGGCCAATCAGAGCAAACATCAGAGCCCAGCCAGGATCAACAAGGTCATTGTGCAAGTGTTGGCAATTCTACACCAACGGTCCTGTTCCTGGTACAAAATTCATTCCTTCATTTCATGCATTTCCTAAGTTGGTACAAAATTACATAGTTTAAGCACCTTTCACATTGCAGTTGTGATTCCTCCACCACAACAGAGCTGTTCTAGCATGACCAAGAGAAAGACCAGGGTCTAATTCGGTGAACACACCACCTCCATCCAAAAAGAGTTGCACTGGGGTAGGAGTATTGTACTCAGAGAGGACAGACACAACTATTCAGAATGTAGGTGCATTCTAAAATTTCCATATCTTCATTTATATTCTTTGCACTTGCAAACTACAAACCTCTAACTCAACATGGTGGTTCTGCTACAGCCTGGTATGCCAGATCAGAGGATCATCAAAACCTCTGCTACTGCTAAAGTCACTACACAACATGGTGGTTCTGGCACTATGAACTTGGAGGCAAGTGTGGCGTCTGCGAGTGCAAAATCAAGTGTGAACATCCAGGTAACTTCGGTTACGCCTGCAGGTCAAGTCTGCGGCCCAAGAACCCGACCTTTCAAAATAGGAAGAAGCTGAGTCCAACCAAGAAGAAGCAAAGTTATAGTTCAAAGCTTGCAAAGCTTTTGGGTATCCCAACTAATGAGTGATGTTCTAATGGATTGTGGGCTGACAGTTATGCTGTTATGTAATCTTTTGAACTTGTGCCTTGTGGGCTGACAGTTTTGCTGTTAGTGTTATGTAATCTTTTCAACTTGTGCCTTGTGGGTGCAGCTCACTGACAAATCACTTAGTGCTATGTAATCTTTTCAACTTGTGCCTTGTGGGCTGATAACTGTGTTTATTTCTGAGAACCAATCGATATGCTGTTTATTTATGAGAACCAATCTCAGCTGTTTATTTATGAGCACCAATCTCAGCTTGCTTATAATTGAACACATGATCCTTGGTTCTGTTAGTGTTGATGTTTACATGGATTGAACATCTTACAATGCATTCAGTTCTGTTGGGACAATGCATTCACGGTTCTGTTAGGACAATGCACGGACAATGATTCGTGTTCTATTGATGTTTGCATGGATTGAACAATGCATTCCTGTGTTCTGTTGGGACAATGCATTCTCGGTTCATTAAGACAATGCGGACAATGATTCGTGTTACGTTGATGTTTACATGGATTGAACATCTTACAATGCATTCCTGGTTCTGTTAGGACAATGCTCGGCGCTTAAAGAGCATCGAACTTGTTTCAATCACTGTCCCCTAGTATCATTTCATCCAGTTTACATTTCATCCAAGATTAGAGAGCATCGATTCCGCATGATTATCTTTGTTAGGTTCAATCATGGTACCTTGTTGACAAGCATTAGTATTACAGAGCATCAACTGAACTGGACAATTTCAGAGCAACACAGGTTCCATTACATAATAGATTGCGGCACAGGTTCAATTACATTCCCTAATCAGAACTCTAACTACCATCATTGCAAAACAACAAGCAAGACAAAAAAGTCTCCTCTCTTTCTCGGTTGTGCTACCCTACCAATGAGTCCAACAAGCTGCTACATCACGTTCTCCATGCATGGACTCAGCCACACTCAAATCTTGTTCATTGTTCTGGTTCCTTAACGCCCTAAGCTCATGGTTCTCCTTCCTCAACGCCCTAACAGTGTCGCGCAAGTCCAGACTACCTGCCTCAAGAAGGGGGTTGGTTCATCATCGTACCATGCCCAAAACTTGCAGCCTCCAGCCTTCAATTAAGATTCACAAATAAGCAGAGCCTCCACAAACCAAAATAACAGCAAATTGGTGAAGATTACTTACCCGAGCTCGCATGCATGTCATGTACCTCCGTGCCGGGTTAGAGTCGCTCCACGAGATCCACCGACCAGCCTTCTCCCCGCAATGGCAATGGACCGTTGGAGCGTACTCCATGGTCGCTCAGTATGGAATCGGCGAGGTGGAAGCCCCATAAACTGTGCTGACGGAGGGTGCAGTACATGCTGCCGACCTTGAGCTTCCTCCAGTGGCCAACGAACTCGAGCTCCCTAAGCTGGCCATGGCGCAGCCTCCAGCGAGGGGGAAATCTGCACGGGGGGAGCTCGGGAGGGGCTCTGCAGATTGCTCGTCGGGAGGGCAGTCGGCGTGAGCGCGAGACGGCCGGCCAACAAACCCTAGCCGCCGCCGAGAGGGAGAGCGAGAGCGAGAGTGAGCGAGAGGGAGAGAGAGCGACCGAGTGCGAGGGCGACCGCATCAGGGCATATGACCCAGTCGAGTCGTGCGAGGCCGACTCAGCGCCAGCGTGGATGCCACGTCGGCCCAAACCGCCGTCGCACGCACGGAGGGACACGATTTGCCCGGTATGTAAAGTTTGAGGTGCGTTATATCCGGTATTTAAGTTCAGGGACCAAAATTAATCATCGGGTATAGTTGGGGGACGAAGTATGGACTTATTCCTTCTTGTATTCAGGTAAAGTTTCGCTCTCGCAAGTTTGTGATCGAGAAACAACAAGGTAAAATTCCATAACTTTTGATTGAAAACTCTAAAAATTGTGTTCTTTATCAACATGGAAAGCTTACTGAATTCTCTACAACATGCATTTTGGGTTTCATTTGTGATTCGGCCTCTAAATAATCCATAATGGCCAGACAAGACAATCTGCCAATTCTCGTCAGCTCTCCTGGACAGTCACAGTAAAACTACCATAACTCCTAAACTGTAAGTCCAAATCAGGTGATCTCAGTGCCACAAGAAAGATAATGACGAGCCCTACAACTTTCTAAGAGATGGCCAGATCACAAAACACACGTAACCTACCCAGAACCAACGAGCAACATCACTAACCCAAACTGATCTATTACTGACAGCATCAAATTGAATCAAATAATCTACCGAACTATCGGGGACCGAGGTTACCCTTAATGAATCGCTAGAGAACGACGTCTCGCTGCGTGCGGACGCCCTTCTCCTTTTCTCTTTCTTCCTCCCCTTTCTTCCTTCTCCCTTTCTTCCTCTTCCTTTCTTATTCCTCCTTCCTCTCCTTCCTTTCTCCTCTTCTCCTCATCTTGGTGGAGCAACATGTGGTTGCTACAGTCCTATGAATAGTGATAGCGCACTGTAGCTACAGTGATTTTAGGGTTTTCCCCTCCTTTTATACGTGGACGGCCCCTCATGGGCCTCCTGGGCCAAGGCCTAAGGCCCAGGTTGCCGAAAAACTGCATAAAGCCCCTTTTCTTATGTCTAATTTCTTTTTTGTGTGCTTTCTTTCTTATAATAAATCGGAGTATTACATTCTACCCCCCTTAACAAGATTCGGTCTCAAATCGACACACCGATCTACTCGAAGAAAACTACGACTGGAGTTTAACAATGATAAACACGTACCCGACAAGAACATTTCTGGATTTCGCTCGCACATGCGGGACTCTAGCTCCCAAGTCGCTTTTCCGCTCAGTCTGATGCGACCACCGCACGTTGACGAGCTAACGTGCTACGCCTTATTACTCGTCCCGATCTTTTTAGAGCCACTCAACGGACATGACTCGAAGGCACGGTCTTATTCGTGGGTAAACGGCTCTAATGAAACCTCACACTCCAGATTTCTCAAGTAGACCCTCGACACTGGGTCACAGAAACGTTGTGTACCCTACGCCAGGACTCGAGACGGTCTTAACAACATTCTACCTTCCAAAATCACTACAACATCCAAAAAGCAAATCAATGTACCTTAGGTCAATCTTCCCTTCGGTACCAAACCACACAACCAACACAAAACACACGGAACTCTTGTTCCATGTCTCAATCGATTCCTTCACCTTAATAAGGAGCACAACCGTTAACCAGGAACGCAAAACAAAACTCATTTTTAATCAAACTATTTATAATCAGAACCCAGCTAAAAATAAAGGATTCACAATGGAACCCATTCACAACCAGCTTTTATCCAAAAGACTCCAATCCAAAATCAAAAGATTCATCATGAAAACTTTTCCGCTTTCCAAGGCAATTGAAGAAAAACACCATATAAGCCAACTGCGAAATCACTTGAATGGCCAAAACCATCATTTCCCTTTATTCTTTCTAAAACGATAAGAACCTCACATGCCAATCATAAAGTCAATCTCAATTTGCGAAAACATTCGTCATAAACACATGGCTCAAATAAGAATCAAGAGAGTGTTTCACTACTCGAGAAAATATTCTTTTCTCAATTTCCCTTTTAGGAATAAAATTTCTCCCAAATTATAGAACTCTAATTCATCGTATATCACACTAATTCATTTCTCTTAAATTGGCAACATCATCGCTATGCTCAAACCGAACTCATCATCCCCACCTTTGTAGAGAGACTCTAATGACTTCCACAAAAATATACTCTAGCCAACTCTTGTACTGACAGAATTACTTTGACAGATGACTTCCAAATGCATTCCAAAATGGATCTTCACACGTAATCACGTCACCTCAATCCTTTAAGAATGAACAACTTTGAATTCACATCACACATTCTCATGTACCTCATTAAAAGAGTTCTATCAATGATCATTTCACTGTTCGAAATCCACCCTGATTCTACTTCTTCTACCAATTATCGTTGGGTGACCAAAGTTCTAGTATAAAAATTCAAAACCCAAAAATTAACTTCCAAGATTCCTGCATCGAATCTCTCATATAAAAGATGAGGAAATCCTCAGATTAAATCCCTAAAAATCCCCACAATCTAAACAAACTTACTCATTAACATCAACATGGAAATATTTTTTTTTACAATTCTATCCTCACAAAACTATACCGTCACAATTCTTCTACACAACCGTGTAAGGTACCCAATCGTGGCGCTCTAATAAACTGACCAAATTTTCCATACTTTAAACAATTCTAATGTTCAACTTATCATGAACAAAAGATATTGGACCACAAACTATTATATGTTCTATTAGTTGCAATAATGCCATCAGTTTGGCCCCAAGATAAAACTTTCTATTTAAGTCAAACCCTCTCCAAGGATTACTTCAAGAAATTAACTTATCACTCAATGCGTCTCAACAACGTGACTCCCAAAGTCTCACAAAGTCATTCAGTTGATTACCACCAACAAGCTGCTACAATACGCTCTATAAGATTTTGTAAAACAAATATATTATTCTTTTCTCAAAATAAAAGGCAATTGAAAGCAATTTCCAGCACAAAGAAAAACGTTTGCCACTCGCAATAAGCATATGACTAAGGGAAATAATTAATTAGGCAATGAACTGAGAAAACCTAAGGGGAGTCCACAGTTGAGGGCACAAATTCTGCACGAAGAGAATATCAAATCTCAAATGAGAAGGAAGTATTACCTTTGAAAATCGGAAAACTCATATGGGCAAAAGTAGAAAGTTTAGGCACCCTTCAAATAAACTGCATGTTACAAAACTTGACTTCAGTCTCAAGCACTTCTACTTTATTTTTTTCTTTAACAAAGAATGTTTTCTTTATTTTATAATTACTACACCACGTTGCCAGCTTTACCAAGGTAAATTCGTAAGAACAAATCGCATAGACCACTTAAGAACCAATAAGATATTTCAACATGTCACTTTGCTTGAAACAGGTTCAGCTACCCCAAAAATCATGAGCTCCAAAAGATCACGAATGCAGAACTCCAACCGTTTCCATTTAACCGATATTACGAAAGGTGATTAAATTACCTTCTTTCCAAAAAATCATCACCACTCCCACAAGTCACAATCCTTCGCAGTCATACTTACTAATATTTAGGATAACACACTCTTAACAAGATTCCTTATCGTCAACTCTTCCATTATAAAACCCCAAAATTTCACCAAATGGGTATATACCACATTATCATCTCATCATCAAATTGAGAGTATTCTAAAATCTTACAACCTCACAACAACAACCACTTTATTTTAAGAGGAATGTACTGCACAATTTAAAAGGTTATACCAAAACCCTTTCATCAAAGGCATACTATTATCCGACAATTTCACCATCATGCAAACACAGGGCACCTATTAAGTTCTATCATAAACCCTTCTAAAGGAAACACAATAGATTATTTCATAATATTTATGTTATCTCAATAAGATCCTAGCGGTCAACCTGTCCTAGAGATTTTCTGATACACGAACCACACTATCAAATCAAACCTCTTTTAACAAGGGCATGCAGCCACAAGTCATCCTCATAAAACACACATGAATAAATCACTTTTAAATTTCAACCCTTCACCTCTTAACAATGCTCACACTAATATAGTACACACTAATTGCAATCTAGAGGTTATCACAACCATTGACGATTGTCCAATCCTAGACGAATTGTTGGCCCTTTCTCGATTTGCATTCCCACGAGCAAGTATAACATCATCAAATGACCAATTAAAGAAAATTTCTAGATTATTATCTACTAGGACAGCAATCCAACACATCATTGTTTTTTTCCTTTCTACACGATTAATTAATCCATTGAGACCAAATAACCCAACAAGTTTAGCCAAATAATCAATTTTAATGTCCAAACCAGATAATCAACATTCCATACTTCTTAATAACTCTTATGACTCCAATTAGGTATAGGCATACTCTCAGTCACTACTCATCAGGTAATTACTCTATAACAACATCAAATTAATCAAGTTTAATTCCAAGGATCTGGGTTAAGACCAATCATGCATCACGCTACAAATCCGACTTGGTAATTCATAACTTGTCAATGACCTTCTATATTTACCACCTCTCGCTTAAACATAACAAGACATTACAAAAGAATTTTAACTCTTTTAAGAAGAAGAGGCATTAAACTTCAACACTCGAAATAATCCAAAAGAAATACATAAAGCCAAAGCTTTCTCATCTTAAAGAACTTGCAACAGAAAACTTTCAGTATCCAGAATACCAAGCGATTAAATAAGTCATATTTTCCAATAAGAAGGGCAGAACTCCCATGAAAAGATCAACCTGGCTGTTAATCGATGTTCACACAAACCAACAATAGGTACGCAGATAGAAGAACAAGTAATGGCTTTATGGAACCAAGGAAGACTAATGAAAACTCACCAGCTGTATTGAAAACGCCTTCTCAAGGAAAATTCATCAGCCGCAACTATAACCAAAATTGCCCAAAATTCAAGCTCAAGAAAGAGAACTATTCTAAAGAAGCTCGCCCTCAACACCTATAACTGCGGTAATTGAGGTAGCTACTTCTCTAATCCCATACCACGAATGGTGGTGTAGCCTGGCAAAGCCCAGGGTCACAACCACGACCTCAACTTCTCAACGTAAACTATCATCGCTCGAAACCAATATAATCAATTATAAGTATACATTATCATCTCATAACAATCATAATACAAGATCATCTCATAACAATCATAGAATAAATTCACAGGTATAGAAGATCATATCATAGATTATCAATGCAACAAAACGGAAACAGAAATGCATTGCTTGACCCATCCCATCCTACTGTGCACCAGTGTGTCAAGTTTTAGGTTAATTAACCATTTAGCAAATCAAGTTATCTAAGTTACTAACCTATTCACCACGGACCTAAAGCCCGCTCTGATACCAACTGTAACACCCCAGACCAACCTACGTCTGGAATGCTACCACACTAGCATAACTACAAATTAAATAAAGACATTTCTTTCTAATTTTCGGCAGAATCTCCTTTGAATTACTAACCATCCTGAAGTCCGCACAGCGAACAATAATAACAAGCAATTGTCCAAACGCACAGTTTAGAATCTAATCATAAGAGTAACATCCATAATACGCTATCGAATTCCAACAGAAGTTATCCAAGACGTAAAGCGTAACGAAACAAATCTCAAGCAATTTATTCAAAATCTGAGTTATCACTCAAATGGTTTATTCAGCGGAAAGTTTGTTTGTGCCAATGTGCGACCAATCTTAATTCTACTCCCTCTCATGCATGCTGTCCACAAACGAAGTACCTAAAAATACAACATCAGCAAGAGTGAGTCCAAGACTCGGCAAAGTACAATTAGTAAGACAATAATATATGCAACTGTAATCATCAACATCCATCCACAATTCTCAATAATATACATGTCACATGCTTATGCGATGCAAACTGTTCAAATGCACTTTTCTCTCTCTCTTTTGCATATATCGGTATTGCGGAGTATGCATCCGTCAATGCATACCCATGCCTGTACCTTCTAGCACGGGGACCAAAAGCCCGTCATATTCATGAGGGGGACCTCAATCAATGCTTGGTCACCACGTGACCAAGCCTCCAATATGATGGCATGATGCACATGTGCAGAACTTTAAATCCTCATACAGAAATAAGAATTACTTGTACCTCTAGCATTCATAATCATTGACATTCATAGCATTCTAGCTTCTATGCACAGCGCAATATTCTCATAATGTAACAGCATGAACAATCGCTCATAAATAGTCTACCACTAACTGTACTTGCCTTTTTCCCGCTACGAGGCGCGAAGACGCAGGGATGGTGCCTCTACTCCGGAACTCCGCCTCCTACACAATAATTGTGCTAACAATAAATACGCTGAGAAAAAGTACTCTGATTACGCCCCTCAACCCAAATCCTCGAGACCTAGGGCTCGAATAGAGGTTCTACCCAATTCCCCTAGCTGTCTAGCATAAAACTTGCCGGGACAGCAGTATTAAAAATATCATAACCTTCACTACGAAATTCAGATTAGGGTGATCTTGGTCTCTCTGGAACCATGACAAAACTATCTACGAAAACCTAGTTGGGCAAGTCTCTTGATTCGGCATCCTACTAATTCTTGTATTCAGGTAAAGTTTCTGTCTCTGCAAGTTTGACAGTCAGGAAACAGCAGCGGTAAAAATTCCATAACTTTTGATTGACAACTCTAAAAATTGTGTTCTTTATCAACATGGAAATATTACTGAATTATCTACAATATAAATTTGGGGCGTCGTTTGTGATTCGGCCTCTAAATAATTCATAATGGCCAGACAAGACAATCTGCCAATTCTCGTCAGCTCTCTTGGACAGTCGCAGTAAAACTACAATAACTCGTAAACCATAAGTCCAAATCAGATGATCTCAGTGCCAAAAGAATTATAAGGACGAGACCTACAACTTTCTAAGAGATGGTGACATCAGAAAATGCAAGTAACCTACACAAAATCAATGAGCAACGTCGCTGACCCAAACCGATCTATTACTGACAGCATCAAATTGAATCAAATAATCTACCGAACTATCGGGGATCGAGGAAACCCTTAATGAATCACTATAGAATGACACCTCGCTGCGTGCAGACACCCTTCTCCTCTCCTATTTCTTCCTCCCCTTTCTTCCTCCTCCCTTTCTTCCTCTTCATTTCTTCTTCCTCCTTCCTCTCCTTCCTTTCTCCTCTTCTCGGTAGAGCAATATGGTGTTGCTACAGTCCTATGAACAGTGATGGCACACTATATCTACAGTGATTTTAGGGTTTTCCCCTCCTTTTATACGTGGCCGACCCCTCATAGGCCTCCTAGGCCAAGGCTTGTTGCACAGGTTGCCAAAAACTGCAGAAAGCCCCTTTTCTTATGTCTAATTTCTCTTTTGAGTGTTTTCTTTCTTATAATAAATCTGAGTATTACACACTGCGCTCGGCTACTGTTGCCACAGCCTTCCCAGGCTATAAAAGGCCCTCTAGTGCGCGTCTCCCTCTTCATCCACAACCTCAGCACCTTACTATCGCCTCCTTTCCCCTCAAGCTTCGACCAATTGCTCCAATTTCGTCACCGTCTCATTTCTTCCCTGGCAAGCCTGAAGGAAAATTTATCGTTACTGCCCCTCCCTTTCTCCCAACCCCATCACTTGTACATCCTCACCACCCCGAACATTTCCCCCAACCTTCCTGCCCTATCCCCGCCGCCAGCTCGTCGGCACCGAGCTCCACCGTCATGCCATACACGGACACCGTCACCAAGGCGCCACAGAGCCTCCCCTTGTGAGAGCTGTCGGGCGACTTAATTGGTAATGCTTAACCTTTCCATTGGTCCTAGCATCACAAATCAAATTTCATCGCTCTCGGTGTATATGTACTTCCCAAAACAGCAGTACAAATACACCTTACAAAAATAAGCAACAACTTCATACATAAGTCATTACATTACCGGGTTTTTGTAATTTTACAACATAACCCATACACAAATATTTCGTACAAAAGGTAGAGTTTGTGTAACACCCCAGCCCAACACTGAGCCTAGAATGCCACCACACTACTCTTTAAACTAATAATTATCGACACACTATAAAAATTACAGCAAGGAACCAATGATAATCATATCAATGGACCACAAAAGGACAGGCATAATTATGGATCAAGCGACAATAAATAAGCAATGGGAATTATAACCAGGTAAATAATCCAAAATAGCATCAACCAATGAATCCAAATTAATAAAGCAAATAGTCTAGTCCAAACGATGTCCTAAACTTTATTCAACTTCTAACATGTCCAAGAGTAAACCAATTGTGAATGAAAAGATTCTTATGGCAAATGATCATGTGTTGTCCATGTGCTCTACTCGCTCTCAGCTACGGCATCCTCGAAGATCACCTAAAGACAACAATAGAGCAAGGGTGAGTCCACGACTCAGCAAACACATCCATAAACAACGAACAATAATAAATCAACAGCATTCAATAACTTCATTATCATCACAGGTACTTCTATTAATATTCTCATGCAGTTATATTCTCTTTGATTCACATCCATTAATCTCATATACCAATGCAAATCTAATCTACATGTCCACATGCACTTCTTTCGCGTATACCGGTATAGCATGAGTGAATGCTCGCGACAACATTCACTCTCAAGCCCGTTCCTCCAAAAGGATCGGGGACCTCCTCCACTCCCGTGGAGTTGTGATCATTCATGATCACCTGCTCATATGCAAAGATGCTTATGAATGCAAACATGCAAACTCCATCATAAACATCATATCCAACTTTTTCATCATGTTTATCAACAAAGATATAATCATACCAATTATTTGTTTGCAATTAAACCAAATAAAAGCACAACAATAATGGTAATAGAAGATAAAGAAAACAGTGATCGATCATTGATCGCTGTCTACCATGCACTTGCCTTTACTAGTTGCGACGCACGATTTGGCTAGAAGATGGCAACAAGCACGACGCCTCTCCTATATTAAATACACAAACTTCAATACCAGCTACAGCAACAAGAATAGCAATCAATATACTTCGCTCCTACTGGTCCCCAAATATACCACGCTATCTCGGTGCAGAAAAGTTACCCATAGTGACTTATTACTAAAGCGAGCGTAACTTTTGACTCGAAAGTCCGATCACGACAAACCACCCCATTCTGGATTCTTCATAAAATTATCCACATTTTCTTAGATTATGAAGACTTCTAATTAAATCATCTAACCCTCCGTATTTAGCCCAGAAAGCCGATCTGTCCGCTTCGGAACAGCAGGCTAACAGACTCATTAATCGGTACTTCGTCTACAAATTAAAGAACCCTCTCTAATTAATCTAAATTCTAATCTCTAAATAAATTAGTAAAGCAGAGAGGAACAGCTTCTGATCGTTACCCTCAAGAAATCGGGTCTCTACTTATTTAATCATGCATGCACAAAAATGCTACGGCCAAACCAATTAACCACTAATTAGAAATTCCTAATTGATCTCTCTGTTGATGTGTGCTCATGAACAAGTGTAACTAACGAGTTCAATTTCTAGTCACGGAAGACAACTGGAAAGCATGCAAATTCACATTAATTAATCAACTACTAAATGCAGCACTAATCGTTGATTGCTAGCTAATAAAACTAGCAACCGCACAAGAAGAAGAAAAAAAAAGAGGTGAACCTGGAGGACGCGCACAGCAATTGATGCACTAGCGCCGAGACGGCAGACGACCACACACACATGCGTCTGTGGCGGCGGAAAGCAGCCGGCTTCGGCCAAGCAAGAGAGCGGCAAGAAGCCTCGGTAGCAGCAAAGACCACGCGGCAATGAGGACTCGGCTCGGGCGTTCCACGCTACTGGCTTCCACGCGCAGAAGCCGCTTCATTGGCGGTATGAAGAAGAAGAACGGAAAGACTCGACAACGCCGCAAAGGCTTCAAAGAACGCAGTAGCAAAGACCAAGAGGACTTCTCGTGGTTTCCAGTAGCAAAGAATAAGCAGCAGGATCAAGCAAGCAAGGTAGCGGCCAGCGCCAGCAGAAATCGATTATTTGGCGGCAACGCAAAGAACCAACCAAAAACGATTGGTGGCGGCGCAATGCAAACAAGAAAGCGATTGGCTGGCGGCGGCTTGGAAAATAAATGGCTATTAGGGTTTCTAGAAAACCCACAAACTATTTATATAGCTCATAAAAATTCTAAAATTCTATTTTTTTACGTATACTAAATTCTTTAATTACGCACAAGCCCTTAAAGACGTTATTATTAATATTAATATTATTTTTCGGAGTATTACATTCTACCCCCTTAACGGAATTCGACCCCGAATTCTACTCGCCGTTCTACTCAAATAAAAACTACACTGCTGAAATTAAACAATAAAATAACACATACTAGACGTGAACAACTCCGGGTATTGCTCGCGCATGCGAGACTCCAACTCCCAAGTCGCCTCTCTCTCAGACTGATGCGTCCACAGCACCTTGACGTATACCAACGTCTTGTGCCTCAGCACTCGCTCCGACCTCTCCAGAATGCGCGCCGGACGCGACTCAACTGTGAGGTCTTACTCAATAGTCAGCAGCTCTAATGAAATCTTATGATCTGGGTCTCTCAAAAACTTTCTCAGCATCGAGACGTGAAACACATTATGAACTCCACGCATAGACTCAGGAAGATCCAAACGGTAGGCTAACTTCCCAATTCTTGCGATAATCGGGAACGGTCCAACGTACCTCGGGCTAAGCTTCCCTTTGGTACCGAATCGGACAATACCTTTAGTGGGAGACACTCTCAAGAGCACCTGGTCACCCACCGCGAACTCCAAGTCGCGCCTCCTCAAATCAGCATAACTTACATGCGCTCTGAGTCGCTAATGATTTCGCCTCACCATGGCCACACGCTCAACGGTCTTACGAATCAATCCGGACCCAAATTGCCTTCTCTCCAGCGCATCCCAACAAAGTGGCGATCGCACTTCCGCCCATAGAGAACCTCAAATGGCGCGGCTCTAATCTTGGAATGGTAACTATTATTATAAGCAAACTCGCAAGTGGCAAGCTGGTCCTCCCAACTACCCTTCAAGATAGAACACAAGATCGCAACATGTCCTCCAAAGTGCGAATAGTCCGCTCTGACGCCCATCATGCGTGGGTGAAGCAGATTTGTAAAGCGGAGTGTGTGCCCAATGCACTCTGCAGACTCTCCCGAACTTGGAGACAAACTTGGCGTCCTCGTCATAAGCGATGGTCTTTGGCACACCATGCGATCTCACTATTTCACGCACATAAATAGGAGCTAGATCACTCATTGAATTTGTCGTGCGAATAGGAATGAAGTGTGCGATTCTTTGAATCGATCCACCACTACCCAAATCGCATCCTTCCTCGCGCGAACGAGGTAACGCCACCACAAAATCCATAGAGATATCATCCCAAGGCCAGCTGGGTACCTCCAAAGGTTGCAACAACCTGCGGGGCGCTTGTGCTCGACTTTCACTTGGCGACAAACACCACAAGAAGCCACATAATTAGCAATATCCACCTTCATTCTTTTCCACCAAAATTACATTTCAAATCTCGATACATCTTAGTCTCACCGGGATGAGCGATTATGGAGTGCGATGTGCCTCCCTCAAGATATCATCTTTGACCTCTGACTTTTGCGGCACGCAAAGACGGCCTTTAAACCTCAAAGTACCAGAATCATCTATGCTAAAATCACTCTCTTTGCCCTCATCCAGACGCTTCCTAACCTCCTGTAATAACCGGTCACTCTGTTGTGCTTCCAAGACATGCGGAATAGTGACTCAAGAATCAACTGAGTCTCAACATGTGATGTGCCGGCATAACAATAGGATATACCCATGCGATCAAAATCAGCAATAAGGCAATCTAGAGTAGCAGGAGTCGCCTTGCGACTAAGAGCATCAGCAACAACATTGGCCTTGCCTGGATGATACTGAATAGTAAGATCATAATCCTTGATCAACTCCAACCACCTCCTTTGCCTCAAATTCAGATCCTTACGAGTGAAGATATATTTGAGACTCTTGTGATGCTGTGAAAATATCACAAGGCTCGCCGTATAGATAATGCCTCCAAATCTTGAGAGCAAAAACAACCGCACCAACTCCAAATCATGAGTGGGATAATTCTGCTCGTGCTTCTTTAACTGCCTCGGCGCATAAGCAATTACCTTACCGTCTTGCATAAGCACACAGCCAAGACCCACTCGAGACGCATCTGAAAAGGCGTGAACCGCTTACTGGCTCGGGAAGAGTGAGAATAGGAGAGGTCACCAACCTCTCTTTCAAAGTCGTAAGCTGCGCTCACACTCATCGATCCATAGGAATCTCACACCTTTCGAGTAAGTGAGACATCGGTTTGGCAATGATAGAGAAATCTGCACAAAGCGCCGATAATAACCACCAAACCGAAACTCCTCACCTCCTTCACACTAGTCGGCCTCTTCCAATCCACCACTTGTGGAGACCTTACTAGGATCAATGACAATGCCCCGAGGGTTAATCACATGACCCGGAAAACCCATACGAAATCCGAACTCACACTTCTTCAATTTAGCATAGAACTTGTGCTCTCTCAAAGTATCTAAAACCAGCCTCAAATGACGCTCATGATCCTCATTGGTCTTGGAATAGATAAGAATATCATCAATGAACACCACCACGAAGTCATCTAGATACTCGTGTAACATGTTGTTCATGGTCTCCATAAAAATGGCAGGTGCATTAGTCAATCCAAAAGACATAACTTTATACTCATAATGCCCATACCTGGTGGAGAAAGCTGTCTTCTCTACATCCTGCTCACGCACACGGATTTGATTATACCCTGACTGGAGATCGATCTTGGAGAACACTTGAGCTCCATTCAACCGATCAAACAAGTCCTCAATGCGGGGCAATGGATACTTGTTCTTGATTGTGACCGCATTAAGCGCACGGTAATCAATACACATACGCCAACTCCCATCCTTCTTCTCTGTGAACAGGACAGGAGCTCCCCACGGCGATACACTACGCCTGATCAAACCTTTAGCCAACAAATCATCCAATTGCTTCTTCAACTCGTCCTGAAACGGACGGGCTAGTCTATATGGAGACATAGAGATGGGACGAGTACCCGGAACAAGATCAATGCGAAACTCCACGTCTCGCGCCGGTGGCAAACCCGGAAGCTCAGCTGGGAACACATCTGGGTAATCACTAACCACTGGAATCTCCTCAATCTGCGAAGCCACGCTCGGTTTCTCAGCAAGAGCTAAAAGAAGCCCAGTTTTCACTGCGCGCTGACCCGGGAACAGTCCTACCAACATCGAAAGAGAGCGCGGAGGCGCACTCCCCTGAAAGATCAAAGTCTCCCCGGGCGAGTGCGCTGCAGACAACATTCTCTGAAACAGGATATCACGGCTCGATAAGAGTGCAACCAATCCATACCCAAGATAACGTCGAACGGCTCCATTTGAATAACTATCAAATTCACCGTGAACTCCTCTCCATCAATGACAATAGAACACCCAGGACAAACAGTAGAACTCGCAATAATACCCCCAGGAGAACTAACTAACACTGACTGAGAAATCCACTGCATACTCAATTCGCTCTCCTAGCAAACGCCGTCGACACAAACGAAAAGGTAGCCCCGAATAAAAAGGACTAAAGCATCAAGCGAATCCACAAGCAAAGTACATCACCACGTCGGGGCGACCCACGATGACTGCGGTAGGCATGGCGTACACTCGGTGGCGCCATGGCGAAAAGACGACACGGCGGGCGGCGAGCCCCGACAATCTGGCTGTGGCGGTGCGGTAAAGCCGGTCGTGCAACTGAAGCGGTCTTGAAGGTGGCGCCGATAGTACCCTCTTTGAGGCGCCCAAGGCGAAGAAATGGCATCGTTGGAGGAGCGATCATCATCCGGAAAGATCCTCGGCGGGACCCGAAGAAGAAGATGGCATAGGCTCCCACTTGATCACGCTTAGCGGGTTACGGCGACACACCGCTCCTTGTGACCCGATCGGCCACACCGGCGGCAATCACCCGTCCAAGTGCACTTTCAGCAGCGGTGTCCATCACCGCACTTAAAGCAAAGCATGCCACCTTACAGGGCAGACGAAGAGGTGGAGTACTGCAAAGGACGGCGCCAAGAAGGGAATAGCCTCATCGCTTAGACTGAAAGATGCGGTCCTCCTTGAATTTCTTGAAAGCGTGTGTCAATGCACCCACTTCCCTCAAGAGAGCTCCTCTTGGTCACCACGAAGCTACCGATCCACCAGAGGCTTCTGCCCCTTTGTGGTGCATCTCTAACTCCATGCCCCGGCTTGCTCCCAATGAGCTGTAATCCCGGAGTGGAGTAGCTCCCAACACATGCCGGTACTGAGGTGAGACCCCGCGGAACCTCTTGGCTTTTCGAAGATCATCGTTAGCATTGAAGTGATAAAGCGAACCAAGTTGTTGAACTCAGCCTCATACTCAGCAATAGACCTCTTCCCCTGAGCAAAGGTCGTCAAGGCAACCTCCATCTTCTCAACAAATGAGTAGGGGTAGAACTTCCCTTTGAACTGATCTACAAAATCCTCCCAAGTGACTGGACCTTGAGTGGCGGTCCTCGAAGACAACACGCCCTCCCACCAAATATCCGCTTGCCCTTTCAGCTGAAAGGCTACAAAACGGACCCTCTGAGGTGAAGACATCTCTAAAGCTCCAAACTGCCTCTCCATATAGCGCAACCAGTCCGCTGCCTGGACCGGTGTGCCCGACCCGTCAAACGGATCCAACCTCAACCCCATCCACTCTCGAAGTGACATCCGCGCCTCAGGAACCGGTGGATGTGCGACAGGAGCAACAATAGATGCGCGACTACGAGAGCTGCCGGCGCTGTTGACGAAAACACGGATCTCTCCCACCAACTCTCTCGGCCAAGCGGGGTCTCATCTGGACTACAACCGAGGCGGGTCAGCAAGCAACCCCTCGACTCACGACTCAAGCGCTACAGGAGGTGGCTCCACGGAACCTCGCCCGCGGCCCCGACCTCCACGACCGCGGCCACCACGACCACGTCCTCTACCCCTCGGCATAGCTATCAACCACAATCAACAATACACAATGAGTTCAAAGGTCAAAATAAACTCATCCATCAATAAACAACATCACGGAAGCGTAAAACTATATTCGTACCTCTCCCTAACCTACTGTGCACTAGTGTGTCAAATTTTAGGTTAGTTAACCATTAGCAAATTTTAGTTGATTTACTAATATTAAAACAAATTTTAACAGTTTTAGTTTGCCTAAGTTGTTAATCTATTCACCACGGACCTAAAACCTGGCTCTGATACCAACTGTAACACCCCAGCCCAACACTGAGCCTAGAATGCCACCACACTACTCTTTAAACTAATAATTATCGACACACTATAAAAATTACAGCAAGGAACCAATGATAATCATATCAATGGACCACAAAAGGACAGGCATAATTATGGATCAAGCGACAATAAATAAGCAATGGGAATTATAACCAGGTAAATAATCCAAAATAGCATCAACCAATGAATCCAAATTAATAAATCAAATAGTCTAGTCCAAACGATGTCCTAAACTTTATTCAACTTCTAACATGTCCAAGAGTAAACCAATTGTGAATGAAAAGATTCTTATGGCAAATGATCATGTGTTGTCCATGTGCTCTACTCGCTCTCGACACTCGGCATCCTCGAAGATCACCTAAAGACAACAATAGAGCAAGGGTGAGTCCACGACTCAGCAAACACATCCATAAACAACGAACAATAATAAATCAACAGCATTCAATAACTTCATTATCATCACAGGTACTTCTATTAATATTCTCATGCAGTTATATTCTCTTTGATTCACATCCATTAATCTCATATACCAATGCAAATCTAATCTACATGTCCACATGCACTTCTTTCACAGATATCTGGTATAGCATGAGTGAATGCTCGCGACAACATTCACTCTCAAGCCCGTTCCTCCAAAGGATCGGGGACCTCCTCCACTCCGTGGAGTTGTGATCATTCATGATCACCTGCTCATATGCAAAGATGCTTATGAATGCAAACATGCAAACTCCATCATAAACATCATATCCAACTTTTTCATCATGTTTATCAACAAAGATATAATCATACCAATTATTTGTTTGCAATTAAACCAAATAAAAGCACAACAATAATGGTAATAGAAGATAAAGAAAACAGTGATCGATCATTGATCGCTGTCTACCATGCACTTGCCTTTACTAGTTGCGACGCACGATTTGGCTAGAAGATGGCAACAAGCACGACGCCTCTCCTATATTAAATACACAAACTTCAATACCAGCTACAGCAACAAGAATAGCAATCAATATACTTCGCTCCTACTCGTCCCCAAATATACCACGCTACTCCGGTACCGAAAAGTTACCCATAGCTGACTTATTACTAAAACGAACGTAACTTTTGACTCGAAAGTCCGATCACGACAAACCACCCCATTCTGGATTCTTCATAAAATTATCCACATTTTCTTAGATTATGAAGACTTCTAATTAAATCATCTAACCCTCCGTATTTAGCCCAGAAAGCCGATCTGTCCGCTTCGGAACAGCAGGCTAACAGACTCATTAATCGGTACTTCGTCTACAAATTAAAGAACCCTCTCTAATTAATCTAAATTCTAATCTCTAAATAAATTAGTAAAACAGAGAGGGAACAGGCTTACAGATCGTTACCCTCAAGAAATCGGGTCTCTACTTATTTAATCATGCATGCACAAAAATGCTACGGCCAAACCAATTAACCACTAATTAGAAATTCCTAATTGATCTCTCTGTTGATGTGTGCTCATGAACAAGTGTAACTAACGAGTTCAATTTCTAGTCACGGAAGACAACTGGAAAGCATGCAAATTCACATTAATTAATCAACTACTAAATGCAGCACTAATCGTTGATTGCTAGCTAATAAAACTAGCAACCGCACAAGAAGAAGAAAAAAGAGGTGAACACGGAGGACGCAAGATGACAATTGATGCACTTGGCGCCGAGGCGGCGACGACCACACACGCAGCGTCAAGCGTGCGCAAAGCCCGGCTCGGCCTGCTCAAGACGGCAGCGGCCTCAAGAAGTAGCCTCGGCAGAAAAGCAACGCGAGGACTCGGCTCAGGCGTTCCGCGCGCTGGCTTCCACCGCGAGGCTAGGCTTGGCGGTTGGCGGCAGAAGAAGAAAAGAAAGCGCGCTCGGCAACGCCGCGCGGCAAGAACAAAGAACGCTTGTGCAAAGACAAAGCGAGGACTCGCCAATGGCTTCCGGTAGCAAGCGTATGACGATCGTGGCCTTGTGCAGGCGGCGACCACGCCGCGAGAAATCGATTGGTGGCGCAACGCAAAGAACAACCAAAAACGATTGGTGGCGCGCAATGCAAACAAGAAAGCGATTGGCTGGCGGCGGCTTGGAAAATAAATGGCTATTAGGGTTTCTAGAAAACCCACAAACTATTTATATAGCTCATAAAAATTCTGAAATTCTATTTTTTTACGTATACTAAATTCTTTAATTACGCACAAGCCCTTAAAGACGTTATTATTAATATTAATATTATTTTTCGGAGTATTACAGTTTGCAGCGGAAAACACATGACATAAGATGGCGGAAAACACCGGCTGCCCTTACCCACAAGGCAACCGACCGGAAACGTCCAAGCTTAGTCGTTGAGAATGTAGTCAGTCTCACACTTGTTAACCCCTTGGGGGTCAACCTCCTCTGTAGAAAATAAACAATGCAGTTGAGTACAAAAACGTACTCGCAAGACTTACGATTAACAAACCTGTACATAGCTACATGCAAGCTTAATTCAATAGAGATGGTCATAGTTTATTTTCAGCGTAAAGCCATATTTAATTTGCAATAATGTCATAGATTGAAGGCAACCTGTTAAAACAGTTTTTAATTATTCAAATATCAGTAAGACAACATTTATAAGCATAATTAACATCCTAGAGATGACTCCCACAGCCACCACATCAATAGCACGAATTACCCATTCGTACCACTCAATCTCAAATTTATCAAAATATTATAGTCTAACTCTTAAAAGACCTTCCCAAGCGTGTCCATAACCAAGGACGTAGCTATTCAAATATTTCAAAACCTGCAAGGGTGTACAACTTTATCCACATGTCAGACCGCCTTTTTACCAAGCTATAGAGCACACTTCCTTAGTTATGCCGGCCAGTCTAAGTCCTACGAGACATTTTCCAATATTGTGTATTAACTACAAGTCGCCCGTATGGATAGAAACGCATACGTTGTGTCGGAGTCATTGTAAAGCCTCAATTAACTACCCCTCGGGGTAAAGCCTCGGACAGCTACAATGCCCCTCGGTGTGGAGGACCTACCCGGAACTCCACCCCTGCACACCCAACACACATATCATTTCCATATTCACACAACACACACAACCTCCTACGACTCGGAGCTAACACATGCCAAAGTACTAAGTCAAGAGAGGCCCCATATCGCTCTCATGTGGTTGCATGCGAGAATGCCTGGTTCAGTGGGACAAGATGTTCGGTCCTTGTTGATTTGAGCACACAATCACACACTTGAAAATCACACCATCGTCCATGCGCCCAAATGTAAATCCTTTTTGTTTGCATTTTCAATTTTTTTCAACTTATGATACATACTTGGGTACCCTGACTCAATTAATTAAAGTGATGATGTACTTGACCATCGCCGAAGCGATGATCCCCAGACTACCGTTCTAAGCATGGCTAAGCAAGCACAACTCGTACACTAAATATAAAGAAACTAGAGCCCATGCAGCGAGCTCTAAATCACAGCGGATAAAAACTTAGGCTCAGTGGTAAATGATGGATATTTACCTACAGTTCAAGTAACTATTTAGGTAAACTATTGCGAACTAAGAAATAACTTAACAACATAGCATGCATACATACAGTTGAAATTTAAAATATTAACAAGCGCAATTACTGGGATCAACATGCATGAAAGGAAGACTGCTTGTCTGGCTGTAGATAATCTGTTTGCTGCTGAGGATCACTCTCGTAAGTACCTGAATGGTCGAAATCTATGGATCAAGCAAAACAACGAATAAGAACAAGTAACACCAAAATAACCAAAACTCAACTTCATCCAATCATGCATACATAGTAGGTAGAGTAAGATTTTACAAGGATTTTAGGTGAAAATTTTAGTCCAAAATGAATTTATTTGGATTTTCTAGGAATTTAAAAAGTTAAAGGCATAATTGCACAATTAAATTAATCACCAATATTTTTTCGAAATAGCAACACAAATCCAACTTATTCCAAGATAAAGTATAGGAAAAATGAGAATTAACAAAATTAATTTCACTTTATTCGGGGTTAAGATGAATTACTTATGAATTTTTGAAGTTTAAATCGTTTTCTAATGTAAAAACAATTCATTTTCGATATCATCTTAATTCCACATTTTTCTAGAACAAAAGCATACTTGAAACCTATTCCAATAAAAATTACACTAAAACTGAAAACCAACAAAATTGGCTTCATTCAATTTGGAGTTAAAATGAATTAGTTATGAATTTTCTAAGTTTAATTGAACTTTTAGTGCAAAAGTAAATCATTTTGGAATTTCTAAAAGCAATTAATACTTTTTACACGCACAGCTGCCTAGCCACGGTCACTGATTAGTGGGACCCGAGGCTAGGGCATTGACTAGGTCAGCTTTGACCCAGCCTCGACTGAGGTGACGTCGAAGGCGTATTCTCGGAATACGTCTTCGATTCACCAAAACGTAACTTTGATTCAAATCTAAAAAATACGCTTCCCTAAGCTATAAAACACACTTTTTAGTTTACGCAATCACCTAACCGGCCGGCGCCTCACCGGAGCTCTCGTACGTGGCGGTGCGGCCGTGCAAAGGATCTAATGAAGCAGCGATGCTCCGGGCTTGGGAGTGGTATCTCCAACTGCGCTAGGACCTTACGAAGTAGGTGACGGCGACGCGGGCCTTCGAGGATGCCGGCGGCGAGCTAGCGACGACCGTAGGCGGAGAAGAAGGCTCAGCTCACGTGGAGAAGTCGCCACAGGTGTCGAGAAGGTTCGGGAAGGTGCGCCTCGGGACCGCCTTTGCTCCAGGAATGAGGCGCCCAAGTTTAATGCGACGGAGGAAGTCAGAGGTGGCCAGAATTGAAGTGGCTGCGGCGAACCGTGGTCGAAAAATAAGAGGTGATAGCAGACGAGAGAGTACGAGAGAGGACGATTGGATTGGCTTATGAAGTTGACGAGGATTAAAACCTATATTTATTATTTAATAAATAGGGGACCATATGTCTTCGTGGTCATAAGCCCTAAGGCTAACGACCTCACTGGTCGTGAGGATTCCATAGGTTACTCAATATCTAACCTGGTCGGAGAAGGTTCCCAACCTTGCCCCCGACCAGTCAAAAGCTCTCAAAACCTTGAACTTATATATGGACCTAGCATCAGATATATCTCCTACCGTGTGAAGAATGAGACATGTGCTTTATATCTCATACCACTCGACGATACGTAACTCTAAGACAAAGAAATACGGTTAATGGCTCACTGACATATAACCATACGACAGTTGACACATTATCAACTGACGCCTCTCTTCGACCAGACGCGTTGCTTCCCGAACAGGCGTCTCCTCTAGAGACAACTGCTAATCCTTCATCAACTACATAAGGAGGAATGCGGACTGAAGTTGATGGGGCCGGAACAGTGAAGATCATTTGGGAGACACTCTTGAAAGAGCCTTGTACTCCCGAATTAGTCTTTAGTCTAAGTTATATACACTCATTGTAATAGCCAGTTCAAAGCAATAAAGAGCAGTCTCACTACTTTCTAGAAGATACGCGGCATTTTCCTCTTTTCATTCATATATTCATAAGATCGGCAATTTAATCGTCGACAGCTGGCGCCGTCCGTGGGGAGGAAGGCGCAAATCTTCTAAAGGAATTCTTTGCTCATCAAATCCTCGCCCATCCTTTTGTTCATGAGATCATGGCAGGAACTTGGGACGAGGAGAATTGGTTCGATCTTGACGACTACTCCAACCTCGACATGGACGACTGCATCCAGGCCATGCAGGGTGATTGGACGTCGTCCTCTTCTTCCTCTGCTGGTTCGCAAGTCGCTGCCAACGCCGAAGTCGAGCAGATGGATGAGGATGCACCACTACAACAAGTGGAGCTTCCCGAGGGACAGGACGTTCCGATCAGTTCAGAGTGTCCAAGAACCTCTTCAAGCCCGGTTTTTCCGACCGGCAAAAAAGGTGATGAATTTTCAACCCTACAATCCGAGAGTCAATACACTCTCGACACCATGATGGTTGATAGGTATTCACCCACGGCTTCTGGGAATTCCAGGAGCTAACCGACATCTGGTAACAGTGTCGATGAAACCCTCACCGGCCATGGGCCGAGTGGGGATGATAAAGCTCAGCATACGATCGGCAGTTCGCCGTATCAGGTTGAGTCCGCCACGGAGGCCTCAAGAGGTTCTCATCTCCGACCGGTTCCGTCGTGGAAGTGTCTGGTAGAACTACAGGGAAGATCTCCACTGAGTACAGTGGAAAATCTTCGGAGGATCGATGCTGGAAACACGAAGTCAATGCGATCATAAATACTGATCGCAATGCCCTGTACGGTCCTGCACCCGCTACGTCACCACCATGTGTTGATGGAAATGGCGCGGGCAATCAAGCACCAGCTACCAGAGGCAACAGAGCTGATGGACATCCATCAGTTAATTCGCCTGGTTCAGCCCCACCAAGGATACTGAGTCAAGTAAAGCCAGGCGCGAGGTTAAGAGAAGGTTCGGATCTGCAAACGCCAACAATCTCGATGAATCCTCCGAGACCATCCGTAACGGTACAGAATCTGCAGTGCATTCGTGATATTTTAAATAATACTGATCCTGCTTTAGCAGAAGCTCTAGGTTTTGTCCAATTGGTAGGATAGGTGTCGGAGATTCTCCAACAAACCGTACAACATACGGAAGAATACCAAGAACGGAGGACACGGCAAAGTCAAACCATGACTTCGTCCCAGCGTTCTTCCCTCGGTGGAGGGCAACATGCATATGTTGGGAATCTGAAGGACCGAAATGGCAACAGAGGGGGGGGGGGTGAATGGTGCCTTAAAAATAAGATCCTCCCTTATCAAGTGTCCACACAGCAATCCAAAACCTTCTGATAAACAAAAGACGTGAAGTGAATCAAATTCAAAGAGTTAAACAAAGCGGAACATTACATCGGATATCGGAAGTTAGATTCTACCTAGCGATGAGTTCCGCACTACGGTAGTTCCGGTATTCGGTCGCGGAAGTTCCGCTGCGTAGTTCCGCCTTGTACAAAGCGGAAGTTCGATTGTCTGATCAAGAAAAAGACGACCTTTGGAATTTGCCAAAATCCAAAATACTAACTAGTTGCTGCTCTTCTTGGGTCAAGTCTCACAGGACATCATCCTAAACAACATCTTGACCTCATTGAGAAGAATCACAGACAAAGATCCATTAATCAAGGCAAAATCAGATTTCTTGAATATTTGGCAAGAAAGATCAGAAACCACAATTCCCAAGATTCTTAGATTCTTGGCTCATGAACCATTGAGGATATGTTAGTAATATCCATAAGACTCTAGATATCAAGTTTCATGCCATCTCATAAGAGAAATCAAGAGTTTCATCAAAACCCTAGATATTCAACTTAGGAACAGAGAGAATAGAAGAGGCATAAACAAAGAAACAAAACCTCAGAATTTCATTGCTAGGAATCAAAGATTACAGAGGCAAACACAGAGGAATGATTACATGAATTTCAGTTCATCCTCTCCAACTCAACAACCAAAGCCAAAAAGCAAAACAACCTCTCCAAAAGCTCTTTTACTAAAGCTAACCCTAATCTCTTTTCTCCAAAAAGTCCCACAAACCACCAGGGGTTCACCTCTATTTATAGCCCTTGGCTAACGGGTCTCCAACCCGTTACGCCGGCTAAACCCTAACGGATCCCGCTTCCACTTGTGTCGCCTTGCGAAATTACCCTTTCGCCCCTCATGTACCTTCTGGAAGGTCCCGCATTCCTTGTTATCCACGACTCGCAACCACCTCGAGTGCACGCCGTCTTCGACACGTCTTTACCGTTCTGACCTCAACGCCGCCTGCGTCTAGTCCGGTCTCCACGTGTCTCGCCACGACTCCACCTCGATGCCCTGCAACCAGCACAGACAAGAAACACATCACATAGCATTTCTCAAGATAATAGAATCATCATTTGAACTTAACTCAAAATCAAAATCAAAACTATAGCCTCTCTGTACAGATCTGCGCACAACCGGAAGTTCCGCATTTACCATGGCGGAAGTTCCGATTATCGGAACGTCCTCGCTCCCAGGATGGAAGTTCCGATTATCGTCAAAGCAGAACACACTTGTCAGTAATATCGGAAGTTCCGCGTTCCCAGGGGCGGAAGTTCCGATTATCGCAACAGAACACAATCGTCAGGATAATCGGAAGTTCCGCGTTCCCAGTGCGGAAGTTCCGATTATCGGAAGTTCCGCATTCCAGAACCGGAAGTTCCGCATAGAACAGAGACACACCGGCAGCAGCGCAAACGCAATGAATCCAATCACAAACTTTTCAACACAGCGTCAAATACTCATCACTCGAAAGGGGACCCTACTCACATGGTCTCTCAATCTCCCCCTTGATGAGTATATTGGCAAACACGAAAAAGCATAAAGATGAGTTTGTGATAATGACCAAACACGGTCTAATCTAGGAAACAAGAAGGCTCAAGACCATGTTTGTCAAAGGAGAACGACTGAAGCTTGAAATGAAAGAGCAAATTTTTTCTGCAAAGCTCCGGAAGACTTTTTCTCTCCAAACTAACTTCTCCCCCTTTTGGCAATAAACACATCAAGAAGTATTACAGAGAGGAAATGACTATATGATATTCATTTTAAGCATTAGGAGCTATGAAGATTGTAACAGCCCAAAAATTTCAATTTCATTTAAAAATAAGATTTATTAATTTTTATTAATTTTTGTGGATTTTCTGGAATTTTTAAAAGCTTTTCAATAAAGTATATTAAGGCTAAAAGAATTTATGTGCAAAATCTATTACCAACAAAAAAAATTGGAATTATTTTATTTAAGTCCAGAATGACTCATAGAATTTTTGTGAATTTTCTCAAAATTTTTGGACTTCATTTACTATTTTCTAAAGCCTATTTGAATTTCTGGAATTAAATCAATTGAAAAAGAATTTTAAAATCTGCTTTCTGATCTTGGTCGAAGCCCAAGATTTGTGCGCTTCTCGCCCACGCTCTCCTCAAGACGCGATTGCGCGACCGTCCGATCAAAATCGGACGGCTAACGCTTAATCCGCCGCGCCCTCTCTCCCGCTCTGTCTCGTTGTTGGTGGGCCCATACGACTTGTGCTTCTTCCCCCCCTTTCTTCTCCGCGAGATCGCTCTCCTGCCGCCATTGATGCCGCCGCGCGAGCTTCGTCTCCTCCGTGATTCCCTCGCCTTAACCCCGCATTTCGGCAAGATTAGCATCGCCGATTAACGCCGCGTTCACCCCGACATTACCCTTCTTAAACCACAGTAACGCCCGCGCCTCTCGCCTCGCCATTACCGCGCGACACTTTCTCCACCTCCCGACCTCCCCTCGCCTATAAAAGCGCCCCGTTGCGCATTCTCTCCCACACTCCATTCCGCCTACTCCGAAGCTTCGCCGCTCTCAATCGCCGGCAATTGAAGTTTCCGTCGGCCGAAGCTCCATCTTCTTCGATTCGGCGATCGCAAGCATTCTCCGCCACCGCGACCGCACCATCGGCCAAGATACTCGGCGATCAGTGCGCGCCTCGTCCTCGCCTGGAGATCCCCGGAGCACCTTCGCCGCCAACAACCGAACCGCACCGCCGCTTCTCGCCGTCGCCGACCAACTTCCGCCACTCGCGTCGCCAGTAGCGACTCGACTCGGTGTATTCCTCGAACGTTTTGCGCACCTCACCGAGCTTCGCCGCCCGCCGTTCGCGGAACCTTGGTTCCGGCGCCGCTCTTCCGTCTTGATGTGGCGGCCAAGTCGGTGCCACACAGGCGCCACATGGGCATTTTTGCCGACGTAGCGTGACCACATAGGCGCCGGCGTGGGCGGCGCGCGCGTGGCGCCTCGCGCCCTCACCTGCATTGCGTCGCCGAGTCCACCGTGGATTCGGGTGACGCCGTGGACTCAGTCCATACTGTTTGGGCCCACATGTCAGTCTCTGTGAACAGTATTGCTGACGTCAGCTGGCGCAATAAATAGATTTTCCTTTAGAAATTTAATTCGGGAAATTCTGAAATTCTGATTTTTGAATTAAAATTAGATTTAAACTTCCAGGAGCTCGTATTTCTTCATACAAACTCCGATTTAGGTGATTCAAATTTCTAAATTTGTATAAAATCAAGATCTAGCTAACTAAACCAAAATTATTTAATTTGGAGTTAATTTGAATTTTCATTTGAATTTATTTGTGTTCATTTGAATTCTGTTTGAATTTGGAATATTTTCGCGTATAGATTTTGACGACTCCGGAGAGCTTGACCCTATTGAAGAAGTAGAATACTGTGAATTTGAGCAAGGCAAGTTACACCATTGACCATTTTGCCCCAATATTTAAAATTATTTAATTTATTTTTTAAATTATTATTGCATGCATAATTGTATTTAATTATTTTAAATTCCTGTTTTAAATATTTAATTATTCCAATTCCTTTGTATAGCCAAATTTGATTGTTGTATTATCAATTCCTTGTAACCTTAGTCAAATGAATTTAAAAATAAATATATGCATAGCAAATGCTTAGACCATGAAATATTTGACTTTGGGAGAATTTAGCCAAAATTTCTTAAATTGATAAAAAGACTATGACATTGCCTTGTCATGGTGGACTTTTGCAAATGTCTTTGAAAATTTAAAATAAAAGAAAATGATTTGTACTTGGGCAAACATGGACCGTTGGTGGGTGCAGGTTTATGCACGGGCCTGTCTGGTTAGGACTGAGACCCAGGGTTTTTATTGAAAGTTGCCCAAGTAGATTAAGGACCGGCCTTTGAGCCGCATCTTGCAAAAGCTCCACCGTACTACCACATGTTCTGTATGGGCAGAACCAGGCTTAATAATTTGTATTACCTCAGTATTATTTATGCCATTTTTGTTGTGTGGGTGTCGGATAGACTTTATTCCCACTTGGCGCAAGAGGGGGTTTCCAGCAGGTGGTTAGCCTAATGGAAATGAAACCTTAGCGGGCATACTGGTATTGAGGTAAAGCATTGGAAACGCCTTGTGATAATTGCCTAGTCACACACCTAAGGAAGTGTGTATTGGCCGACATAACGGGCAAATTATCTCTTGTGGGTAAAGTTGTACAACCTCTGCAGAGTGTAAATCTATTCGAATAGCCGTGTCCACGGTCATGGACATGCTGAGCAAAGCCACTCTAAGTTAGATTTGTTTTTGGTTTTAAAATAACTTTGGACATGATTTGAGGATGGTTAATCCTTGTGGTAAATTTGGGCGGATAGCCTTGTGTTAGGAGGGTATCCTTCACCATGTTTCATATGGAGGTTATCCACTATAAAATGATCAAATTTTAAATCTGATTTCAGTTATATAATGAAAATGTGCCTTGAAACTTAGTATAACTATTTAAACCAAAAAGGCTGATTTATGCAAATAAACCCTACAACCTTCCTTTGAATAACTTATGCATGCATTCTAAATTACGTATTGAGTGTAATTTGCAGCACGGTTGTAGTGCTCACTCTTCTTGAATATTATTATTCGGGAGAAGGCGCTATCCGGAAGGTGAGGCGGGGCGATTAGGCGCGATCTCCGCACGATTACTGTGGCGTATCGTGTGGCTACCATTATATTTTGCTTCCGCTTAATGTTTTATTTGGCCTCGCCCCGGTTGTAATAAACTCTATGATTATTAATTTACATTTGGATATGTTTGTGATAACATTTTTGTGATTTGTGTACACTTTGGAAATCTGGACTAGTGTATGAACACAGAGAATTCGGGATCCTTCGTTCCCGGGTTCGACAAAAGTGGTATCAGAGCCATATTGACTGTAGGTCGTGACCTAGAAGGAAATCAAACCCTTAAGGACTTATTTTGAAAATTTAAAAATACCTTGGTCTTCTTGAGTCATTCCTCAACTTTTCTCTTGAAAAATTATTTACTAACTCATCTCTGTTCAAAAATTGTAGATGGTGAAGTTAAATGCCATTTCCCATGGAGTCTTCTTTGGTCATTGGGCGCCATTCTCGGAAGATGATGCGACACTTGGACTTTGAAGAAAGACCGACGTATCAAGGATACAAGTATAAAGTGGGAAATCGGGAGCGATGGAGAGTAGAGGTGATCCTTTACTCCAATCTATCACCGAACACGGACTTCCACGTCTTGATGCCCCAATGCGACGAGACACCTTCGCGAAGGCATCGAGGATGCTGACCGGGAAGCAACCCGCAGACTTCGCTACATCTCGATCATCACCTCAACGGCCTTTGGGTTCCACTATTACCCAATGCACATTCCAACCCGGCATGACAGTGCTTTCCGCTCAACTAGAGATGAAGACTGTCCCGATCTCACTCATCAGGTGGATCTGGCCAGAGCTATGGATTATGCCTACGGGAATACACTAGATGAGCTGTCTCTTCTGCAAGTGAAGTTACAAGATGCAGAAGAAAAGTTGAAGAGTGCAGAAAAAGAACTGGCCTCTTACAAGGAAGGCGAGGCTAGTTCTAGTGAGCCAGATTATACCCCATTAACACCATAGATTTGACCTTAAATTTTCCTTTAGTTGCGAATTATGAGCTACCAAACCTTTGTAGTAGCCATAATGAATTAATAAAATAAAAATAAATTATTTTTGCCGAAATGTTCTTGTCTTGTGTTTGTTGAATTTGGGCTATTTTAGATCTATACTCTTATAATTCTTGTCTCTCTATCTAATCTATGAAAAGTTCATCAGATGGTGACCACCCGCACCGGAAATGTCAGTGCTAGAGGGCAAGGAAATGAGAATGCCGAATATCAAGAAAATCCAGTTCAACAGCCACCACCTCCTCCAACTGAAGCCCCTGACTGGCGCCAAATGATGGCCAATCAGACTCATCTGATTGAGTTGCTAGCCCAGTCCCTTCACAGCAATCAAAATACCCAAGCGTCGTGACCTATCATGCTCCTCCACCTTCCGCAAGAGTAACTTTGTCGAGTTCATGAGGATCGTCCGCCAACGTTTTCTAGTAGTACTGGAACCCATGGACGCGGATGATTGGCTCGGGGCCATTGGAAAGAAAGCTGGATATTGCTCGAGGTACGGATCGTGAGAGAGTTTTGTTTGCCTCTCATCAATTGATTGGTCCCGCATCGAATGGTGGGATAATTTGACATGTCTCATGCTAATGCCCAAGAAATCACTTGGGATGAGTTCATGCAAGCTTTCAGTCGATCTCACATTCCATCCGCATAATTACCTTGAAAAGAAGGAGTTTCGCTCGCTTCGCCAAGGAAACCGTTCGATTGGCGAGTATCCGCATAAGTTTAACCAACTTGCTCGCTATGCCCCCGAGGATGTAGCGAGGCGAAGACAGCAAGAACGATTTACGGAAGGGTTAAGCAGCGAACTCTCTGCTCGTTTGATTTCTCGAGATTTTACCGACTTTGGCAGTTGGTAAATAAGGCCATACGCCAGGAAGGCAAACATCTGGAAATGGAGAATCGCAAGCGGAGGATGGCAGCTCAGAAATTTAACTCAGGAGGACTGCCCAAGCCTCGTTTCTCTCAGTCTCAGCCACCTCAGCGTGGGAGATTCCAGACTACTACACCAAGAGTTCCAGCTCCAGTTCCGCGCCCAAATACTTCCGGATTCCGTAGTAGTTCATCTGGAGGACAGTTCAAGAGGCGATTATTTCCACAAAGCGAGAATCACTTGCTTTCACTGCAACGAGTTGGGTCATTATGCCAATAAGTGTCCCAAGAAGCAGCAGAGTGCCACCCCCGTCAAGCCAACTCCCGGAGCTTCAGTCTCCGGCGGTCCCTCAAGACCAGCTGGTCAATTCATGAAGGGACGTGTGAATCACGTCACCGCAGAGGAAGCCCATGCAGAGCACCAGATGTTGTTCTTGGTACGTTCCTTGTCAACTCAGTACCAGCATCAGTTTTATTTGATTCCGGAGCTTCGCATTCTTTTGTTTCAAATAAGTTTGTGGAAAAATATGGGTTATCTACCTCCTCCTTAGTTAAGCCCATGTTAATCCATTCCCCGGGCTCAGAAATGAGGGCTAGTTTATTCTGTCCAAATCTTACCTTTGAAATCTCTGGAGTAACTTTCTCGGCCAACTTAATAGTCCTGCGTTCGCAAGGATTGGACGTAATTCTTGGAATGGACTGGCTTGCCAAAAATCAGGGCAGAATAGATTGTGCTAGTAGATCTATCAACCTCACCAATGAGCAAGGGATTTCAGTAGAGTTCCAACCCAAGACTTCTACGGAAAGAATTCCTATCTTGACCAGTTTAAAGGAAGTGAAACTGGAAGATATACCCGTGGTACAAGAGTATCCAGATGTTTTTCAGGAGGACTTACAGTATGCCACCGGACCGGGACATAATGTTCTTAATTGACTTAGTCGTGGGTGCTCAATTTCAAGCGACCCTACGAATAATGCCGCAAGCGATCTAGCGAGTTGAAGAAGCAGATCGAAGAACTACAGAGTAAAGGTTACATTCAACCGAGTTCATCGCCTTGGGGAGCTCCAGTACTATTTGTCAAAAAGAAAGACAATAGTATGAGAATGTGTGGGGACTATAGATCACTCAACGAGGTAACAATCAAAAACAAGTACCCGTTACCTAGGATAGATGATCTGTTTGATCAACTTAAAGGAGCCAGTGTTTTCTCCAAGATTGATTTGAGGTCGCTACCATCGGTTAAAAATCAGACGGAAGATATTAGAAGACGACCTTCACCACGGATATGGATTATGCGAGTTCACAGTGATGTCATTTGGACTAACAAATGCCCCTGCTTATTTCATGAATATGATGAACAAAGTGTTCATGGAATTCTTGGATAAGTTTGTGGTGGTATTCATAGATGATATTCTCATCTATTCAAGAGATATGGAAGAGCATGAAAAACATCTCGTAATTATTTTGAGCAAACTTGAGAACACCAACTTTATGCCAAACTCGGCAAAAGTGAATTTTGGCTCGTCAAGTGGCATTTCTTGGACACATTGTGTCACAGGAGGAGTTGCAGAGACCCTCAAAGGTTGAAGTCAGTAATGGATTGGAAGCAACCCAAGTCATCACGAAGTGAGAAGTTTTCTGATTAGTGGGTACTACCGCAGATTCATTGAAAGTTTCTCCAAGATCGCCAAACCCATGACTCAACTTCAAGAAGGAAAAGAAATTTGAATGGACAAGTGCTTGTGAACATAGTTTTCAAGAGTCAAGAAAAGACTAGTCTCTGCACTGCTAGTTTTACGGATATACGTAAGGATTTTGAAGTTTTACGTGGCGCATCCGCTGTGAGGGCTAGGATGTGTACTGATGCAGGAAGGAAAAGTTGTGGCTTATGCATCTCGTCAGTTAAGACCACATGAAGGAAATTATCCAACTCATGATTTGGAGTTAGCGACAATTGTGCATGCTTTGAAAATCGGCGGCATTACCTCATTGGTAACATTGTGAAATTTTCACGAGATCATAAGAGTTTGAAATATATCTTCACCCAAATCGGATCTTAATCTCAGGCAAAGAAGATGGTTGGAGCTGATAAAGGATTATGACCTTGGAATTCATTATCACCCGGGTAAAGCCAACGTGGTAGCAGATGCTCTGAGTAGGAAAGCATACTGCAACACGGTGTTAGTTCAAGAAAATCAACCAGAGTTGTATGAAGAACTAAAGCATCTGAATTTGGAAATTGTCAGTCAAGGCTGTATAAACGCAGTGGAAGTCCAACCAACCATACAAAGTCAGATCAGAGAAAAACAGCTAGAAGACGAAGACATCAAAGAAATCATGAAGAACATGAGAAGAGGCAAAGCCCCAGGATTTTCTGAAGACGAGCAAGGCACAGTATGGTTTGGCAACCGCATCTGTGTACCTAAACATCATGAAACCAGACAACTGATTCTGAAAGAAGCTCATGAATCACCTTACTCTATTCATCCCGGGAGTACAAAGATGTACCAGGATCTGAAGGAAAAGTATTGGTGGGTTAGTATGAAGCGAGAGATCGCTGAGTTTGTTGCACGTTGTGATGTATGTCAGCGTGTTAAGGCAGAACATCAGAGACCTGCCGGATTGTTACAACCATTACCAATTCCCGAGTGGAAATGGGAGGAGATTGGTATGGATTTTATCACCGGACTACCTAGGACCCAATCAGGTTGTGATTCCATTTGGGTGATAATTGACCGATTAACAAAAGTGGCTCATTTTATTCCAGTCAAGACCACTTACAGAAGCAATAAGTTAGCAGAATTGTACATGGCCAGGATCGTCTGTCTACATGGTATACCCAAGAAAATTGTGTCTGACAGAGGTTCGCAGTTCACTTCAAAATTTTGGCAGAGTCTACATGAAGCTTTGGGAACCAGACTCAACTTGGCCTGACATATCATCCCCAAGCAGATGGCGGTGAACGTGTAAATCAGGTCCTAGAAGACATGCTTCGAGCTTGTGCTATAGATTATGGAAGAAGCTGGGATAAGAATTTGCCCTATGCAGAATTTTCCTACAACAATAGCTTTCAAGCTAGCTTCTGAGATGTCGCCATTTGAAGCATTGTATGGTAGAAAGTGTAGAACCCTCTCCTTTGGGATCAAGTAGGAGAACACCAATTCTTGGACGGAATTGATAAAAGAAGCTGAAAGTAAGGTAAAAGCAATAAGAGAACGTCGAAAGTAGCTCAAACCCGACAAAGAGTTATGCCGATAATCGTCGGAGAGAACTATCCTTTGAGATGGGAGATTTTGTCTATCTCGTGGTAACTCCACTCGAGGAGTGAAGAGATTTGAGACTAAAGGAAAACTCGCACCTGCATTTGTCGGACCTTATAAGATTTTGGCAAAGAAAGGTGAAGTTGCTTATCGCTTGAACTACCAAAGATATCTCATCATTTATTCACAATGTCTTCCATGTATCCCGATTAAAGAAATGTCTCGAGTACCAACAAGAAACACCGCCGAGAGCATCGATCTTGAGAAGATCTCACCTATGTGGAACATCCTATCAAGATTCTCGATGTGGCGTAGCAGCGTCACCGAAGCAAAGTCATTCGCTCTTGTAAGGTTCGATGGAGCAATCATTCGAAGAAGAAGCTACCGGGAGCGAGAAGAAGTTTTGAGAGCCGAGTACCCTACCTTTTGTTGACCAAGTCTGAATCTCGGGTCGAGATTCCCTTTAAGGGGTAGGTTTGTAAAAGCCCAAAATTTCAATTTCATTTAAAATAAGATTTATTAATTTTATTAATTTTGTGGATTTTACGAATTTTTAAAAGCTTTTCAATAAAGTATATTAAGGCTAAAAGAATTTATGTGCAAAATCTATTACCAACAAAAAAATTGGAATTATTTTATTTAAGTCGAGAATGACTCATAGAATTTTGTGAATTTTCTCAAAATTTTTGGACTTCATTTACTATTTTCTAAAGCCTATTTGAATTTCGAATTAAATCAATTGAAAAAGAATTTTAAAATCTCTTCTCTGAGATTGGGCGAAGCCCAAAGATCAGGCGCTTCTCGCCCACGCTCTCTCAAGACGCTGATTAACGCGGACCGTCCGATCAAAATCGGACGGCTAACGCATAATCCGCTCGCGCCTCTCTCCCGCTTCCTGTCTCCGCGATGGTGGGCCCATTGACCGTGCTTCTTCCCGCCCCTTTCTTCTCCGCGACATCGCTCTCCCGCCGCCATTGATGCGCGACGCGAGCTTCGTCTCCTCCGTGATTCCTCCGCCTTAACCCCGCATTACGGCGATTAGCATCGCCGATTAACACGCGTTCACCCCGACATTACCCCCTTCTTAAACCCGTGCGCCCGCGCCTCTCGCCTCCGCCATTACCGCGCGACACGATCTCCACCTCCCGCCTCCCCTCGCCTATAAAGCCGCCCCGTTGCGCATTCTCTCCCACACTCCATTCCGCCTACTCGAAGCTTCGCTCGCTCTCAATCGCCGGCAATTGAAGTTTCCCGCCACGTGGCGAAGCTCCATCTTCTTCGATTCCGGCGATCGCAAGCATTCTCCGCCACCGCGACCGCACCATCGCCCGAGATACTCGGCGATCCCGTGCGCGCCTCGCCCTCGCTCGAGATCCGGAGCACCTTCGCCGCCAACAACCGAACCGCACCGCCGCTTCTCGCCGTCGCCAACCTTCCGGCCACGCTCTCGCCGCCGGTAGCGACTCGACTCGATGTATTCCCTCGAACGCTTTGCGCACCTCACCGAGCTCGCCCGCCGCTGTCACGGAACCTTGGTTCCCGGCGCGCCTCTTCCGGTCCGATGTGGCTACCAAGTCGGTGCCACACTGGCGCCACATGGGCATTTTTGCCGACCACATAGGCGCCACATAGGCGCCAACAGGACGCCAAGGCGCCGCCTCGCCCCTCTCACACATTGCGGCGCCGAGTCCACCGTGGATTGGGTGACGCCGTGGACTCATCCATACTGTTTGGGCCCACATGTCGATCTCGTGAGCGATATTGGCGACGCCACCGCAATAAATAGATTTTCCTTTAGAAATTTAATTGGAAATTTGAAATTCTGATTTTTGAATTAAAATTAGATTTAAACTTCCAGGAGCTCGTATTTCTTCATACAAACTCCGATTTAGGTGATTCAAATTTCTAAATTTGTATAAAATCAAGATCTAGCTAACTAAACCAAAATTATTTAATTTGGAGTTAATTTGAATTTTCATTTGAATTTATTTGTGTTCATTTGAATTCTGTTTGAATTTGGAATATTTTCACAGATAGATTTTGACGACTCAGGAGAGCTTGACCCTATTGAAGAAGTAGAATACAGGAATTTGAGCAAGGCAAGTTACACCATTGACCATTTTGCCCCCAATATTTAAAATTATTTAATTTCTGTTTTAAATTATTATTGCATGCATAATTGTATTTAATTATTTTAAATTCCTGTTTTAAATATTTAATTATTCCAATTCCTTTGTATAGCCAAATTTGATTGTTGTATTATCAATTCCTTGTAACCTTAGTCAAATGAATTTAAAATAAATATATGCATAGCAAATGCTTAGACCATGAAATATTTGACTTTGGGAGAATTTAGCCAAAATTTCTTAAATTGATAAAAAGACTATGACATTGCCTTGTCATGGTGGACTTTTGCAAATGTCTTTGAAAATTTAAAATAAAAGAAAATGATTTGTACTTGGGCAAACATGGACCGTTGGTGGGTGCAGGTTTATGCACTGCCTGTCAGTTAGGATCGAGACCTGTGGTTTTTATTGAAAGTTGCCCAAGTAGATTAAGGACCGGCCTTTGAGCCGCATCTTGCAAAAGCTCCACCGTACTACCACATGTTCGTAGAGGGCGAACCAGGCTTAATAATTTGTATTACCTCAGTATTATTTATGCCATTTTTGTTGTGTGGGTGTCGGATAGACTTTATTCCCACTTGGCGCAAGAGGGGGTTTCCAGCAGGTGGTTAGCCTAATGGAAATGAAACCTTAGCGGGCATACTGGTATTGAGGTAAAGCATTGAAACGCCTTGTGATAATTGCCTAGTCACACACCTAAGGAAGTGTGTATTGGCGACATAACTGCAAATTATCTCTTGTGGGTAAAGTTGTACAACCTCTGCAGAGTGTAAATCTATTGAATAGCCGTGTCCACGGTCATGGACATCTTGAGCAAAGCCACTCTAAGTTAGATTTGTTTTGGTTTTAAAATAACTTTGGACATGATTTGAGGATGGTTAATCCTTGTGGTAAATTTGGGCGGATAGCCTTGTGTTAGGAGGGTATCCTTCACCATGTTTCATATGGAGGTTATCCACTATAAAATGATCAAATTTTAAATCTGATTTCAGTTATATAATGAAAATGTGCCTTGAAACTTAGTATAACTATTTAAACCAAAAAGGCTGATTTATGCAAATAAACCCTACAACCTTCCTTTGAATAACTTATGCATGCATTCTAAATTCTGTATTGAGTGTAATTTGCGAGCACAGTTGTAGTGCTCACTCTTCTTTGAATATTATTATTCGGGAGAAAGCTGCTATCCGAAGGTGAGGAGCGGGGCGATTAGGCGCGATCTCGAGACGATTACTGTGGCGTATCGTGTGGCTACCATTATATTTTGCTTCCGCTTAATGTTTTATTTGGCCTCAGGCCCCAGTTGTAATAAACTCTATGATTATTAATTTACACGCTGGATATGTTTGTGATAACATTTTTGTGACTGTGTACACTGGAAATCCTGGACTAGTGTATGAACACAGAGAATTCGGGATCCTTCGTTCCCGGGTTCGACAAAGATTATCCAAAATGACTATTAGAGTAGTACACCAAGCCATAACACAAAAGAATGCTATCAAGATCATGACAATTGATGTATAGAATAGCTTAAGACAAGAAATCCATAATCTGAGAATTGGTGCAATTCCTTAGCATGTCAAATAAACCAAGATTATAGTCTAGCTAAAGGTATCCAAGGATGATACAAGCCATGTCAAATACTCTAAGTGGAACCAAGAAGCATAATATTGAACAGTTTAGAGTGCTACCAGTTTTAAGAAAGACTGATTTGATCAAGTACTTGGTCTGTTCGAAGATAAGCAATTTTAGCACAAGTTTCTTTTTCTGGAAATATAATTATGGCTTTATCTTAGTAAAGCAAGTCCTGGACTAGGTGCCATCCACAACTGCCTCCTAAGCTTCAACCATTTTTCAAATCTTAACCATGTGCTAGATCCCAAGCCTTATGCGACCACCCAAGCAAATGAGACTTAAGGAGGTGATCTTAGGTCATCCAAGACTCCCCCTGAGTTCATGCCTAGTGCAATGGCAAGCAGTCTCATGAGAAAGAGTTGGTGAGATCAGTTTTTTCGCACAAAAGAGATCATTTTTGCTTTTGAAGTTTTTAGACCAATGATTAAAGATAAGTCATGTTTCTTAACGAACTGACATAGCTTAATCTAAAGCCCAATAGAGATTCAAGACTCAACTTAGCCTACTTGACATGGCAAGAATCAAAAAGGGATAACTTCAACAGACTAGTCTCAAAAGCTATCATGACAAGATTTTAGTTTAAGTTGAGCAATTTTAGTCACCTTATCATGGCAGAGACTAAACTACACATAAAAAGTCATGATAAATCTAGCAGTTTAGCATAGATCATGGCAAGATGTAAAACAGTGAAAACAGATCATAAGGGATAATAAACAAGGCTCCATGTAATTATATTACAATGCAGGATGAAATGCATAAAAATCCAGATTCCCTTCAGAATGAGATGCACTTTTTTAATTCAGGCTGAGTTAAGACAAAATTAAGAACTAGAAGAACCAAGAAGAACTCCCCCTGAACCAAAGGAACAAAAACGAGAAACTGGAAGAAGAAAGAGAAAAGGCAGACCTTAGAGCATAGAAAAGATATAGAGAATACCATAACTCAGACTGATTCTTATCTACCCCATATGATTCCAGGACTATCAGCTGACAAACTAACACACTAAGGAGCAAACACTGACCCTGTCTACCCAAGGGTGGCCTGACCCTTGTTAGAACCTATAAGAAGTGAGTAAACTCAACTTAGAGAGAGGAGAAACAGCTAATAAGCAGCATCTTAGAAGCACAAGATAAGAACAAGCAGTCAAAGCAACTTGGCAAGAGAACCACTCTAACCTATGCTAGAAGGACTTAGACCCAAAGTACTCAAAAGAAATGCAACTAGAAAGGAGTAATAGTAAAAATATAATATAATACAGTAGAAAAGCACAAGCTCCCCCTCACAACAGTCCATAAGGACAAACCACCCCAAGCTCTCCCATGCAGAGTAAAACCGAGAGTCGTCCGGAGGCTTGGTGAAGATATCACCAACCGGTGCTCACTTTCCACTGGCCCGAGCACAATGTCACCCTTCTCTACATGGTCTCGAAGAATGTGATATCTGATATCAATATGTTTGGTCCGAGAATGTTGCACTGGGTTCTTGGCAATGCTAATCGCAGACGTGTTATCACAAAAGAGTGGAACACGGTCGATTACTAACTGTAACATCCCAAAATTTAGCTTTAAAAAAAATCTTTTGTGTAGTTTAAGTCCCTGAAAAATTTCACCAATTTTATTTGAATTAATAAAGCTTAATTGGAATTTTTCTAAATTAAAAATATTTAAATTGACTAATCTAAACATCAATTTTAAGAAAAATAGTTTTGGTTGGGTTCCTTGTGCTTCAAGGAATTTGTGTGTTTTTTCTTGGATTTTTCTGATTTTATTTGCTATTTATTTGACCTCTTTTGAATTTCCATCCATTTCTTAAATCGGAAATTCTATTTTAATTCCAATTTCATCAGTTGGCGAATTTGGCTCGGCCTAACTTCGCCTCCTCTTTCACCAGCCCCAATGACCTCTCTCACCTTCTATCACCGTCGCCTCCCAGCCCTAGCGGGCCGTGCCCATCGCCCCGGCCCAACTCCATTTCGCCAAGACGCTTGACCCGGCGGATGTGTCGCCGAAAACCTAGCGCCACAGTGCATCGCCATGGCCCACCTGTCAGCCCTAGCGTCTTCGTTCGCGTGCAGACGCTGCTACTCCCGTGCGTGCCGCGGCACTTTGCCGCGCCGCTTAGGAGCCGCTCCTACACGCACGCCGAGACGCTATAAATAGCGCTACCTCGTGCGCACGTGATTCGCCTCGCACCGCCGCCGCCATGCCCTAGCTTCCCCTCCGCCAAGACCCAGCCAACCGCCGTCGCGGGTTGATCTTCTTCATGACCGGCGCCGGCCACCTTCTTCCGTTCTCCGCCGTTGAGGCCTCCGGCCGCGGCTGCGTCATCTTGGTCACATCGTCCTCCTCCTTCGGTTCTTGCCACCATCCGAGCTCCTCGCCTTCCATCGCGCGCACTCCATCTTCAACGACTCGTGCCGCTTTCAAAGCTTCGATTCGCCGCCTCCGGTAATCTCCGCCGCGATTGGACACCACCATCGTGATCCTCGTGCGACGTTCTACCCGGCGCTCACCATCCCATCTCCGGGGCATCACCGCAATATCGTTGCCGTCAACGATCGAAGCCCGCCGACGCGCTCCTGGACGACCGATTTCGGCGATTCCGCCACCGCAACCGCCGCGTCCGAGACCACCAACGCTTCTGGTTCCGTTTGGCCATTCCCTTGCGTCGCCGCGACCCGCACTCCGTGGCCGAGCCTCCGTCGCCACCGTGTCTCGTGCTCTGTGTGCATTACAAACGCCACATCACCCGCCTTGTCACCGCCACCTTTCGGCCACGTCGGTTTTCCCTGCTATGTAGGCGCACATGTGGCACATCTATCCTAACCATAAACCGAGTGCTGAGTGGACATGATTCACCATGGACCAAGTCATTTACCCGTGGGCCCCATTTGATAGTGCAATCGCTACGTGAACTAGGTTCACAGTGGACCCAAGCCCTAGCAGTGGACTCGGTCTATAGACCGTGGGTCCCATTGTCGACCAACTGTAGCATTTTTCTCGAGTTTCTTTTAATTCGAAAATACCATGCTGACGTCTGCCGACGTCATTATTCTGGATTTTTCAATAGAAAGATAATTCAGAAAATTTTAGAATTTCAATTTAGGGTTTTATTTATTTCCAATCTTCCAAAGCCCATATCTTTTGCATCCGAACTCCGATTGAGCCCATTCAAATTTGTAAATTCATATAAAATTAAGATCTATTTAATGGTGAATTTTATTTGATTTTTGGAGTTTGTTTTGCCTCTGTTATTTATTTGTTTTGTTTCTTTTGTCTCGTTTGCGAGTAGACGTCGATACTTCGGGGAATTTTGCAGAAGAAGGAGCGCCTCAAGACCAAGACCAATATCTAGATCTATTCCAAGGCAAGTTATACCTTTGATCATATTGAACCCAGTTTTCAAAATACTTTGTTTCAATGTATTGCATTCTATTTCAAGTATTTATTTAAATGCTTTTGGGATAGTTATTAATCCAATTTGTTATATCCACCTTGTCTATTGTATGCCATGATCTTTTGTCACCCTAGGTTGGTTCATTATTAGTTGGTATTATCGTAGCACCAACGTGGGTTGGTTAGATCTGATTAGATCGCTTAGCCATGCCACGAGTCATCATTTCATGTGAGAGTTGCAATTATAAACTTGACTAAGTGATTATGGGCTGTGTGATGAGACTGTGTGTCTTTGTGTCGTTACTCGTTGATGGCATGTGTTGCACTTAATCAACGTGGTGGGAAAAGATTTAGACCGAGGCAAGTGGTGGATTACGTGTGAATGGTGGATCGTGTGATATAAACTTTGTGATTTGGGTTAAAGCGGAAGTCTTGCCTTGGTCAATTAAGGACTTAACTTTGTGCGCCATTGAACTGGGCCTTCTGCATGCGACCACATGCCTAGTATGGTGGGCTGACTTAGTAAGTTATGGAGTCTTGACATTGACAACTCGGGTTGTATTTAAGTGTGTGATGGGTTTGGAGGTGTGATATGTCACATCGCGGGGTTCATTTGCATCCTCGCCCAATGGTGTGTGTCGATCCAAGGGCTATGTGTACAAATTGGACGGCAGTAAAGCACACCAGGAGTGTCATTGTTTGAGATGAAGTCTCTGAAAGGTTTTGTTATGGTCAGTGCTAGCTACACTGATTGTATCGTGTGGGTAAAGTGTACAGCCTCTGCAGAGTGTTTAAACCAATCTATTCGAATAGCCGCGTCCTCGGTTATGGACATGCTCGGGAATTTCACACGAGGGGTAGATTTTCATAAAACAAGTGGGAAGGGTCAGCTGTGTGAGATAACTTGTTCAGCTGTGTGAAAGAACTTGATTAGACTGTGTGTCCTTTGTGAAATCAATTGTTAACTTATTATTGTCTATTTGTTTTGAATTAAGCTTTCAATCTATTATTTGTATTCAATTGCAAATGTTGCATTTCTGCAAAATAACCACAGAAGCCATTCCTTTGGAATAAGCCATCATCTATAAATTGCATTCTGTGGTATGACTTGCGAGTACGGTGTGTACTCACTCTTGCTATAAACAATCAACAGAAGTGGAAGAATCGTCAGTCAACAAGGTCTACTTCAAGGATCGTGGAGAACTAGGTCGCTACCCGATCGATTGCACAGTCGGCATATGGATGGGCTTCACCGGTTATCCGCTTCGTTCATTGCAGCTTTATTGAGCCCTTTGCCTTGTGAGGCATTAATTGTAAGCTTTGACCTTAAGGTCTTTACTCTGATAATTATTGTTATTTGTCTATTTATTAGTCATCTTTGTATATGGAATTGATATTTCATCGATGTTGCCACTGTGTGCACTAGCGTGATCCTGGACTAGTGCAGTATACACAGAGGGTCCAGATTTGCATATTTGGGTCCCGACACTAACCCAAAGTCCTGCAGGGTCGAGACCATCCAAAGCACTTGGCTATAGCAACTGGCTGCAGCAACGTACTCGGCCTCTGCAGTGGACTGTGCAACACCGGACTGCTTCCTTGAAGACCAGGAGACAAGAGAAGTGCCAATGAATTGGCAAGTGCCAGTGGTACTCTTCCTATCTATCCTACAGCCAGCAAAATCTGCAACGGAGAAGGCTCTAAGAGATAGACAAGAGGAGGAAGAGTACCAGATACCATAGTCAATGGTAGCTCGAAGGTACCGAAAGATGCGTTTCACCGCCTGGCGGTGAGATACGCGAGGAGAAGCCTGAAACCGAGCGCAAAGACACACGGAGAAATGTATGTCTGGTCTCGAGGCTGTGAGGTACAAGAGAGAGCCTATCATGCTTCTGAACTCCTTTTGATCAACTGGTTCGCCGTCTTCATCTGGGTCAAGTGAGGCTGTAGAAGCCATTGGAGTTGACACTGGCTTGCCATCACTCATGTCAAAGTGTCTCAGGAGATCACGAGTGTACTTACCTTGGTGCAGAAAAGTACCCTCCCGAGTCTGTTTGATTTGGAAGACAAGGAAGAAACTCAACTCGCCCATCATGCTCATATCAAATTCTGAGCTCATGACATCCGAAAACTGAGAAATAAGAGCATGCGAGGAGCCGCCAAAGATGATGTCATCCACATAGATCTGGACGAGCAGAAGATCAGTGCCAAGTCGGCGGATGAACAAGGTCTTTTCTATTATACCCATCTCAAAATCATGACTCAACAGATAGGACTTAAGCATTTCATACCAGGCTCTAGGAGCTTGCTTAAGTCGCGTTTCATACCAGGCTCTAGGAGCTTGCTTAAGTCCATACAAAGCTTTGGAAAGCTTGAAGACATGATTAGGGTACTTGGGGTTCTTGAAACCTGGAGGCTGTCTGACATAGACTTCTTCCTCAATAAGTCCATTGAGGAAGGCACTGTTGACGTCCATCTGGTAAAGCTTGAAGCCCTTAGAAGCTGCAAAGGCAAGCAAGATTCTAATAGCTTCAAGTCTGGCTACAGGGGCAAAAGTCTCCTCAAAATCGAGACCCTCAACCTGGGAGTAACCTTGAGCTACCAGTCTAGCCTTGTTTCGAATAACTACCCCATCTTCGCTTTGCTTGTTCTTGAATACCCACTTGGTCCCAATGATATTGTGACCTCGAGGGGGCTCAACAAGCGTCCAGACCTTGTTCCTTTCAATGTTTTCCAATTCCTCATGCATGGCATTAACCCATGACTCATCAGAAAGAGCATGACAAACGTCTTTAGGCACAAAAGAGGCAACAAAGGCAGAATGGAGACGAGAGAGAGACATGCCGCTTTTGAGCAGTGACTCGCTCAAAAAGATCTCCAATGATCTGCTATGAAGGATGGTCCTTTTGAATGTGTCAAGGAGATCCAGGGTGAGATGAAGAAGTGGCCTCTATCTCATGAGCAGATGAGATAGGGACAGAGCCACTAGCTTCAGAAGAAGCAGAAGGTAAGGGCCGATCTCCTCGAGGTGCGGTGGAAGAAGGCACCTCAAGAGGAGGAGAAATCTTGGATCGGGTAGACAACCCTCATCTCTGTCTTCCTCATCGTCCACAAAGATGGACTCGGTCGTTCTAGAGAACACGAGATATCGTGGCCTAGTCCTGATTTGGGCTCATCAAGGTCACCTCACGAGTTTCTACAATTTTGCTAGACTCAGATTCTGGACTCTATAGGCACGAGAAGAAGTCGAGTAACCCGTAAAGATCCCATCACAAGATCGTGACTCGAACTTATCTAGCTTCCGGACTTCAGAATAAAACACTTGCAACCAAACACACGAAAATACGAGACACTGGGCTTTCGCCCATATCTCAACTCATAAGAAGTGCGATGCAAGAGTGCCCTAAGAAAAACTCTATTTGAATCATGGTATGCAGTGGCAATAGCCTCAGCCCAAAACTTTCTAGGTGTGGAATATTCATATAGCATCGTCCTGGCCATCTCGACCAAGGTACGGTTCTTCCTCTCCACAACGCCATTCTCACGAGGGACGTGCGGAGAGGAGAAGCTGGTGCTCTACACTGTCTCACCACGAAACTCTCAAAGTAGGAATTCTTGAACTCGGTGCTATTATCACTGCGAATTGCTCGTAATGCACCTGGGAGCTCAACAGAAAGCCTACTAAAAAGACCACGAAAATGACTAAACGTCTCATCCTTCGAGGCTAAGAAAAACACCCAAGAGTACCTCGAGAAGTCATCGACCACGACAAGAACATACCACTTCCCTCCTGCTGACTGCACTCGAGTGGGCCAAACTGTATCAATGTGGAGCGGTTGTCCCGTGCATCACCATTGTTATCAGAATCGAGAGTGAGAAGTGACAACCATCTTGCCGTGCCGGCATGGTGAGCAAACTAGATCCTTGACCATATTGATTTTCGGCAAACCACGAATGAGATCGTGGCCGCTAACTCGGGTCAAATGATCAAATCCTATATGACCAAGTCTCCTATGTCAGAAGGTCAAATCACGGGATTCAGAAGCAATTAAACACCGGAGAGGATAACCAGAAGAGTCAGAAAAATCAGCACGAAAAATCCTCCCATAACGAGAAATCCCGCAAACCAGACTACCCGAAGAATAAAAATTTTTGCAATTGTTTTTCTTAAAACTCACCTCGAAATCGTAATCGGTGAGCTAAGAGACTGAAAGCATATTATACTGCAGCTTACTCACTAAGGCAACATCTTTCAGAATAAATGAATCATTAATGCGCACAGTACCTTTAGCAATGACGCGTCCAAACGAAGCATCTCCAAAGGTGATCGCCTCATCACCTGGAGCACGGGCTAAGGAAGAAAACCAACGAGAATCTCCGGTCATATGGCGAGAACAACCAGAGTCTACAAGCCAAACCTTTCCCTTCCTCGCCCAAATAACCCGAGTTAAGCAGAGTAAAGTCTCAAGATCGGGTGAATCAACGGTGATTTTGGCACCCAATACTGAGTAACACGTCGAACAGATGAAGTAGTCAAGCTAGACTGACCTCTATCTACCCTACGCTCTCTGTCACTCAACAAGCCAGAAGGTCTGTGTGCAGACCTGAAGCTGTAGCTGAGTCCGACTGCTATGGAAGAGCGAATCGGAATTCTGGCAACATGCTGATCTCGCCGCGGGTAGCCATCTCGAAAGGGAAACCGAGATCTACCCTCAAAACGATGGAAGTCACGACCAAAGGGAGCATGAGGACGAAAACCAGAAAACTCAGAAAAACCAAGTCCTCGATGTTGCCCTAAATCATCAGCTGCAGCAAACCTAGACCTCGTGTTAGTCTTAGGTGCACTCATGGTCTGGGGCTGACCCTGAATGCGCCTAAAGGACTCAACACGATCTCTACGCACGATCTTGGCGCGCCTGAAGCAATGATCAAATAAGTGTCCATCCTTCTGACAGAAGGTGCAATGATACTTCGCCATCCGAGAGGTCAGGTCGCAGTGGAATCACCTTGCTGTCAGAGATCCTTTGAACAAAACCCGCTGATTTAAAATTGACTTTCTTAGTCCTGGGCTTAGTTTTGATCACACCTGGTGCTATGGTTCTGAGCACGACAGGTAGATGCTTCCTCATGTCCTCATGGAAATCATATCCTAGACCCTGATTAAATCTGCAAATCTTAGATTGATCTAGAATGAGGTTGAGCTTCTTTTTGCCTCCTACAAACCTGTCGAGAGTGTTCATAAGATACTGACACTCCCGAAAGAGAGAGGTGCAAGAAGAGCAGGGGGGAGAAAGAACAGCAGAAGATAAGGGAGCAGAAGAGGAACCAACAGCAGAGGAAAGATTGGCTTGTGCATGCACAGCCGACTCTAGGGGAATAGTCCTACTACTAGCCAGTTGGTTTACGTCGCTAAGCGTCTCTACCAAACCCTCATGCTTCTTCCCAGCACACACATTACAAGCAGATGGTTGCTTCTCTAGAAGGTCCTTAGTTAGCTTCACACATTTTTCATCCAGAACAATCAATTCATATTTGAGTTTTTCACAGTTACTGCATGGTGAGCTAACAGGGTCCTTAGAAGCAAATTTGGCCAATTTGTTATTGTCATCAACTAGTTCTTGAAACTGTTTGGAGACAGATTCAAGTTCAGCAGTAAGTTTGGGACAGTTCATACATGAAGCAATAGGCTCAAGAAGGAAAGCTTGTAGTTCAGTGATTTTGTGGTCTGTCCGTTTTAGATTCATCTTCAGATTATTACAGCTTTAACAAATCTCGGGCAGATCAAGCAATATGGTATAAAGACCTTTAAAAGCATTGTCCTTATCCTCACATGAGGTGCAAGAAGTAGTTTCTACACTAGTCGATGAACTAGGTGCTACCCTACTTATTTCTAGTTCAGTAAGCATACTAGCATTCTCCACCTTAAGTTTATCAAGCTCAGAAGTCAGACTATCATGCGAGGTCCTTAATTTCTCCATGTCACCAATCAAAACATAGCATGTATCACAATCATCATGGGAGGAAGCAGATCTAAGTGAAGTAAGCTCCCGTGATTGTCTATCTACTTCCTTCTCAAGATCACCAACCCTAGCTCTAGATCTAGCATAAAACTTTCCTAGCTTAAGAAATGCATCATTGAGCTGGTCGTAGGAGGGACCTACCTCATCAGAGTCGCTGTAGAGCTCGCTGTCGCTTACATCAGTCCCGTTGGCCATGAAGCACATGCCGATGAAGTCGTCACCGTCCTTGGGTTCTTGATCATCCTTGCCTTCGTCGTCGCTCCATCCCTCCACGTCGCTGAAGTTGAGGTCGTCGAAGGCGGTGAGGACACGATGGAAGAGTTTCTTGGCCTTCCCAAAGTTGCGGAACTTCTTCTTGTCTTGAGCAGGTGCTGAGGGCTTCATGTTGCGGTTCTTGTCGATGTAGTCGTTCTTGCCTGAACCGCCGTAGTCGCCTTTGCCCTTCCCCAGCTTGGGGCAGTTTGCTCGGATGTGGTTGGGGCCACCACACTCGAAACAAATCACGGGTCCTCCTCTTCTTCCATCCCTCCTTCTCTTGAAAGTATGGGAAAACTTCCGAGCTAGGAGGGCTAGTTGCTCATCCGCAAGCTGCTCTAACTGATCATCAGTTATGTCGCAGAGCGACTAGGAGAAACCGCAGTTTAATCGTAAGAAGATCCAGAAGTGGGATCGGTGACTAAGACCATCGACTGTGACTTCGACCTTCGAGAGACTATGTCAATCTCGTGAGTCTTGAGGCGCGAGTAAAGTGCGTCAAGAGTCAAAGTCGAGAGGTCTATGGTATCCTTGATGGTAGTCACCTTTATCTCCCAAATGCGCAAATCAAGAGCTACGAGAATCTGACGAGCATTGTCTGAGTCGGGGTATGTAAGACCGACCGCTCGGAGGTTACTCAAGATCTTGTGAAAACGCGCAAAGCACTCATCAAGGGACTCGCCAATGAGCATTTCAAACTTGTTGTACTCTCGCTGAATGGTCTGTCGAATCGTCTTGATCTGGGTGGTACCCTCATGGTAAGCGTCGAGGGTCACCCAGATGTCGAAAGCCGACGTTAGATGAGAGATGCGATCAAACTCGCTTCGGCTCAACCCTTGGATTATAATGTTCCTTGCCTTTGCATTGGCGTCAACATCGGGCATGTTTCCCATATTGATGTTTTCATCGGCAGGAACAGCGAATCTGACCTTCACCTTCCTCCAGATGGCATACCCCGGAGCATGGATGTATGTTTCCATTCGGCTCTTCCAGAAAGGGTAATCCAGGACATCAAAGACGGGAGGCTTGGTGGAATACTTGTCCGTTGTCATGGCTCACAGACCGGTTAAAGATCTATCGAAAAAGAGGTAACCGGCTCTGATACCAATTGAAGGACCGAAATGGCAACAGAGGGGGGGGTGAATGGTGCCTTAAAAATAAGATCCTCCCTTATCAAGTGTCCACACAGCAATCCAAAACCTTCTGATAAACAAAAGACGTGAAGTGAATCAAATTCAAAGAGTTAAACAAAACTGGGCTGTTTTGTCAGATATCAGAAGTTCCGATTCTACCTAGCAGTAGTTCCGCGATGCATGTAGTTCCGTATTCGGTCGCGGAAGTTCCGCTATGTAGTTCCGCCTTGTACAAAACGGAAGTTCCGATTGTCCTGACCGAAGAACAGCACGCACTGGAATTTGCCAAAAATTCAAAATACTAACTAGTTGCTGCTCTTCTTGGGTCAAGTCTCACAGGACATCATCCTAAACAACATCTTGACCTCATTGAGAAGAATCACAGACAAAGATCCATTAATCAAGGCAAAATCGGATTTCTTGAATATTTGGCAAGAAAGATCAAAAACCACAATTCGCAAGATTCTTAGATTCTTGGCTCATGAACCTTTGAGGATATGTTAGCAATATCCATAAGACTCTAGATATCAAGTTTCATGCCATCTCATAAGAGAAATCAAGAGTTTCATCAAAACCCTAGATATTCAACATAGGAACAGAGAGAATAGAAGAGGCATAAACAAAGAAACAAAACCTCAGAATTTCATTGCTAGGAATCAAAGATTACAGAGGCAAACACAGAGGAATGATTACATGAATTTCAGTTCATCCTCTCTGAAGGACCGAAATGGCAACAGAGGGGGGGTGAATGGTGCCTAAAAATTAATAACTCCCCTTTACTGTATTTAAACAAGCCTACAAAGATCTCTGGAGATCTAAAGAAAATAAATGAAGCAAGGTCAAAGAACAAAAACAAGCCTCGCCGTTTCTTCCGAAATCGGAAGCTCCGCGGTCAAAGCGGAAGTTCCAAAATCGAAGTTCCGAATTCCGTGCGGAAGTTTAGCGTATGTAGTTCATTGTGTAAAATCGGAAGCTCGATTATCCCGACCAAGAACGTAACGCCGGTTTTTGCCCAAAAATCCAAACTACTTTTGATTTGTTGTTCTTCTCTGGTCAAGTTTCACAGGACATCATCCTAAGCAACATTTTGACCGTATTGAGAAGAAGTTGCAAGCAAAGATTCAATAATCAAAGCAAAATCGGGTTTCTTGAAGAATACGAAAGAAAGACCAAAACCCGCGAATAGAGAGATTCTTAGATTCTTAGCTCATGAAACTTTGAGGATATATTAGCAATATCAAAACAACTCTAGCTCTCAAGTTTCATGCACTCTCATAAGATGAAACAAAAGATACACCCAAACCTAGATATTCAACGTATAAACAGTGAGAGGAAGAGTTGCAAAATCAAATAATCAAAACCTCAGATTTCATTGGATTGAAACAAGGATTACAGAGGTAAAGCAAAGAGGAATGATTACAATAGGTTTCAGTTCATACACTCCAACTCAAACACTCTCCAAAAATCCAAACAACCTCTCCAAATGCAAACCCTAATTTTATCTCAAGAGTTGCAACCCTATCTCCAGGGTTCTCCCCTATTTATAGCCCTTGGCTAATGAGCCTACAACCCATTAAGCCCACTAGGCCCAAAGCAGAACCGCCTCCACTTGTGCCGCTGCGAAAAGACCCTTTGCCCTTGCGCACCTTCTTGAAGGTTCCGTCTTCCTTCTTGTGCACGACTCGCAACCGCTTCAAGATTCACGCCGTCTTCGACACATCCCGACCGCTCGACCTCAACGCCTCCTGCGCCTAGTCCGGTCCACGTGTCTCGCCACGACTCCATCTCGATGCCCTGTAGTCATCACAAGCAAAAACACATCACATAGCATTGCTCACAATCATAGCAACAACATTTGTATAAGACTCAAACTCATACAACCTCAATTACACAAAATATGCACGACTGCTCATTTACGTACAATTGGAAGTTCGCCCTTAACAATCGGAAGTTCCGACATCGGACGCCCGCTTTCCCATAGCGAAGTTTCGATTATCGGACCGTCCGCACTCCTGTGTTGGAGGATCCGATTCACAACACACTGTCAAGATATCGGAAGTTCCGCGCCCCAGGCGGAAGTTCCGCACTTCAACTCAATGTAACTCAAAACCCAGATTAATCGAAGTTAGATCATCGGAACTTCCGCTCCTTACACAGCGGTAGTTCCGATCATCGGAACTTCCGCAGCTTACACGCCGGTTGTTCCGATTATCCTGATTCAGCACAGAACCAGCACAAACATGGGGATTCAAATCCCAACCCATCCAACAAGATGTCAATTACTCATCACTCACAAGGGAGGACCTCTCACATGGTCTCTCAATCTCCCCCTTGATGAGTATATTGACAACCACCGAAAAAGCATAAGATGAGTTTGAGTTAAAAATCAAACATAGTCTAAAAAAGAAGTAATAAAGCTCAAGACCATGTTGACACAAGAGAAAGACTTGAGAAAGATGAAAGAGCAATTTTATTTATCGCAAAAACTCAAGGCTTTTCTCCAAACTTCCAAACTTCTCCAAAAGACTTACTTTTTCTCCAAAACTTCTCCCCCTTTGGCAATAAAATCATCAACATGCATTTAAGAGGAGGAGATGAAGTTTTTCATTTTAAGCAAGTGGAGCCATGAAGATTATCCTAAATGACTATTAGAGAATTACACCAAGCCATAATTCAACAGAAAGCTATCAAGATCATGACAATTGATGTATAGAAAAGCTAAGCCAAAGAAGGCATAATCTGAGAATTTGACCAATTTCTTAGCATGCCAAGTGTATGAAGATTATAATCTAGCTAAGAGTTATCCAAGGAAGATGCAAGCCATGTCAAATAATCTAAGTTGAACCAAGAAGACTCATATTGAACAGTTTAGAAAGCTACCAGCCATAAGATTGACTCATTTGATCCAGTACTTGGTCTTTTTAATGATAAGCACTCTTAGCACATTTTGCTTTTCTGAAAGACATTTATGGCTTTATCTTGGTAAAGCAAGTCCTGGACTAGGAGCCATCCACAACTGCCTCCCAAGCTTCAACCATTTTTCAATTTTTGAACCATGTGCTAGATCTCAAGCCTTATGCGATCACTCCAAGCAACAGACTTAAGGAGGTGATCTTAGGTCATCCAAAACTCCCCCTGAGTTCATGCCTAGTGCAATGGCAAGCAGTCTCATGAGAAAGCATTGGTGAGATCAGTTTTTTCGCACAAAAGAGATCATTTTTTTTTAAATTTTGACCAAAGATTCAAAGATAAGTCTTGTTTCTTAAAGAACTGACATAGCTTAATCTAAGGTTCAAAAGAGATTCAGGACTCAACTCAGCCTACTTGACATGGCGAGAATCATAAAAGGATAACTAACAACCAGACTAGTCTCAAGAGTTATCATGACAAGATTTTAATTCAAGTTGAGCAATTTTAGTCATTTCAACATGGTAAAGACTAGACTACACATAAAAAGTCATGATAAATTTAGCAATTAAGCACAGATCATGGCAAGATGTAAAGCAATGAAAACAGATCATAAGGAATAATAATCAGGGCTCCATGCAATTTTATTAAAATGTATACTGAAAAGCAAGAAAATCCAGATTCCCTTCAGAATGAGATGCACTTTTAATTCAGGTTGAGTTATGTCAATAAAGAAGATTCAAAATGAACTCCCCCTGAACCAAAGGAATAAAATCGAGAAACTGGCAAAAAGAAACAGAAAGGCAATCCTTAGAGCATAGATAAGATATAAAGGATACTAGCTCGATCGATTCTCATCTTCCCATATGACTCGTGAATATCAACTATTCATCCAACAAACTAAGGAGCAAACACTATCCCTGCTCTACCCAAGGGTGGCCCGACCCTTGCTAGAACACTCGTAAGAAGTGAGTAAGCTCAACCTAGAAGAAAAGAAATAGCTAATAAGAAGCACCCTGTATAATAAGATGAGAATAAGCGGCCTAAACGACTTGCAAGAGAACCACTCTAACCTATGCCGAAGGACTACACCCAATGCACCCATATGCAATGCAAATGAATGAGTAAGAGCATAATAAAAGTATAATACAAGAGTAAAGCATAAGCTCCTCTCACAACAATCCATACGGACAAACCACCCCAAGCTCTCCCGCAGAGCTGAAAACCTAGAGCTATCCAAAGGCTTAGTGAAGATATCAGCCAACTGGTGCTCACTCTCCACAAACTGGAGCACAATGTCACCCTTCTCTACTTGGTCCGAGAATGTTGCACTGGGTTCTTAGCAATACAAATTGCAGAAGTGTTATCACAAAAGAGTGGAACACTGTCAATACTTAACCCAAAGTCCCGCAGGTCGAGACCATCAAAGCACTTGGCTACAAAGAATCGGCTGCAAAGAACGCACTCGGCCTCTGCAGTGGATTGTGCAACACCGGGCTGCTTCCTTGAAGACCAAGAGACAAGAGAAGTGCCAATGAATTGGCAAGTGCCAGAAGTGCTCTTCCTATCTATCCTCTGACCCAAGAAAGTCTCAGATCCAAAAGGCTCTAAGAGATAGACAAGAGGAGGAAGAGTACCGATACCATAGTCAATGGTAGCTCAAGGTACCGAAGATGCGCTTCACCGCTGGCGGTGAGAGACGCGAGGAGAAGCTCAAATCGAGCACACGCACACGGAGAAATGTATGTCGTCTCGAGGTCGTGAGGTACAAGAGAGAGCCAATCATGCTCCTAAACTCCTTTTGATCAACAGTTCACCGCCTTCATCCAGGTCAAGAGATTGTGGAAGACATTGAGTTGAAAGCGGCTTTCCATCGCTCATGTCGAACGTCAGAGGTCTCGAGTGTACTTGCCTTGGTGCGTAAAAGTACCCTCCAGTCTGCTTGATTTGGAAGCCAAGGAAGAAGCTCAACTCGCCATCATGCTTATTTCAAACTCCGAGCTCATGACATCGAAAACCGGGAAACAAGAGCATGCGAGGAGCCGCCAAAGATAATGTCATCCACATAGATCCGACGAGCGTAAGATCAGTGCTAAGACGGCGAATGAACAAGGTCTTGTCAATTTTACCCATTTGAAAGTCATGACTCAACAGATAGGACTTAAGCTTTCATACCAAGATCTCGGGAGCCTGCTTGAGTCCATACAAAGCTTTGGAAAGCTGTAGACATGGTTAGGGTATTTGGGGTTCTCAAACTCGAGGTCAGTCTAACATAGACTTCTTCCTCAATAAGATCATTGAGGAAGGCACTCTTGACATCCATCTGTAAAGCTTGAAACCCTTAGAAGCCGCAAAGGCAAGCGTAATTCTAATGGCTTCAAGTCAGCTACAGTGCAAATGTCTCCTCAAAATCGAGACCTCAACACCGAATAGCCCCGAGCTACCAGCCTAGCCTTGTTTCAATGACTAACCCATCTTCACTTTGCTTGTTCTTGAACACCCACTTAGTCCCAATGATATTGTGACCTTGCGGGGCTCGACAGTTTACTAGACCTTGTTTCTTTCAAAGTTTTCCAATTCCTCGTGCATGGCGTTAGTCCATGACTCATCGTAAAGAGCATGACAAACGCCTTTGGGCTCAAACGAGGCAACAAAGGCGTAATGGAGAGAATAGAGACATGCCGCTTTTGAACGAGTGACTCGCTCAAAAGATCTCCAATGATCCGCTCAAGGATGGTCCTTTGAATGTGTCTAGGAGGTCCAGGTGAGAAGAAGAAGTGGCCTCTATCTCATGAGCAAATGAGATAGGAACAGAGCCACTCGCCTGTAAGAAGCGTAAGGTAAGGGTCGATCTCCTCGAGGTGCGTGGAAGAAGGCACCTCAAGAGGAGGAGAAGGAAGCTGGATCGGGTAGACAACCTCATCTCCATCCTCCTCATCGCCCACAAAGATGGACTCGCATCGCTCTAGAGAACTCGAGATATCGTGCCTAGTCCCTGACCGCCTCATCAAGGTCACCTCACTGTGTTTCTAACATTTTGCTAGACTCGCAGCCTGCACTCTATAGGCACGAGAAGAAGGCGAGTAACCTGTAAAGATCCCATCACAAGATCGTGATTCGAACTTATCTAGGTTCCCAGACTTCAAAATAAAACACTTGCAACCAAACACACGAAAATGCGAGACGCTGGGTTTTCGCCCATATCTCAACTCATAAGAAGTGCGATGCAAGAGTGCCCGAAGAAAGACTCTGTTAGAAACATGACAAGAAGTAGCAATAGCCTCAGCCCAAAACTTCCTAGGTGTAGAGTACTCATCAAGCATCGTCCTGGCCATCTCGACCAAGGTACGGTTCTTCCTCTCCACAACGCCATTCTGTTGAGGGACGTATGGAGACGAGAACTGGTGCTCTACACCTGTCTCACCACAGAAACTCTCAAAGTAGGAGTTCTTGAACTCGGTGCCATTATCACTGCGAATTACACGTAATGCACCTGGGAGCTCAACAGAAAGCCTACTAAAAAGACCTCAAAACAGTGAAAACGTCTCATCCTTCGAGGCTAAGAAAAACACCCAAGAATACCTCGAGAAGTCATCGACCACGACAAGTACGTACCACTTCCTCCCATCGATCGCACTCTAGTTTGGTCCCATCGTGTCCATATGGAGCGATTGACTGGTGCATCTGCTATAGTCATCAGAATCGGAGGATGTGAAGCGGCAACCATTTTGCCGCTTGCGGCAAGGAGCACAAACAAGATCCTTGACCATTTTGAGTTTCGCAAACCACGAATGAGATCGTGACCGCTAACTCGGTCCGATGATCAAATCCTATATGACCAAGTCTCCTATGCCGTAAAGTCAAATCACGGATTGAAGTTACTAAACACCGAGAGGATCACGGAAGACTCAGAAAAATCAGCACGAAAGATCCTCCCATATCGAGAAATCCCGCAAACCAGACTACCCGAAGAATCAAGAATTTTGCAATTGTTTTTCTTAAAGCTCACCTCATAACCGTCATCGGTAAGCTGAGAGACTGAAAGCAGATTATACTGCAGCTTACTTACTAAGGCAACATCTTTCAAAATAAAGGAATTATTAATACTCACTGCATTTTAGCGATGACGCTACCAAATGAAGCATCTCCAAAGGTGATCGCCTCATCACAGGAGCGGGCTAGGGAAGAAAACCAACGAGACTCACCAGTCATATGACGTGAACACCCGGAGTCTACAATCCAAACCTTTCCCTTCCCTGCCCGGCGAACCTGAGTCAAACAGAGAGTAAAGTCTCAGTACTGGGGTGAATCAACAACGATTTTGGCACCCAATACTGAGTAACACGTCGAACAGATGAAGTAGTCAAGCTAGACTGACCTCTATCTACCCTATGCTCTGTCACTCAACAAGTTAAAGATCTCACTGTTCTTTGGATCCGATCGCTATGGGAGAGCGAGTCGAAGTGCCATGAACTCGCCGATCTCGCCATGTGGTAGCTATCTCGAAAGGAAAACGAGATCTACCTCGTGACGGCGGAAGTTACGACCAAAGGGAGCATGAGGACGAAAATCAGAAAACTCAGAAAAACCAAGTCCTCTATGCTGCCCAAAATCATCAGATGGAACAAACCTAGACCTCGTGTTGGTCTTAGGTGCACTCAAGATCTGGGGCTGACCCTGAATGTGCCTAAGAGACTCAACACGGTCTCTACGCGCGATCTTGGCACGCCTATAGCAATGATCAATCAAATGTCCATCCTTCCGATGAAGGTGCAATGATACTTCGCCTTAGAGGCTGAAGCTGCAGGTGCAATCACCTTGCTGTCAGAGATCCTTTGAACAAAGCCCGCTGATTTAAAATTGACTTTGTTAGACTTGGGCTTAGTCTTGAACACACCTGGTGCTATGGTTTTGAGCACGACAGGTGGATTCTTTCTCATGTCCTTGTGGACATCATATCCTAGACCCTGATTAAATTTGCAAATCTTGGATTGGTCTAGAATGAGATTGAGCTTCTTCTTGCCTCCTACAAATTTCTCAAGAGTGTTCATAAGATACTGACACTCCTGAAAAAGAGAGGTGCAAGAAGAGCAGGGGAAGAAGGAAATGCAGAAGGTAAGGGAGCGTAAGAAGAACCAACAAAGATAGGAAAGATTGGCTTGTGCACGCACAGCCGACTTTGGGGGACATCCCATCAAGCTAGCGATTGGTTCACGTTGCTAGGCGTCTCTACCATACCCTTAGACTTCTTCCCAGACTCACATTACAAGCAGATGGTTGCTTCTCTAGAATGTCCTTAGTTAGCTTCACATATTTTTCATCTAAAGCAATCAATTCATGTTTTAGTTTGTTACAATGATTGCATGGTGAGCTAACAGGATCCTTAGAAGCAAACTTGGCCATTTTGTTATGTTCATCAACTAATTCTTGAAACCTGCTTGGAGATGATTCAAGTTCAAGATAAGTTTGGGACAGCTTAACACATGAAGCAATAGGCTCAAGTAAGAAGGCTTGTAGTTCAAGAATTCTATAATCCGCCTGCTTTAAATTTATCTTCAAATTATTACAATTTTCACAAATTTCAAGGCAGATCAAGCAACATGGTATAAAGACCTTTAAAAGCATTATCCTTATCCTCACAAGAGGTGCAAGCGGTAGCCTCAAAAGAGTAGATGAAGGAGGTGCTACCCTACCCATCTCTAGTTCAAGAAGAAGGCTAATGTTCTCCACCTTAATCATGTCTAGCTCGGAGGACACACTATCATGCATGGTCCTTAGTTTATCCATGTCAACAAGCAAAGCACAAAGATGTATCACAATCATCACGGAGGGAGTAGATGTAAGTGAGGTAAGCTCCGTGATAATCTAGCTACTTCCTTCTCCAACTCATTACATTTAGCCCTAGACTTAGCATGAAATCTACCTAGCTTAAGAAAAGCATCATTAAGCTGGTCATAAGTGGGACTCACCTCATCGGAGTCGAGATACACCATTGTCGCTAAGTTCGCCCCGAGGGCCATGAAGCACATGCCGAGAAGTTACCGCCGCCCTGGTATCTTGATCGCCCTTTCCATCATCGTCACTCCACGCTTCCACCTCGTTGGTGTCGAGTTCGTCAAGGGAGGTGAGGACGCGATGGAACAGCTTCTTTGCTTTCCCAAAGTTGCGGAACTTCTTCTTGCCTTGGTCAGTGTCAAGGCGCTGCTTTATGTTCTTGTTGATGTAGTCGTTCTTGCCCGAACCGCCAGAGTCACCTTTGCCCTTCTCAAGCTTGGGACGGCTTTGCTCGAATGTGGTTGGGGCCACCACACTCAAACAAATCACAGGACCTCCTCTTCTTCCATCCCTCCTCCTCTTGTAAGCATGGGAAAATTTCCGAGCTAGAAGGGCTAACTGTTCATCCTCAAGCTGCTCTAACTGATCATCAGTTATGTCACAGAGAGCAGCAAGGGAGAAACCGCAGCGAATCGGAAGAAGATCCGCAGTGGGATCGGTGACTAAAGCCATCGATCGTGACTTCGACCTTCGAGAGACAATGTCAATCTCGTGAGTCTTGAGGCGAGTAAAGCGCATCAAGAGTCGTGGTCGAGAGGTCCGTGCTATCCTTGATGGTAGTCACTTTCATCTCCCAAACACGAAGATCGAGTGCCGAAAGCATTTGGCGGCGTTATCCGAAGTCGGGTATGTAAGACCGACCGCTCGGAGGTTGCTCAAAATCTTATGAAAGCGAAAAGCACTCATCAAGAGATTCACAAAGAAGCATCTCAAATTTGTCAGATTCACGCTTGAACTGGTCTTGTCTAACCGTCTTAATCGGGTGGTGCCTCATGGTATGCATCGAGGGTCACCCTGATGTCGTAGTCGACGTAAGATGAGAGATGCGATCAAACTCGCTTCGCTCAAACCTTGGATTATAATGTTCCTTGCCTTTGCATTGGCCTCAACATCAGACATGTTTCCCATGTTGATGTTCTCATCGGCAGGAACAGCAAATCTAACCTTCACCTTTCTCCAGATGGAATACCCCTGAGCCTGGATATATGTTTCCATTCGCTCTTCCGTAAGGGATAATCCAGCCATCAAAGACCGGAGGCTTGGTGGAATACTTGTCCGCTGTTATAGCTCAAATGACCGGTTAAGATCTATAAAGAAGAGCTAACCGCTCGATACCAATTGAAGGACCGAAATGGCAACAGAGGGGGGGTGAATGGTGCCTAAAAATTAATAACTCCCCTTTACTGTATTTAAACAAGCCTACAAAGATCTCTGGAGATCTAAAGAAAATAAATGAAGCAAGGTCAAAGAACAAAAACAAGCATCGGGCTGTTCTTCTCGAAATCGGAAGCTCCGCCAACAAAGCGGAAGTTCAAAATCGAAGATCCGAATTCCGCATGGAAGTTCCGCTGCGTAGTTCCATTGTGTAAAATCTAAGCTCTGATTATCCCGATCAAGAATGTAACGCTCGGTTTTTGCCCAAAAATCCAAACTACTTTTGATTTGTTGTTGTTCTCTGGTCAAGTTTCACAGGACATCATCCTAAGCAACATCTTGACCGTATTGAGAAGAAGTTGCAAGCAAAGATTTAATAATCAAAGCAAAATCGGGTTTCTTGAAGAATACGAAAGAAAGACCAAAACCGCTAATAGAGAGATTCTTAGATTCTTAGCTCATGAAACTTTGAGGATATATTAGCAATATCAAACGACTCTAGCTCTCAAGTTTCATGCACTCTCATAAGATGAAACAAAAGATACATCAAACCTAGATATTCAACGATAAACAAGTGAGAGGAAGAGTTGCAAAATCAAATAATCAAAACCTCAGATTTCATTGGATTGAAACAAGGATTACAGAGGTAAAGCAAAGAGGAATGATTACAATAGGTTTCAGTTCATACACTCCAACTCAAACACTCTCCAAAAATCCAAACAACCTCTCCAAATGCAAACCCTAATTTTATCTCAAGAGTTGCAACCCTATCTCCAGGGTTCTCCCCTATTTATAGCCCTTGGCTAATGAGCCTACAACCCATTAAGCCCACTAGGCCCAAACAGAACCGCCTCCACTTGTGCCGCTTTGCGAAAAGACCCTTTTGCCCCTTGCGCACCTTCTTGGAAGGTTCCGTCTTCCTTCTTGTGCACGACTCGCAACCGCTTCAAGATTCACGCCGTCTTCGACACATCCCGACCGCTCGACCTCAACGCCTCCTGCGCTTAGTCCGTCCACGTGTCTCGCCACGACTCCATCTCGATGCCCTGCAGTCATCACAAGCAAAAACACATCACATAGCATTGCTCACAATCATAGCAACAACATTTGTATAAGACTCAAACTCATACAACCTCAATTACACAAAATATGCACGCACTGTTCATTTCTGTGTACAATCGGAAGTTCCGCCCTTAACAATCGGAAGTTCCGATTATCGGACGCCCGCTTCCCATAGCGAAGTTCCGATTATCGGACCGTCCGCACTCCTGTGATGGACGATCCGATTCACAACACACTGTCAAGATATCGGAAGTTCCGCTCCCAGGCGGAAGTTCCGACTTCAACTCAACAGAACTCAAAACCCCAGATTAATCAGAAGTTCCGATCATCGGAACTTCCGCTCCTTACACAGCGGTAGTTCCGATCATCGGAACTTCCGCAGCTTACACGCCGGTAGTTCCGATTATCCTGATTCAGCACAGAACCAGCACAAACATGGGGATTCAAATCCCAACCCATCCAACAAGATGTCAATTACTCATCACTCACAAGGGAGGACCTCTCACATGGTCTCTCACTCTCCAACTCAACAACCAAAGCCAAAAAGCAAAACAACCTCTCCAAAAGCTCTTTTGCTAAAGCTAACCCTAATCTCTTTTCTCCAAAAAGTCCCACAAACCACCAGGGGTTCACCTCTATTTATAGCCCTTGGCTAACGGGTCTCCAACCCACACGGCTAAACCCTAACGGATCCCGCTTCCACTTGTGCCGCCTTGCGAAATTACCCTTTCGCCCCTCGTGCACCTTCTGGAAGGTCCCGCATTCCTTGTTGTCCACGACTCGTGTAACATCCCAAAAATGGATTTGTGTTTCAGATGTAAGAAAATCAGGAGAAATTAAAACTTTTCTTGCATCTTGAAGCCTTGGTCATTTTTGGTAATTCTTTTCAAAAGAATTATGGAAAATCCAATTTAAATTCTCTTTTGACTCTAATCAAAACCCTCCTTGGCAAAGGTCTTTTGCCAAACCCTTGAAATCTTTTCCCTGAGTTCTTGGGAGGCTTGGCAATACCTCTCAATTATCTCATGATTTTTAGAAATTATTTGATAATTTTTGGAGGCAAGTCAAACTGGCCGATCTTCCCCGTCATTTTTGTCGGACAAAAACTGGAACGAACGTTTGAACGTGAATCGTTGTGGACCGTCGATCCTAAGATCTACGGCCCAAGTTTGCGCTGAAGTTTGAACTTAACGCACGCCTTGATCCGTGGACCGTTGGATCCAAGATCAACGGTCCCGATTCGAGTCCGCTGCGGGCGTTGATCCCGATCAACGGCCAAGGCGTGGGCGCTGTTCGGATCGGCCTCGCTCGGATTCACGCGGAACCGTTGGATCCGAGATCCAACGGTTGACGTTTAGGGTTTCACGGCGGCAAGGCCACGTGTCATGGGACGCGGACCGTTGATCCAAGATCAACGCTCCCCCTTTCGTCCACGTCATTTCAGATTTCTGATTTTCCCGAAAAGATTTATTTATCAACTGAAAAATGTGATAACTTGTAAAATACATAACTAATTCATTTTAAATCCTTTTCGGTTGATTCAAATTTTGTTGGTTATGTTTTTAACTAAACTTTAATTTAAAAATGGTTCCAACCTCAGTATAGCTCCAGAAAATTTTGCTAATGAATAGTAGCATTTTTGATTTATAAAAGCTGAGCAAAATTGTTTTGGTCATATCTTTGGCATTCAGAATCCAAATCAATTGGTTCTTGTTGCTAAATTCTTTATAAATCATGATCTTACTACTGTACAATTTTCAGAATTTTTGGATAAGGTTTACTGTTGGGTCTTTGCCTTTTATTCGTTCTTATCGGTTGTTTTTCGTTTTCTCGTTAGGATCCGAAGAGCACGTTGACAACATTATTGATCCTCAGCAACATCTTGACCCACAGCAAGCAGGCAAGCAGTTTGATCATGTTAATCCCAATTATTTTTCAAGTCTAATATATTGATTTCAACTTGTATGTATGCATTGCTACTTTTTGTTAAATTATGGTTAGTATCATATAGTTGCATAACCTGTAGGAAATGTTTATCCTCTACTACCATGAGCCTAGGTTATTTGCTGTGATTTGAGTTCGATGGATGGACTCTTGCCACTTAGTAGATTTCTAATTGAAATTGCTTAGAAATGCTTAGTTTCGGTAGTAATGGGCGATCATCGATCTTAGTCGATGATCTTGATCACACTATTATTTATTATTCCATTATGTCCAGAACTGTGTGCTTTGTTACTTTGTAAAGTCAAAAACTGAAAATAAAATTGTTTTAGACTTGGGCACAATGGTATGTTGGTGTGATCTGTTGGTGTGAATGGAATGGTGCCTAGGTCATCAAGGACCGAGTTACTTGTGTCACTAAGCCATGCGCTTATGCGTGCTAACCACGCGAGAGGGATATGGGACCTCTCTTGACTTAGTACTTTGGCGTGTGTTATCTCCGAGTCGCAGGAGGGGGTTGTGTGTGTTGTGTGAAAAAGGATATGTGTTCTTGTGTTGGGTGTGCGGTGGTGGAGATTCCGGGTAGGCTCTCCACCTCGAGGGGCATTGTAGTTGTCCAAGGCTTTACCTGCGACGGATAGTTGACCGAGGCTTTACAATGACCCCGACACAACGTATGGGTTTCTATCCATACGGGAGCTCGTAGTTAATACACAATATTGGAAATGTCTCGTAGGACTTAGCTGTGCCGGCATACCAAATGAAGTATGCTAATCATGTGGCAAAAAGGTTGTCTGGCATGTGGGTACATTGGTACACCCCTGCAGGGTATAAAACTATTCGAATAGCCTCGTCCTAGGTTATGGACATGCTTGGTAAGGTCGTGCAAGAACTAGACTACAACCTTTTAAATTAAAATTTGACATGGTTGGCATGAATGGGTAATTCATGCTATTGTTGTGGTGACTAATGGTTTAGTCACTTCCAGGATTATTGTTATCTATTTACTGTTATTAATATTGTTCTTTCAGTTAATTGAACATTAAAAACAGATTTGTTAAATTGCTTTCAATCTATTACATTATTGCAAATGGAAACTTGCTTTATGCTAAAATGAAACATACAGCCTCCACTTCAATGAGCTTGCATGTAGTATTTGTACAGGTTTGTTATTCCACATGTAAGTCTTATGAGTACATTCAGTACTCACGGCACGGCGCTTTTTTGTTTGGGGAGGAAGGTGAGCCCCAAAGGCCTCACTTTTGTGAGATGTGCTGTGGATTCGACGACTAGCTTGGCGGTCCGGTCGGTTGCCTTGTGGGTTAAAGGCACACTGATTGGCTCTTTTGTTTTATAGCCATCTTATGGCACTTTTGCTTCCGATGTTCAAATTCTATATGTATATGTCATTTGGCCGGTCGGCCTCTCTTTTGTAATAACTATCCTTTATTTATGTTATCTTCTGGATGGTTTCTTTTGCTTCGGTTCTATGTGAATGAATGGGATTGATGCATGAACTTTGTAAGGAGGTGTGTATACTGCATTTCTGGGAAGTATACATGTCTCGAGTCTCGGATTATCTGATTTGTGATGCTAGGGCCAAGTGGATGGTTAAGCATTACAAGCCTGATAAACCGGGGACTATACCGGTCGAGGCAAAGCAAAGATTTCGACCGATGGATATACAAAGAGTAAGAAGTGGTGCCCACTTCACCAACAGGCTGGGCATGATCTGCGCACCTGTCGTGTCTTGCAAAAGAAGTTCGAAGATTATTATGCAGGTAAAGGCCCGCTTCCCTCAATACAAGAATTGGGGGAAGCCAGCTCCAAAAGGGATAAAGATGGCGACGAGGAGATGGAATTCCAAGAACCTCAGCACACACTCAACATGATCTTTGTAGGGTCTTCATCGTACGACTCGCGACGTCATCTGAAAGCCGTGGAGCGGGAGGTCAACCTAGCAGAATCTCCGATCAGCATCAAGCCTTCGAGGTGTTCGGACACCGTAATCTCCTTAGGCAAAAAAGACTGCTCCGTTTCATCGACTCAGCCGGGTAGGTTCCCTATTATAGTTGAGCCTACCATTAATAATTGTAAGGTCAATAGAGTCTTGTTAGATGGAGGTAGTTCTTTAAATATATTATTCTCGGGAGCTTTAGAAGAAATGCAGGTTCCTAAGTCAAAGGTAAAGCCAGTAAAATATACCTTCCATGGCATAGTCCCTGGCTCTACCGCCAAACCGATAGGACATGTGTCCTTACCGGTTACGTTCGGAAGTCCTGATAACTTTCGAATAGAAAAGATTTCATTTGACGTGGTCAATTTTGAGACCGCCTATAATGGGATCCTTGGTCGTCCGGCTCTAGCAAAGTTCCTGATAGCCACATATTACGGTTATCAGAGTTTGAAGATGCCAGGACCAAAATGTGTCATCATGGTTCGGGGAGATCAAAAGATGGCTTATGTCTGCGATCGAAGATCTTTAGAACTTGTCGATGAGCTTCCGACTAGAAATACTGACTCTTTTGCGATGTAGGTCAAGCACTCCAGACCAAAATTGACACCCAAACCCTTCGATTAGACAAAAGACGTGCCACTCAACAAAGGCGTTTCTCCGAGAGACGCCAGGATAGGAGACATCGATGTGTCGGGCCCGGAAATTCGATCGGAGAAGGACTCAACCTTAAATAGGAAGAGTCGCTCGTCTCTTTCCTCCGAGCAAACCAGGATGTTTTTGCTTGGCAGGTGTCCGACATGCCCGGAGTCCCCAGGGAAGTGATCGAGCACAGGCTAGCTCTCCAACCTGACAAAAAGCCGGTCAAGCAGAAGTTGAGTCGTTTTGCACCTGACCAGAAGGAAGCAATCCAATCGGAGATTGACAAGCTCCTCGAAGCTGGGTTTATTCGTGAAGTCCATCACCCTCAGTGGCTTGCCAATCCTGTAATGGTTAAAAAGAATAATGGGAAATGGTGAATGTGTATTGACTTCGCAGATCTTAATAAAGCTTGTCCGAAGGATGATTTCCCCTTCCTCACATTGATTAGCTTGTAGGCTCCACCTCCGGGTGCGAGTTACTAAGCGTTTTAGATGCATATTCAGGGTACCACCAGATAAACATGAGTAAAAATGATGAGGAGGAAACTTTCTTCATCACTCCATATGGCACTTACTGTTATGTTAAGATGCCCTTTGGTCTCAAGAATGCTGGTGCAACTTTTCAAAGGTTAATGCAGAAAACTTTCAGCCCGCAGGTAGGTCGGAATTTAGAAGCCTATGTAGATGACTTGGTTGTGAAAAGCATCAATACAGGTGATCATATCCTTGACCTACAAGAAATTTTTAACAACTCGAGAAGACATAACTTCAAGTTGAATCCGGAGAAATGTGTGTTCGGGGTTTCTGCTGGAAAGCTTCTTGGTTACCTAGTTTCGGCTAGAGGTATCGAGGCAAATCCAGCTAAGATAACAGCCATCAATCAAATGCGTACCCCGACAACAAAGAAAGAAGTCCAAAAGCTAACCGGTTGTATGTTAGCGCTAAGTCGTTTCATAGCCAGGTTAGGCGACAAGGGATTACCTTTATTTGAACTTCTTCGGAAGCATGGGAGTTTTGAATAGATGAAAGAAGCCAACGAAGCCTTTTAAAAACTCAAAGAGTACCTTGGAAGCCCCCCGGTCTTAGTCTCTCCAAGACCGGAAGAAACATTGTTGATTTACACAGATGCGACGCCGCAGGCTGTCAGCGGTGTACTGGTCGTAGAGCGTGAAAACGTTCAACGACCAATATATTACGTAAGCAAAGTCTTGCATGGACCAAAGGAAAGATATCCACATGTACCAAAGTTTCTCTATGGTCTCCTTATGTCTTCAAGGAAACTAAGACATTACTTTCAAGCCCACAAAGTGGTCGTACCTACAGGATATCCCTTAGGTCAAGTCCTTGGAAACAGGGAATCATCAGGACAAATAGCAAAATGGGCAGTTGAACTAGGGACGTTCGACCTCCATTTTATCTCACGAACAACTATAAAGTCTCAGGCAATAGCAGAATTCATTGCCGAATGGACAAACCCAGAACCTAAGCAAGAACTCGAGTACGAGCACCACGACGAGTGGACAATGTACTTTGACGGTTCATTAATGCTTAAAGGATCGGGGGCTGGAGTCATCTTGATATCCCCATCGTGAACACATTGGCACGCCATCCGGTTTAACTTTCCCGCTACTAACAATGTAGCGTAATATGAAGGTTTGTCGTCAGACTTCGAGCTCATTCATTCGCTCGAATTCGCAGACATTAGTGAAAGGTGATTCTCAACTAGTAGCGAATCAAGTAGGGAAAGAGTATCAATGCTCAAGTACAAAGATGTCGTCTTATCTGGCGGAAGTACAAAAACTCGAAAAGCATTTCTTCGGTTTTCAGATCCAACATATTCCTAGAAAGAAAAACTTTCTAGCAGATCAGTTGGCACGTATGGCCTACATAAGGTCAACCGTCCCGTTGGGAGTTTTTCTTGAGCAACTCGATTCACCCTCGGTGGTCGAGCTTTCTGAGAACATCAATGGTTCACATTAGGTCAATCCAATTGATTCTGATCACATGGATGCTCCGCAGATTGGTGACGATCATGGTAGAGATTGGATGACATCGATCTACAATTATCTTCAGCATGACCTAATTCCAGAAGATGATGTAGAGGCTGATCGTATAGCACGAAAAGCCAAATCATACACTCTAATCGAATGTACCTTGTATAAACGAGGATCTTATGGAGTGTTGATGAGATGCATATCTCGCTCGGATGGCATTAAGTTGCTAACCGAAATTCAAGGAGGAGTCTGTGGAGCACATCATTTGTACAGAACACTGGTCGGTAAAGCTTTCAGGCAAGGATACTATTGCCCAACTACCCTTCATGATGCAAAAGAGCTCGTGACGAAGTGCGTACAATGTCAGTTTCATAGCCGACAAGTACATCAGCCGTCGCAAGCTCTGCAAACAATTCCTCTTTCTTGGCCTTTTGCAACTTGGGGACTATACATTCTGGGACCTTTCCCAAGAGCACCCGGGGGCTTCGAATTCCTCTTCGTCATGATTGACACATTTACAAAGTGGATTAAAGCCGAGCCAGTTGTTAAAACTACAACTGAGGCTGCTAATAGGTTCCTCACAAAAAATGTGATTACACGATTTGGTGTACCCAGTCGTATAATCACGGACAATGGTACCCGATTTTCAATGATAATTTTCGTGAATTTCGCGACGACTGGGTATCAGAGTCCATTTCGCTTCGGTTGCTCATCTGCAGAGTAACGGTGCAGTTGAGCGTGCCAATGGTATCATAATGCAGTGGGTCAAACGCCGAGTATTCGACCAGTTAATAAAACGGTCAGGAGCTTGGGTTCAAGAACTTCCTTCGGTTTTATGGGATGTTCGTACGATGACCAGTCGTACGACCGGTGAAACACCATTCTTTTTAGTTTATGGGGCCAAAGCCATGCTTCCTCCAGAATTAAAAATTGGTTCTGCTCACACTGATCGTTTTAATGAAAATGATCAGGAAGAAAGACGACTCGACGATGTTAATTTCCTTGAGGAACGACGAAACCAAGCCTTGTTGCGTTCGGCAATTGATCAACAAGCCATGCGAAGGTACTTACACTGTGGTCGAAGTCACAACAAACTTTCTCCCAAGTGGGAAGGTCCTTACACTGTGGTCGAAGTCACCCGACCAGGTTCGGTACAATTTTCCATGTCAGACGGCAGGGTTTTGTCTAATTATTAGAATATTGACCAATTGCGTAAGTTTTTCGTTTAGTTTTTATTTCATTTCCATTCAGTTTAATAAATAATGAATCAATTCAAAAACCAAGTGATGTTATTTATATGACAGAACTTAGCTCTGGTCGGCTGCGGTTCATATGCTTAGGACTATGGAGATTATATGTTTTATTTTCAAAATTCTGTTCTACCCTTGTTTGGCTATTGGTCGGGACATGGAAAACCTCCAAGTCGAAGTCTCTCCTTTTTCGTATGTGGTTCCGCCCACTGGAAGGAGCTTCCTAGCGACGACCCTTTTCTTACGATCCTCGCTGCCAGTCGGACTAGAGCACGAACACGTATTGCGAAATACAATCTATATCTTCATTTCTCGGCAAGTTCATTCCGACCGGCGTTGAGCAATCGCATAGAAATAAAATCACTCGCTTATTATATATGTCTTTGCATGTAACTTCCTCTTGTCAAGAAAAATCATTTTTTCTTCCGACCATATATTGTCTTAGTAAGTACTTTGATTACGAAAAACAGATTTACAACTAGTCGAAACCTAACACTGGTTTCAACCAAAAAGGTTTCCTAGTATTATCACGATCAGTTTTTTCAACAATCAGTACATAATTTCAAAAAATGGTTGAGACTTCAGTTCAAATTCTTAGACTACTGCTTATATAGTAAAGTTCTTCTACTATAAAACAGTCGGGGGCTAGGTAATATATGATAAGTCGACCGGATAAACAAATGATTCTTTTTCATTTGATAAGAGAAAGGTAAGTTTTACACATTTTTTGCATACTCTCTCTTTCTCTTTTGCATGGTTTTTTTACTACTAAGAGATTGCCCTCCATTAGTCACTGCTGGATGGAGATCCGACCTCCATTTCTTCTGCAACCTTGTCTCCAAGAGATTTCACTTCCTTGAGAAACTTGGTCGCCTCCTCAGGAAAGCAGTTAAAATCTTCTTCAACAGCTTGAAGATTGATAGAGCGGTCGGACGCCTTCAGTTTTGCCAACGCAAGACTGACTCCACTAGCAATAGACTCCTTTACGGACTAGTCATAATTCTCTCTCGTAGTTTTGAGCAAGCCCTTAAGGTCCTCCAAATGATGGCCAAGGTAATTTACCTTTTCCATTGGATCACTTAAGGAGGGCAACGATGATCCTAATCCCATATCAAAGATCATTTTATTGAGTGCAGTAACTTTAAATCAAGATTAAGCAAGATTGATGCCCCCTTATCTTGCTCAAATTCCAAAGCTTTCTTTGCTTTGGTTAAAGCTTGATTTTATTCTGCATAAGCAAAACAAATATTAGGCTAAAAAGGATCAGAAGACATACTAAGTCAAGTCTACGACTAAGTTACCTTCAGCTTTCTTCCTGGATTTCTCCACGTATTTTTCATGTCTGGTCGTCAGGTTTTCGATCGACCGGCTTTTAGCTTGAATTTCCTCTTCAAGCTTTATTCTTCTGGCTTTTTCAGCCAAAGCTTCTTCTTTTATTTTCTCCAAATCTATCAAATTTGATAAGGGAGGATAGTTAAAGGAAGAAAGGAAAGTCTTTGCAAAAGACAAATTAAGAAGAAAGTTATTACTTTCTAGTTCGAAGTGTTTTTACTCTAGATTCTTAATCTGATCGGTTAGTCCTCCGATCGCAGTAAAATTTTCAACCATATGCTGCGTAGATAGCATTTTTTCCTTTACAAGTTTCTTGTGCACTTCAAGGAAAATTATAAGAATGGTAGAAGATACTTACTTGAATTGCCACGTCATTATAATCGGCAAAAATTCTATCAGGATTCGCCTTTGCAAGGCAATCTGATAATCTCTTCCAAGCTTCAACAAGTTCCTTATCCTCGATAAATCGAGGAGAGAAAGGGAACTTGTTAGTTTGGGAGAGGTTGCTTTCAGAAGTTGGAATCTGCTGTGGATCTGCAAAAACACCTACCTCCTCTGATAGAGTAGTAGTCACCACAGGATCTGAACCAGATTCCGGCACTAAACCAAGCTCGGGGGCGTCCCTAACCACTTCCTCCTCATGATTTCTTACCTGAGGAAAGCTCTGGTCGGAGGTGCCCTCGATCACCTGACCTGCTGGAATATCCTTTTCGAGAATGACTGGAACTCCAACAGGTCTGCGCAAAGAAAAGGAAGTTCGGAGTTCAAGTTCGTCAAAAATATAAAAGGTATGTGTTCATATGATAATTTCATTTACAACATACCTGGTTATCTTTTTATCTTGACTGAAGCGCTACCGCTTAAAGTCCAGAAGCCGGCTTTTCTTTTCTTTTCAACCTATTTTTCCAGTCTTGAACTGGTAGGGTTGGTTGTACCCTCTACTTCCTTCAATAAACGATCAGATGTAATACTTTCAACCAACTTGCCAATAGTAGAAACCCTGATCGTTGGATCGGAAGGTGTAGGTTCATTGGTCACAAAAGTAGTTACTTCAACGGCCCTGGGCGAATCTTGAGCAACTGTCGAACCCAGGAACGAAGGATCCCGAATTCTCTGTGTTCATACACTAGTCCAGATTTCCAGTGTACACAGTCACAAAAATGTTATCACAAACATATCCAACGTGTTTATTAATAAGAATAGAGTTTATTACAATTTGGGCCTCGAGGCCAAATAAAACATTGCTTAAGCAAAATATAATGGTAAGCCACACGACACGCCACAGCAATCGCCCGAGGTCGCCGCTAAACGCCCTACTCCTCACCTTCCGGATAGAAGTCTTCTCCTGAATAATAATATTCAGCAAGAGTGAGCACTACAACTATGCTCGCAAATTACACCCAATACAGAATTTAAAATGCATGCATAAGTTATTCAAAGGAAGGTTGTAGGGTTTATTTGCGTAATTCAGCATTTTTGGGTTTTTAAATAGTTATACTAAGTTTCAAGGCATATTTTTATTCCATAGCTAAAATCAGATTTTAAAATTTGATCATTTTATAGTGGATAACCTCCATATGAAACATGGTGAAGGATACCCTCCTATCACAAGGCTACCCGCCCAATTTTAACACAAGGATTAACCATCCTCAAATCATGTCCAGAGTTATTTTAAAACCAAAAACAAAATCTAACTTAGAGTGGCTTTGCTCAGCATGTCCATGACCGTGGACACGGCTATTCGAATAGATTTACACTCTGCAGAGGGGTACAACTTTACCCACACGAGATAATTTGCCCGTTATGTCGGCCAATGCACGCTTCCTTAGGCGTGTGACTAGGCAATTATCACAAGGCGTTTCCAATGCACTACCTCACTACCAATATACCCGTTAAGGTTTCACTTCCATTAGGCTAACCACCTGCCGAAAGCCCCCTCTTGCGCCAAGTGGGAATAAAGTCTAACCGACACCCACACAACAAAAATGGCATAAACAACAATGAGGTAGGACAAATTATTATGCCTGGTTCTGCCCATACAGAACATGTGGTAGTACGGTGGAGCTTTGCAAGATGCGACTCAAAGACCGGTCCTTAACCTACTTGAGCAACTTTCAATAAAAATCCTGGGTCTCAGTCCTAACCAGACGAGCCCGTGCATAAACCTGCACCCACCAGCCATCCAATTTGCCCAAGTACAAACCATTTTCAATTTTTTTTTATAACTTTCAAAATCATTTGCAAAAGTCCACCATGACAAAACAATGTCATAGGCTTTTTACTAAATTTTACAATTTTGGCTAAATTCTCCCTAAATCAAATATTTCATGGTCTAAGCATTTGCTAAGCATACATTTATTTTTAAATACATTAGACTAAGGTGACAAGGAATTGGTAATACAACATTCAAAATTTGGCTATACAAAGAAATTGGAATAACTAAGTATTTAAAACAGGAATTTAAAAAATTTAAATACAATTATGCATGCAATAATAATTTAAAACAGAAATTAAATAATTTTAAATATTGAGGGCAAAATGGTCAATGGTGTAACTTGCCTTGTTCAAAATCTAGGTATCTACTTCTTCAATAGGGTCAAGCTCTCCGGAGTCGTCAAAATCTATACGTGAGAATAATCCAAATTCAAACAGAATTCAAATGAACTCAAATAAATTCAAATTAAAATTCAAATTAACTCCAAATTAAATAATTTTGGTTTAGTTAGCTAGATCTTAATTTTATACAAATTTAGAAATTTGAATCACCTAAATCGAAGTTTGTGTGAAGAAATACGAGCTCCTGGAAGTTTAAAACCTAAATTAAATCCTAAAAATCAGAATTTCCGAATTTCCCGAATTAAATTTCTAAAGGAAATTCCATTCATTCTTAGCATGCATCGTGATCTGCTCACGAGGTCGACAAGTGGGCCCGCATAGCATGGATCGAGTCCACGGCGCTTCCGAGTCCACGGTGGACTCGGCCACAAAGACAAAGGAGGGGGAGGTCGTGGCCGCACGGCGGTCGTGGCCGGGCGCCACGCTGCCGCCACGCACGCCGGCGAGGGGTGAGGTGGCGCCGTGTGGCGCCGAGGTGGTGAGCCACCGGTGCCGGGAGGGAGGAGCACGGAGCCGAGGGCACCGGCGAACGGCGGCGCATGGCGGCTCCGCGAGGTGCGCAAAAGGTATAGGGGAGACATCTGCGGCGACGCGCCACTGGCGCGCGGAGAGTGGCCGGAAGGTCGCGGCGACGGAGAAGGCGGCGGTGTGGTTCGGTTGTTGGCGCGGCGAGCTCGGGGTCTTCAGCGGCCGAGTGCGCCAGAGGATCGCCGAGGATGCCGATGCCGAAGGTGCAATGAGGTGGCCGGAAGCTGGTGGCGCGGAATCGAGAAGAACGAGCTCGCCGCCGCGGGAATTGCGAAATGTGGGCGATCGAGGCGATCGAGGGGACAGGAGGCGGGGGAACGAGATGCGGGAGAAGAGGCGCAGCTGGGGGTGCCTTTTATAGGGCGAGGGGAGGCCGGAGGTGGTGAATGCGTGCGGCGGTAATGGCGGAGGCGAGAGGCGCGGGGGCGTTAACGGCGTTAAGAAGGTGGGGTAATGCCGGGGGTGAATGCGGGAGGAGCTGGCGATGCTAATGCGCGTAAATGTGGGGGTTAAGGCGGAGGGAAACGCGGCGCTGATGAAGCTCCGCGTGCAGCATCAATGGCGGCGGGAGGGCGAATGGGGAGAAGAAGGGAACGGGAAGAAGCACAGTCACGAGGGCCACTGTCGGTGAGACAGAGAGGAGAAGGCGCGGAGGATTGATGTCTACCGTCCGATTTCGACGGACGCCCGCATTAATCAGCGCGGGGAAAATTGGGCGAGGCACGACAAGGTTGGACTTCCGCCAAGATCTTTGTTGAGGATTTAAATTTCTTTTCCAATTTATTTAATCCTAGAAATTCAAATAAGCTTTAGAAAATATCAAATAAAGTCCAAAAATTTTGAGAAAATTCACAGAAACTCTCAAGAGCATTCTGAACTTAAATAAAATAATTCCAACTTTTAGTTGGTAATAGATTTTGCACATAAATTATTTTAGCTTTAAAATAATTAGGGAAAAGTTTTTAAAATTTCCAGAAAATCCACAAAAATAATTAAAGTCTTATTTTCAACTGAAATTGAAATTTTGGGCTGTTACAGTGACTGTATGGGACTCAATGACTACCGCTTGATTCAACAAGCAAAGTTAGTCGGGTGATGAACTTATTTTTTCATCTAAGCTAAAGACATTTCCTTCAGGTACCAACCTCTACACGATCACTAGTGATCGTAAGGTCGGTCGGTTCGTTAATGTGCTCACAGTTCTTCGTGGCCTCATCAATTCTTAGACCAACCGACTATATATCAAAGAGGATTTTTAGGTAAACACCGATCAGAAAAGATTGTAAAGAAGGAAAATAATTGTCATGCTTACCCGAAGTCTCTCGGCCCTCTCTTCAGTAGTAGTCACTGCTAAGATCAAAGGGAAACCAGCCTTCTCATTAGGCTCTCCAACACAGATCATTCTGATCCGTCTTCTGATTTCATCAGAAGACAAAGCTGTAACAAAAAGAGAGGTCTTAGGGTTATAAGAGCATTTGACCAGAAAGATATACTGGTCGGATTCTTACTGGAACTTACCTTCCCTAGAATCCTTAGTCGTATCGTCACGACCAATATACCATAGCATCGAATGAGCTCTGGCCTTCAAAGGACTGATTCTCCGCATGGAGAAGTCCCTCACCACGTGCCAGGATGTCAAACCCCTGACACTCAGGAGATGGATGGCTTCAACCCATCTCATAATTTTCCCCTCCTTCGAGTTGGAACGCCATTGCGGGATCTCGATAGCCTTTTTACCGCTGTAATAAAGGCCATCGCCCTGTGTGATCTTCATGTAAAACCAACTCTTCTTCCATGAAGACTTGGAGTACATTGGAATGTACTCCTCAGCCTTCCCGTCATGGAGACGCAAGGTACACTCTCCGGGTGTACCAGTCGTCTTCTTCGCATTCACCAATCTGTAGTAGTACCTGAAGAGGTCCCGGGTTGCTGGAATTCCCAGGTACGCTTCGCAGAGGTAAACAAAGATGTTGAGGTTGGCTATGTCGTTGGGGGCCAGATTGATCAGTTCAACTCGATAATACTCCAAAACTTGAGAAAGAAAGGAGTGAACTGGAAGTCTGAAGCCGCATTCGATATATGCGAGAAAAACATGAATTTCTCCATCCTCACCACTTGGAGAATGTTCCCCAAATGCTGATCTCCACGCCAGTTGATTGGCTTGTAGTAGCCCAACCTTTTCCAGACCTTCAAGTTTCTTCTCGCTCAGATCGGAGATCGACCAGTTGGTAATAAGATCCGACATGCTGATTTCTTTCGGGTGAAAAATTCAAAGGTGATCGGAGATGGTTTCTTGGAAGATGAAGAGGAAAGCAAAAGGCGTAGAAACCCTAACACCCGGTGCTAAGGGACCTTTTATAGCGACAACACTGTAACCGTTTCTGGGGAAAATCCAACGGACAAAAATCCCTCTTTGACCAGCGGAACAAGAGTTCCTTCAAGTTCCAAGGCAATTTCTCAACTTTAAAAATGAATACGGACCACCTCGAATACCACGACATTTAATGAGGGGTCTGCCCGATACGGTTGCATCGGGAGTAAGTGTCTATACGACCAATTCATTTAAAGTTCGGGGGCTAGCTGACGAGGATTAAAACCTCTATTTATTATTTAATAAATAGGGGACCATACGTCTTCGTGGTCGTGAGGATTCCAGAGGTTACTCAATATCTAACCTGGTCGGAGAAGGTTCCCAACCTTATCCCCGACCAGTCAAAAGCTCTCAAAACCTTGAACTGATATCTGGACCTAGCATCTTATATATCCCCTACCGTGTGAAGAATGGGACATGTGCTTTAGATCTCATACCACGCGACGATACGTAACTCTAAGACAAAGAAATACGGTTAATGGCTCACTGACATATAACCGTACGACAGTTGACACATTATCAACTGACGCCTCTCTTCGACCAGACGCGTTGCTTCCCGAACAGGCGTCTCCTCCAGAGACAACTACCAACCCTTCATCAACTACATAAGAGGAATGCGGACTAAAGTTGAGGGGGCCGGAACAATGAAGATCATTTGGGAGACACTCTTGAAAGAGCCTTGTACTCCTGAATTAGTCTTTAGTCTAAGTTATATACACTCATTGTAATAGCCAGTTCAAAGTAATAAAGAGCAGTCTCACTACTTTCTAGAAGATACGCGCTATTTTCCTCTTTTCATTCATATATTCATAAGATCGGCGATTTGATCGTCGACAAAAGTTCATAAAACTCGGGCGATCCTTCGAGAGCAGTTGGGGAAGCAGAAGGTGGTGCGGCCAAACTGCGTGGCATGCATGCACGAGAGCCAACGTCACAGGCTTTAGCGGCGCAAGGATGACGACGGCTCCGACAGGTGGGCCTCTCTCGTCAGCGGCTACGGAGAAGCGGCACGGCGAGTTGCTCGAGCCCGAGTCTAGAGTGGTGCGGCGCAAAGGGACGCGGTCAAGCCGAGTCGAGTTGGAGTGGTTCGGGTCGGAACAGTAAATCCCGGTCTGGTCGGTTTGGAATTTTGGATTTATATTTGACCGAATTCCAACTAGTTTGACTAGGCTGTTTGAAATATAAATAAAATTATGAAAATTTTTGTGAGTGTTCTCAGGGTCATCTAGGACGTATGAAAAATTGTTTTGGCCACTGTTCATTTTCCATTTGCCATAAATAAAATCTTTTTTAAATCATTCTTAGCAACTATGTTAGGATTTTTATGAGGTCATTTGATCTTCTAAAAATTTGTGAAAGATTATATTAATCCATGATAACTAAACTAGTATTTTACAAAATTATTTCCAGAGATTTTTATAGTTATATTTTCCTGAAATTAATTAGAAACTTGAATTCAAGTCAAAAATTTGAATTTTAAGGCAACTTATGAGTTTTAACAAAAATTTTTGGAAAAGCTCAAACTTTTATACATTCGAAATACAAACCAAAGTTTAGGATGTTACAACTCTCCTCCCCTTACAAGAATCTCGCCCCGAGATTCTGTTCACTCGGCAAAGAAGGACGGGTGCAAAGCAGCGACGCTCCGGGCTCAGGTGTGGTATCTCCAGGTGCGCACGGACCTCACGAAGCTGGTGACGGCGACGCGGGTCTTCGAGGATGCCGGCGGCGAGCTAGCGACGACCGGAGGCGGAGAAGAAGGCTTGGCTCACGTTGAGAAGTCGCCACACGCGTCAAGAAGCTTCGGGAAGGTGTGCCTCGGGACCGTCTTGGCTCCAGGAACGACGCGCCCAAGTTTAATGCAACGGAGGAAGTCGGAGGTGGCCAGAATTGGAGTGGTGGTGGCGAACCGTGCTCGGAAAAGAAGAGGTGATAGCAGGCAAGAGAGTACAAGAGAGGACGATTGGATCGGCATATGAAGTTCATAAAACCTGGGCGATCCTTCGAGAGTAGTCGGGGAAGCAAGAGATGGCGCGGGCGAACTGTGTGGCACGCATGCGCGAGGGCCAGCGTCACTGGCTTCAGCGGCGCAAGGATGACGACGGCTCCGACAGGTGGGCCCCACTCGTCAGCGGCTGCGGGGAAGCGGCGCGGCGAGTGGCTCGAGCCTGAGTCTGGTGCGGTGCGGCGCAAAGAGACGTGGTCAAGCCGAGTCGGGTTGGAGTGGTTCGGGTCGGAACAGTAAATCCCGGTCCGGTCGGTTTGGAATTTTGGATTTAGATTTGACTGAATTCAAACTAGTTTGACTAGGCTGTTTGAAATAGAAATAAAATTATGAAAAATTTTGTGAGTGTTCTCAGGGTCATCTAGGACGTATGAAAATTGTTTTGGCCGCTGTTCATTTTCCATTTGCAAGACATAAAATCTTATTTAAATCATTCTTAGTAAGTAGGTTAGGATTTTTATGAGGTCATTTGAACTTCTCAAGATTTGTGAAAAATTATATTAATCCATGATAACTAATTATTTTGAGAGATTTTTATACTCACATTTTCCTGAAATTAATTAGAAACTTGAAGTCAAGTCAAAAATTTGAATTTTTGAAAATCTCAAACTTTTATACATTTGAAATACAAACCATAGTTTAGGATGTCACACCCCCGCTGTGACCACCCTTGAAACCTCCTTCGCCCATTGATTCTCACGCGCTAGCTAATTTGCCTAGAGTGATGCCAAACCACTGCCGCCATCTTCCTCTACTACGGTCGTGCACCACCACTGTTGGGATTTAATCTTGCACAAGATTAGGAAAGTTTACTTGCGTAAGAGTTTGGGTAGGATACATAGAAGTTGGAGCCGAGTTGTCGAACCCGGGAATGAAGGATCCCGAATTCACTCCGTTTACACACTAGTCCAGGATTTCTAGTGTACATAGTCTCACAAACAGTGTTATCACAATCATATCAAGCGCTTTATTAATAAGGAACAGAGTTTGTTACAAAATGGGCCTAAGGCCAAATAACAAAACATAGCGGAAGCATTAAGGTAGTAGGCCACACGATGCGCCACATGCAATCGTCTGGAAGCGTAGCCTAAACGTCTGGATCCTCATCGTCTGGATAGAAGTCTTCTCCTGAATAATAATATTCAGCAAGGATGAGCACAACTACCGTGCTCGCAAATTACACCCAATACAGAATTTAGAATGCATGCATAAGTAAACCAAGGAAGGTTGTAAGGGTTTATTAGTGTAAATCAGCATTTTCTATTTTAAATAATCATACTAAGTTTCAAGGAATATTTTTAATCCATAGCTTAAAATCAGATTTTAATTTGATAATTTTATAGTGGATAACCTCCATATGAAACATGGTGATGGATATCCTCCTATCACATGACTAACCTCCCAATTTTACCACAAGGAGTAACCATCCTAAAATCATGTACAAAATCATTTTGAAAGCCAAAAACAAAGTCTAACTTACAGTGGCTTTGCTCAGCATGTCCATGACCGTGGACACGGCTATTCGAATAGTTTTACACTCTGCAGAGGTTGTACAACTTTTTCCACAAGAGATAATCAACTTTTAATGCCCGTCTGACACACTTCCGTAGGTGTGCGACTAAGTGATTATCACGAGGCCTTTACACTGCGTCATTCCAAATTAGTCATGCCCGCTAAGGTTTCACTTCCATTGGGTTAACCACCCGCCGAAAATCCCCTCTTGTGCCAAGTGGGAATACTGTCTAACCGACACCCACACACCAAAAATGGCACAACTAACAATGGAGTGTTGCAAATTATTCAGCCTAGCCTAACCCATTCTAGGCTTGTGGTACTACGGTGGAGCTTTGCAAGATGCGGCTCGAAGACCGGTTCTTAACTGACTTGGGCGACTTCCAAAATAACCCCTGGACCTCAACCCTACCCGGATTGAGCCCGTGCATAAACCTACACCCACCAAGCATCCATTCCGCCCAAATCCAAACTCATTTTTCACTTTTATTTTTCAAAGACAATTGCAGAAATCCATCATGACAAAACAATATCATAAGCTTTTAATCAATATTTGCTGTTTTGGCTAAAATTCCCCAAAATCAAATATTTGTGATCTAAGCAATGTGATCTGCAGAGGTGTACTACTTTACCCACATGACCTGACTAGCCCGTAAGCCTCCGGATGCCTCCGAAAAATAGCACACTTCCTTACGTATGCCGGCCGGGCATAATCGAGATACAATCATTTTTAGCAAGAAAATCATATTGGGATAGACCACCCATATGAGACAAATCCCAACTTAGAAATAAGCATATAGCAAACGCTAAGCGGGCACACATGTTGTGCCGGAGGGGTCAGTGTGAGGTAGTTAGTATGTTGTTTTTCCTCAACATAAGTAATCGTGCTCATTAAGCACAGTATATATCACACTGGGTTCCTAAGGAACATATGATTTCACGGTCTCTATGTCCTCACACCACCTGCGGTCCAAACCAATAAAATCCTCCCCTTACTTAATCGTACGGTACCCATATCCCGCATGTGATAGTACGCTCGGTACTTAGAGTGTAACGTCCATGGCTCGGTCCTTAATGGTCCAGACAAGACAACCACAAACCCGAGTCTCGTGCATAACAGCACCCACACTACAACCACTTGTACGGACCCAAAAGCCTTTTAACATAAACAAAGAATAACTCAATAACCAGAAGTAACAATATGTACAAAAGAAAAGTAAGAGTTGTTATGTGTTTCCCACAATTGGCGAGCTAGTCCCGTCAATTGATCTACTGCGTTATCTAGACCCACAAAGGCTAAGCATACAACACCCAACGATCATATCATCACAACATCTATCTTAAGCATATGTGTATGGGAAATATCAGGGACAACCAGCAAGTATAGGATATAACTAATCTACTCACAACATAACAGTATATCAAAAATAGCATGCAAGCAATATCATTGCATTTCAAACACTAGTGTAATAAAACTGGGATCAATATGATGCAAAAGAAAGTTCAAATGATGCTTGCCATGCTGAAAGAGTAGTTGTTCACTCTCGGTGGCGTAAGAATCTACGTTGATTCCGTCGGTATCTAAAGAACGGAAATATCGATAAACATCGAGAAATAACATAAAAATCAAATTGCTCCAAAATGCATAATTTTTCTACAGTAGATAGTTTATGCTTTAATATGAAATTAGGTACAAGAATTATTCCAATTGGATTTAGTAGGGAAAAGTTATGGTCGTTTGAAGTTCGTATGTCCCGAAAATGCATTTTATCCGATTTGAAGTTTTGACCAAAATTTGTATAACAGTGGGGAGGTAATTGATTTCATAGATATATTGGGAATATTATTGTGAGTCGACTGCAAATTGGTTCATCTCATTAGGAGTTTCCAAGAAAAAGTTATGAATTTTCAAAGTTATAGCATTTTTCTATTGTAAAGATAAACAATTAAATGCTCATTTTCCAAATCTATCTTTTCTGATACTGAGATAAATGTGCAACCTACTTTAAAATAAATTTCATAAAAATTGAAAATTACCAGCACTGGTTTCATCCCATTTGGGGTAAAAATGAATTTGTTATGCATTTTTGAAGTTAATCATATTTTTCAGTTTATAAACAAATACATTATGATTTTCTTAAATGGATTTGTACTTTTCTTACCAAGCTGCACCTAGCCGCAGTCGCTGATCAGCGGGACCAGTATACAGTGTTGTTTCTCATTTACCCAGGGTTTTAATTTTCTCGACTGACAGATGGGGCCTACTTGTCAGTGACACGGTCTACCGCATAGTGCGTGGACCACAAGTCCACGGCCGGCTCACAGCACAGTGAACGTGCGTTTAAGTGGCCAGGCCCACCCGTCAGCCACAGCTTAACCATTCTGTTTTCTGTGCATGGGCCCACATGTAATAGACTCATCACTTACTTAAGACATCATTTACTACAGTAAACAATCATTAGCCATTAAATGACCGGATCAACGCCTTAATGGCTTTGCTATAGTATTGTCGGTAATCCGACAATACTGAGCTGCATTTGCTGGCGGATCACTGGCGATTCCGGCCACAGCGTTGCCGGCTAGGGGCAGGGATGGGTTCCTAATAGCAATGCGCTTCTATGGGTGGTGGTGGCGGCGGTCAGTAGCGGTGGCGCGCCCGAGATGAGCGGCAGTGTCAACACGGCAAACGCGCACAGCACAAACAAGCTCTGTATTGTTCAAAGAAGCGGGTGCCCGAGCATCAGTGAAGTCCAGGGAGACTACCTGAAGGTCGGAGAGAAGAGGTGATGGCCGGAGCTGGCTTGGCGACGGTGAGGTCCACGGCGGTGATGCGGTTCAACGAGGAGAAGGCACCCTAGGCAACAAGGAAGACATTGAAGCTTCGGGATGGCCTAAAGATCCCTAGAGTATGCTATAGCAGCAGAGAATTAAGGAGTGTCTTACCAGATCAAAGTGGGAGACGAAGAGTTTGGCTTTCGATCGAAAATGGACCAACCTTCGAATTCACAAGCTCCTGTCGTGCATTGCCAAAATTGGGTGAGGGGAACTCATACTCGAGCTCAAAGACATGATGTGACACGCGGGAGTTAGCAAGTATCTTACCGGAGGCGAAGACAGCACGGAGTAGTCCCCGGGTGCAAGCTCTGGGCTTGAACCGGAGCCGAGGAAGACACGGTCGCGTTCCGGGAGCTACAAACGAAACCAAAGCTGGGGCTTAGCGAAAATGGGAATGGCACTAAAGAAGGAGACTCAGGGAACCGGAGGCAAGGAATTTACCAGAGAACTGAGCTCACACGAGCTTCCCTCTCCTCGACGGCCGGAGGAGAAGTGCGGGAAAAGCGAGAGCAGGGAGGCAGGATAAAGACGACAACTGGAAGGAGGAGAGGCGGCGTTAGCTAGGGAAGCTCAGGGACTGGTCAGTTTGGGCGGTGTGGTCACGGCGGTGACGGCATGCATCAGAGCCATGCGGCGCGTGGCGAACAGCGTTTGAGTGCGAGTGACAGCGGAGGAGGACGAGTCTGACATGCGGGCCCCAGTGGCAGAGAGTGAGAGGGGAGGAACGAGCGGGCGCGCGCGCGAGGAGATTAGTCGTTGGATCTGGATCGGAGGGTCAGCACCCGAGGGGGTTCAGCCGGAACAGCTCGTTAAGTGGCTCGGTCGGGTTACTGTGTATTGGGTTCGAACCCGTGGAATAGTATTACATTTGACTGATTTCAAATCCATTTCTCCGAGTTTGACCAGCCCCTAAAATAAAGCAAATAAATTCATAAAAATATAAAAATAATCAGAGGGGTTCCTGCGGTAACCTAGTACCCATATAACCTTGGAAAACCCACTGTTAAAGATTTATTTGGTATAATTTAAATTCACAAAAACATAGGTGATTAGTTGAGTTTGAAATTTCTGCGGTTCGTATTGGGTTCCAAAAATTTGGAAACAATTATATTAATTCAAGATAATTAATATAGTATTTGAATAAATTTATTCCAGAGGATGTTCATATGTTTATGTTACTATTTTCTTTATGTTTTGTTTTTGTTAAGTGTATGTTTAAACATTTGGATAAGATTTTCCTAGCACAGAGTATAATTCAAATGCTTAAAATATGATGCATGCTAATGAGATGCATAGTAATCCTCTTTATTAAATTGGGTATGTGACATCCATGAGCTTGACGAGAAGATTTTGTGGAAAGTCAAATTTAGCGGCGGCTCTATGGTGTAGATACGAGGCAAAGGACCAATACTGTTGTGATGCAAGAACGACGATTAGAAGCTACTACTTGAAATTTATTTTATACCGAGTTTGTGCAACAACATACTCAGTCTAGGGCAGTTGGTGGAACAGGGGTGCGGGGTGGAGCTACAGGATGAGTTCTTGCGTGTCTATGACAAGAACAAAGATCTGTTGATGAAGGCAACAAGATCCCCGAACCGGGTGTACAAAATTTTCATGAAAACTTGTAAACCAGTTTGTGTGAAGGTCAGTCTGGAGCAGCCAGAGTGAAACTGGGGAATCAAACCGTAAGGCGAGAGCCTGTAGGTGGAGGTGCGCAGGCGTCATGAGCGTGGCAGTGCACAAGAGCATGCACCAGCCGCCGGAGGCGCGATGCAAGACTCTGAGGCCGGCCGACTCGCATTTCGGCAGAGAAACCAACGACTTAGGAGGGCCAAATGATGCGCCAGCAGCTGATGTAGGACTCTTATCGGGAGGACCGGATGACAGGTAATAGATCTGTGGCCTGATCTTCTGAAAGGTATTGATAAGTCGATTGTGGAGATCTCGACGTTGATGATCCAAAGGCTCCGACCAAACAAATCGAACCCCTCGCAATCACTACACCACTGCTCCGATGGTTATCAACTTTGCCGAACGCGTCGCAATCACTATACCACTGCTCTGATAGTTATCAACTGTGCCGAACGCGGTTGACCTCGCCAAGAAGGCTATCTCCTGCATGCGAATCGAGAACACAAGCAAGAAAGTAGAAGATGCAATCTGATATTGTATTACGAATAAAAATGAAGCTCACAATGTGGGGTTCCTCAACCGAACGTGCGGCGAGACTGCTAAGCAGAATAATCTCAAAGAAAAACCCAACCCTAATCTATGGCGCATCAGATATATATAGGGGCGAGAGGAGGTCGACTGGGTTGTATACCGAGAAAAAGGCGCATACAACTCGGGCTCGACCGCTCATTCTTACAAGGCCCTATTAGGCCTCAAAACAGTGACGCGACACCTTATTCATTATTTATATCACGTATCTCTGGTCAAAGACCTGGTCGTAGGACTGGTCCTGGGGTGGTCTTGAGGAGTCCATGCTATCCCAGGTCGTAGATTGTGTCCAACGAGTACTGTGCTCACCGAGTAGTGGTGAAACTGGTCGTATACCTTCTTGAAGTAGTCGTAAACCTTGCGGAATGGCCGTAGACCTTCTTGAACTGGTCGTAGTCCTGGATTACTAAGTACAAGTAAATCATCTCTGTTAGGCAGCATCATAGAGTTCTTAAATAATACACTCAGCCCTAGAAACGAATTTACCTGATAAATAAGTTGACGACCACGTGCCCGAGTAATTGAACCTTGCACATCATTCAAAGTAGTAGGAAGAGGAGTGTTCATATCAGTAGAAGTGATGTTCACATCAACAGGCATGTAAGCACAGATGGTGGGACCCATCGACAAGACATCAATACAGGAGGTGTATGTGGTGTGTCCTCACGGCAGCAGGAAGCTAACTTCGATGACCAGGTTGGTCTGGGGATTGGTGATGGCTCAGTTGGAGGCCCAAGCACCAAGTCGGTGCTCGAAGACGTTCACGAGCATGCAGCGGACAAAGGAACCAGCGCTTTCGTGGGAGTTAGAGGCGGTGTAGCCTTAGCTAAGATGTAGGCGGGGAAGTTGCTAGACTTGGTCCAAGAGAGAGGAGCGAGAGGCTCAGATAATGGCAAAGCCCAAACTGCTGTGAGAGCAGGTGCTCTGTGCAAGGAAGGGCAAGTTCAGTCCAGGTGTGAGGCGCCGCAAGCGTTAGTTTGTGCGTGGCTTAGGATGGAGCAAGCACATGTGGTAGGGCGGTATTGGCCCAGGAAGAAATGGCACACGGGAGTGCAGGTAAAGAGGAAGATTTGAAACTTCAAATGCGTGAGAAGATCGGGATAAATCAAGATGGAGTGATTACTAGTTTTTTAAATCTTGTTACAAGATTAGGGAGTGTATGTTGGGGTTTAATCTTGTACAAGATTAGGAAAGTTTACTTGCGTAAGAGTTTTGGTAGGATACATAGAAGCTGCAGCCGAGTCCGAGTAGTTCTAATAGAACGAGTACAAGTCGGACGTGAGTCCGTATACGAGTATGTGAGCCGAGCCTTTAAAAAGGGCATGTAACCGTGTAAGAACATGAGAAAAAACGAATTGAAGCAATCATGATTCAAGAGAGGGTGTTGTGTCGTGAGTTGAGTTGAAAAAATAGAAAAGCAAAAAAAGAGGAGTAGTTGTTCCCAAAACCAATCGTCTATTTTTGGTTTTCGAGTACTGTTTGTTACAAGTACTGTTCATTGTTCGACTTCATGTAGTCAGAAGGGTCCGACTACATCCTGGTCGGAAGGATATTTCGAGTATCTGGTCGAAGGAGGTTTGATTGGTCGAAAGATTTCGACTCCCTGGTCGAAGAAGGTTCGACTAGTCGAAAGGCTTCGACCATGTGTAGTCGAAGGAGGTTCGACTACAAGTGAAAGCGACAACCACTGCCGCCACCCCTTTCCTGAGCCACCTTGGCCCAAGCAAAAATCAAAAATGGGTTGCTCAGGCCACGGTGAAGCTCGCCGCGCCACCCGTTGCCTCTGTCCGCTGTCGGCTCCTTCTCCCTCAGCTCGGGCGTGCAGGAGTGCGCACTACCTTCAAGCCATGTGTAGCTCGCTGCAACTGCTGGGCCTTTAAAGGCCTAGCCTAGTGGGCCGGTTGCCCACCTAAGGTGTTGGGCTTAGCCCAACACTGTTCCAGCGACCGTATTGTTCATGATCTAGCCCGTTAGACATTACTGTTTCAGTCCAACCCAACACTATTCCAACCTAGCATGTTACTGTTCATGACCCTGACCTGCCCTGAATAGTACAAAACTAACACTATTCATCGAGTCCAGTAATATTCGCCCGAGCCCAATTTCGATAAAAATATGTCCATTTCGACCATCCCGAGCCCGTACATCCCATTTTCAACTCTGTTCAGCCCAATCATACACCCAATAAATCATATTCACCACACCACTCTTCTCTTTTAATTCTTTTTTGGATATTATTTTATTTTCATGTTGTTCACATCTCAATCCTTATTAAGTCTGGATAATTTATTTGGATTACTTTATTTTACGCTAGGTTTCGACTTCGACAATCAAGCTCCGGAAAGCATCTGACAAGACACAGGAGAAACATGGAATTTTGAAGACTTCGAGCAAGTAGGCAAGTTGCATTCATTTGATCATTTTGAGCCTATATTTCATATATTTACTTTATTAATTTTATTATTGTATTTTAGCCAATTATTTCAATAATGAAATAATACTTTGCAATGCCATGGTGAGTAGATAAATCCCATCACCCCACATACAAACCCTCCTATCCTTTGTAGGCCATAGTCACCTTGACAAGTTTAGGCCACATGAAATGATAGCAAATATTCAGCAATGTCACACAAAGTATTTCTAAATACCGATAAGCAAATATTCAGCAATGTCACACAATGAAATGATAGTGTGTCTGCTTGTGTAATTTTTTGAAATTTTATGCATTCTTATTTTTTCTCCAAAATTCTTTAAAGTCTAATGTTTGTTGGAATTTTCTAATATAGAAAATGAGGTCAAAACATTATGAAATTTTTTTGCCAGACTCCCTACACAGTGGAATTGATTGTGTAAATTTTATATAATTTTATATGCTCTAAAATTATCTCGACAAATTCAGGGTTTAGGTCTCAAAAATTTGGACGAGACGTTTCGCAAATTAGGGTTTTATTATTTCATGTGACTTAAAATATGCAAAGTTTGGTACGACATGACTACTCTTGGTCGCTATGATTTTTGATCACATTTCTTCTGTACGGTGGAGTTAAAGCAGAGTACATAAATTAACTCAACTGAAGGGGATGAGAACGTTCTGATTACGGAGAAGCCCTAAAACATAGAAGAATCGATGTCGATGTGAATGGTTATCTCTGAAATTCCACTAGAAGAGGCATACTTTGGTGGCTCAGCGGAGGCACAGCACCAGAACTACATTGCAGTCCGCGCGCGGACAGAAGCACGTTACATGTGGTCACATGGCATGATAGTTCGGCTAATCGCTTTAGTCATGGACGCTACTACTACGGTAACTTGCGACATGAGCTTCCGGACTATGTAAGTACGCATACCTTTAGGGGATAGTAAAAAACATGGCGAGTAGGAGGGGGACTACTACGGAATGGCCCGACCTACTACGTGGATCGGGGCCATTTGCCCTTCCTTGCGAGCTCGGCGTTGTACTCCTCACCGGCCACCCTTGCCTCGGCCGCCATTTCCCGCTTTTTGTCGCGCTCTCTCTCACGTGCCTCGCGCTCCTTGCGCCTTCATGCCTCGAGATGGGCCTGCGTTGATACGCTGGTCGTGCTCTTCAGTTCGACGCTCCTCTTCCTGGATCTCGCGTGCCCTTTTGGCATTCCACTCCTCGAAGTCGATTCGCCACTGGTCGCATGGGTGGACTCTAGGTCGATCCACTTGCGATAGCCACATAGCGGCTCCGGAGACTACGAGTAGACGGAGATATTGTTAGTGCACACTTTGAAAGAGAATTGGTAGGAGAATTTACTGTAAGTAGTCCTTACCAGCTGCCGATAGCTGCTCGTATCTCAGCGACGGTCGGGATAGTCAGAGGAGTAGTTGGGACAACCCTAGTAACGCATATCGAGGCTGAGACGGTGCTTAGATCTGAAGAACGTGCATGTGTCCATGCACCAACACAGGGGCGGCGTCTCCCCTCTGGCGGGTGTTGCGGCGAAGGCTTGGTTGGAACGTTCTGGCAGGGGTTGCTGCTACGGGGGACTTCATTGTGGAGAGCTGCCATCCTGGCAAGCTGCTCTTGCCAGACCCGGGCCTCAGCAGCCCTAGCTTGTTCGGCCCGTGCGGTAGAAGCCCTTGCTAGATCGCGGATCTCGTCCCATTGCTTCTTGATGTTGTCCATCCCAGGGTGGTGAAGCAAGCTCTGGTGTAGCGTTGGGTTTAGTTGTGTGGTTTTCTCTCCTCGATGTCTTCCACCTCCTTTTATAAGCCAGAGGGTTGGCATGGTGTGGTTAAATTCATGTGAGTAGCCGGCGTAGCAGAGTATTGTCTAATCTTTTTGGAGAGAGAAGCCATATCTCATTTTTTTAGAGTGCTATCATTTCGGTCTGAAAAGCTGGCGAGGTAGAGTGTTGTCACGTCTTACTTTGCAGAGTCCTATCTCGTCCTGCTTTGCAGAGAGAAGTCACGTCTTACTTTGCATCTTACTTTGCAGAGTGCTGTCATTTCGGTCTGAAAAGCTGACGAGGCAGTGTGTTGTCGTGTCTTACTTTGCAGAGTGCTGTCATTTCGGTCTGAAAAGCTGAGTGCTATCATTTTGGTCTGAAAAGCCAGCGAGATAGAGTGTTGTCACGTCTTACTTTGCAGAGTGATGTCCTTTCGGTCTGAAAAGCTGGCGAGGCAGAGTGTGTCACGTCTTACTTTGCAGAGTCATGTCTCGTCCTGCTTTGCAGAGAGAAGTCACGTCTTACTTTGCAGAGTGCTGTCATTTCGGTCTTAAAAGCTGACGAGGTAGTGCGTTGTCACGTCTTACTTTGCAGAGCCCTGTCTCGTCCTGCTTTGCAGAGAGAGGTCATGTCCTACTTTGCAGAGTGCTGTCATTTGCGGTCTGAAAAGTTGGCGAGGTAGAGTGTTGTCACATGTTACTGTGTGGAGTCATGTCTCGTCCTGCTATGCATGGAGAAGTCGTGTCCTATTTTGCAGAGTATTGTTCTTTCGGTCTGAAATGCTGGCGAGGCAGTGTGTTGTCACGTCTTACGTTGCAGATGGTGGTCACATCCTACTTTGCAAGATAAGTCGTGTGGTCTTGCTAATGCGAAAACTAAGTATTCTGAAATTATCTGCAATATTACATATTTAAGTCTCGAAAATTTGGAATGTAGGATTTGGAAATTAGGGTTTGATTAATTCGCACGCAAAGTATTCATAACGGAATTAGATAGAGGCATACATGATACAAACGAGTACAACAACGCCGCAAAGGCATACATCACGTAGTGCAGAGATGCATAGATAAAGAGTGGATATTACAATCTTATTAAAACTGAACTTCTACTTGGCAAGAACAAAAAATAATAGAAGAAAAACTGCCAAACTAGCTATGTTAACTAATTTATGAAGCATTTTCTCAACCCTTTCCATCCTTCTATCCAATCTTTTAAGAACATTATCTTTATTTTCCATCGGTTGATCCAATGGTCGAGGCACTTGACGAAATTCAGCAACACCACGGGTGTCCTCTTGTAAGGCAGCAATTTGCATTGCAATGTCTCGAACATCTAGCACAGCTTCATCAGCCCACAGCCAGAACCGACATGTTGTGTTCCGTAAAAAAAATTGCAACTGCAAGTGAAAAAACATGCTATTTGGAAAGAAGTTTATTGGGGATGATCAGGCACAAGTTACCGTAAGATTTGAACACTTCATGAACACTCGGGATGTATTCGTTAGCGTATGGGAGGTAAACACATTCACCGGATCCCTGCAACGAGGGCAAACCAAGTGTTGCCGTAGTGTTTCTAATTGCCTGCTCACTCGGAAGTTTGATGAGGCCGTAGAAATCCCGTTTAAGATTGGAAGAAATGAGAAGAGGAAGCGAAGAGTGAGGGGAATGGCAGCCAAATCATGCATATATATATAGCCTGCGGGTAAATTGCAATTTTGTTGAAGAAAATTCACGTCCGCGAGGTAGCGGGGCCGAGGAGGGATCGTGGGGCAGCATTGTGTTATGTCTTTAAGGTTTAGTAATTTAAAATCGGGAGGTAGAGTTGTCGTTTGTACTAAATATTTCAGAGAACATTTTGCGTACATAAATCACAGCGTCGTAATGCACAGGGACATTACATAAATCACAAAGGTGGAATACACAATGACATTACATAACAAGTTTTACACGGCCATGACATTAGTTAGGGCGCATCGTCGTGTCGCTTGCCAGGACGGCGTAGTTGATCCTCGGGGAAGGTGACCTGTCCGGGGAGCGGTGTACGTCTCGAAGGCCGTAGTAGGAGCCCTGCCTGGGAGGCGAATCTGGGGTGATCTCATCGTGGGGGTCTGGCTGAGGCCTGAGCATATCGTTAACCCACTAGTGCTCTTCCTGCGGGAAGGGTATGGGGTGAGTTAGTCATTGGTTTTGTGCAATGGGAAAATCAGTGTAACTACGTTCACGCGTACCTGAGTAGGCTGTTGTGTGGAGGAGGATCCTCCTGGCCAGTCTGAGCCGGCTGAAATGAGTGCATGCCGTCTCGTCGAGGCGGGCCGCCTGGTGGCGGTCCGGACCATCTAGTACGATGTCGTCGTGCATGGCGTCCACTGGAAGCTGCGGCGCTGGCCAAGTAAGCCTCCACCTAGTACGCGGAACGTACCACCGCAAGTACGCAGCGTACGTCTGGATGGCGTAGCCGCGAAGCTCCTGCACCACGTCCGTCGTAACCCTCTCGGTCCACAGCGCCATCCACGGCTGTTGTGTCTGCCTCGAGTCGTCGCTCTTCCGCCCTCTCCTCGTTTGTCTGCAATTGAATTGAGATGTCAGAAAATCTTATTCAGATATGCCCTTAAAATGACACCAAAGAATGGGATGCCTCTACTCTGCTTTACCTCCACCGTATAGAAGAAATGTGATCAAGAACCATAGCAACCAAGAGTAGTCATGTCGTACCAAACTTCGCACATTTCAAGTCACATGAAATCATGAAACCCTAATTTCCGAAACATCTCGGCCTAATTTTTGAGACCTAAATCCTGAATTTGTCGAGATAATTTCAGAACATATAAAATTATGTAAAATTTACACAATTAAGTTCACTGTGTAGGAAGTCTGGAAAAAAAATTTCATAATGTTTGGAACTCATTCTCTATATTATAAAATTCCAACAAACATTAGACTTTAAAAAATTTTGGAGTAAAATAAAAAATGCATAAAATTTCAAAAAAAAAATACAAAAGTAGACACACTGTGGCAGGAGGCTTCACAAAAAATTTTATAATTTTTTGAGCTCATTTTGTATATTTAAAAAATCATCCAACAAAATTATTAATTAGTTTTTTTAAAAAAACATTTGACCAACACCTTGGTGCTGCCATCCCCAGCGGTAGCAACTTGGTTGCTACCCTCGGGGACGGCAGCTAGTACAACAGGGGGGTATTTTTGGAACTTTAAAATTATAGGGGCTATTTTTGGAATTTTTGTTGCGCAACGGGGCTAAAATAGTCCAGAATTCACTTAACATAGACAATAGGCCTGGACATAGGCTACTTAACATAGGCAATAGGCCTGGACAGGTAATAAGTCGCTCCATGTAACATCCCAAAGTTCTGTTACCAAAATAAAAATAAATAAAGTATTATTTTCTAACTGTCGAAGAGTTTTCTCGATTTACTGTAACCTAAAAAGAGTTTTCACTGTTAAAAGTAAAATAATAATAATTTAATTTCTTGGTTTTAATGTCAAAAAGAAAGTTTATTAAGTTTGTTTGATTTTCTGTGATTTTATTGGATTTAAATTGAAAAATAAAATTTTAATTAATTTTCTGGTATTTAAAAAGGTTTTCCTATTTTCTAGAAAATAAAATCAAAAATAAAAGCCAACTTTAAGTTGGAATTATTTTTATTAAGTTCAAAATAATTTTAGAAATTTTTATGAATTTTTCTAAAAATTTTTGAACTCTATTTACTATATTCTAAAAGGTGTTCAATTTGTGGCTTAATTTGAATTTCGAAAATAAAAAAAAAATGGGTTCCCCCGAAGGTCACCCATCCTTCCACTGCTCCAAGCTGAGCACACTTAACCTCATAAGCTTCCCATGAGCTGCCATCTCTCCTCTTAATTTCTATTGTTTAATATACTTCCCTCCTTCTTTTTATACCCTTCTTTCTATCATCTTCTTCTTCCAACCAACCGAGAGCATTTTCTTCCCTGTGAGTTTCTTATCCCGTGAGCTTTTCATGGCAGCAACACCACCGAGTGCTGCCGGCCACCACCGACCACCCCACCGCCCACCCCACATCCCGCCGCCTACTCCGCCATCGCCACCGCCGCCGCCCGCCGATCCGCACAAGACTAAAGCTCAAAATCACCATTAATGGCTGATTTCGCTTTTCTTCTCGTTTCTCCTCACTCAATGCACCAAATTCAAATCCGTTTGAAGTCAAACGTCCGTAGTAACGTCACCTACATTACTACACCATCAATTGGCCGTTTATTCCTTTGAATTTAATGCAGTTTCCAATTTTCTCCCTCTCATTATTGCACCCAAAAATTTCGTCTTTGCTTTCATGAATTCCCATTAATCCAGGCACCCCCTCCCCTATAAAAAGCAACCGCCTGGAGGTCCTCTCCACCCTCAACTCACCCCCAAAACCTCTCCTCCTCTCTTCCCAAAGTTTGGCCACATTTGCGATTTGAAGATCGCCGGCAGTTTGTCGTTCTTGCACTCTTGCGTCGCCTCCGGTGGAGCTTCGCCACTTTCGTCACCACCACCGGCACCGCGACGTCGTACTCTATGCGGGCATGCCTTCGCTTCGTCGAAACCTCGCCGGAGCACCACCACCCTCCCTGGCCGCCGCCTTCTGTGCACCGCCGCCGCCGTCGCCGGTCATCTCCGACCGCGCCGCCTCCTCCATCGGCTCCGTCTCGACGTCGGTAATCCATTTTGGTAACTTGCCGGCCACCTTTCCTCTTCCTCTAGTGGGCGCAGTAATTCCTTTCTTCCTCTGTGTGTTCGGCTCAATCAGGAAGAAGAACAGTAGCATTGCTTATTAGTCATATGCACGGTAGCAAATTAAATAGGTTGAGATATTCACTCCAAAAATCATTCCTCTCTGTTGCAAACTCCGAATCCGATGATTCTTGCTCGTAAAATTATCTAAATTCATCCTTTATTTTTCAGTATTTATTTTGTAATTTTGAGTTTTTATTATATTTTAGCTGTTTATTCTATTTGCGCGTCGCCGCCGCCACGAGTCGTCGCCGGTCGAACCGCCACTACCATCGGGTAGAGTACATCGCGCGGGTTCCAGTTTTGCTGTTCGCCAATCAACTCTCCCTCCCTATCACCTGCACGGCCATTTCCTCCATTTTATTCACTATTCACGTATGCATGAGTTAATAGTGCCATGCAAAATCATGCATGTACCCACTTTGCCACCTCCGTTCTCCCTCCTCGGTCAGTCTTTTTCCGAACCGACTGCGTCGCCACATGCCCCTCGGTTTCCCCTTCCTATCCCTAGAGTTCGCCGCTCTCTTTTCGCCGCAACCAAGAATTTTCCACCGGAGACCGAACCACCTTATGTCGTCGTTTCCGGCATCATCTTTGATCCGCTGGCGATGTCATCAATACCGTTAGCTTCGCCTCACGTTGCTCTACATTGTGCTACCTTCCTTTTCTCCAAATCATTATCGGCTCTCCGGCGCTACTATTCACCTTGTACTATTTTATGCGCCACCGTCACGCTGGACCTCCCCCAGTGACGCGATCACCACCATTGGGTCCGTCTCATTTCCAAGATTCTATTTTTGTTGTTTGCCGGTCATCTCTCCCTTCCTTTCATCGGAATGACCATTTGTTCCATTCCATTTACTATTCACGTATGCATGAAAGTGAATAGTTCCATGCAAACTACTATTCACTCTCTCTTCCAGAATTTCGTTCTCCCTCATACGAACTCCGATTTCATCGATTCAAATTCCTATATTCATATACAGTCGATATCTTACTTTCAGTATTTATTTCTTAAATTTTTGGATTTTATTTGGATTTCATTTGAATGCTATTTGAATTTGGATCGTTTACGGGTATAGATTTCGACGACTTCGGACAACCGGATTTCGACGCCGTTTGAGAACAACATTTAACCAAGTAAGGCAAGTTATACCTTTGATCATATTTGATCCCATTATTTAAAATTTATTTAAATTATGTTTTAAACTATTATTACATGCTTATTTCTATTCAAGTAATTTAATTACCTGTTTTTCAATTATAGTTATTCCCATTACCATTGTATAGCCCACTTTGTTATTGAATCAAACATACCTTGACACCTTAGATGAAAATCTAGTTTATGCAATAGTATGACTAGAACATTTTGGGAAAAATTATGCAAAGACATGCTTAGACCAAAAATATTTAGTTTAGGAAATTTTAGCCAAATGATTAACTATTGTTTAAAAGTCTATGACATTGGTTTGTCATGGAAGATTTTGCAAATGACTTTGAAAAGAAAAAAAAGAAAAGTTGGTTTGTAATTGGGCGAAATGGATGCTTGGTGGGTGCAGGTTTATGCACGGACTCAATCCGGGTAGGATTGAGACTCAGGGGTTATTTTGGCAGTCGCCCAAGTCAGTTAAGGACCGGTCTCCGAGCCGCATCTTGCTAAGCCACATCGTACTACCACATGTCCTGTATGGGCAGGACCTGGCTAAATAATTTGTAATATTCCATCGTAGTTGTGCCATTTTGGTGTGTGGGTGTCGGTTAGACAGTATTCCCACATGGCGCAAGAGGGGGCTTGAATCCGGCGGGTGGTTAGCCCAATGGAAGCGAAACCTTAGTGAGGCAAGGCTACAGTGGGATGGTGCATTGTAAAAGCCTTGACACGTGCTCTAGACTGCTTACCTAAGATAGTGAGCAGTGGGATCGACGGATGCCAAACAAACTAGAGAATTCATGTCTTGTGGGTAAAGTTGTACAACCTCTGCATAGTGTAAAACTATTCGAATAGCCGTGTCCACGGTCATGGACATGCTGAGCAAAGCCACTCAAAGTTAGACTTTGATTTTGTTTTAAAACTAATTTTTGCAAATGATTTGAGGATGGTTAATCCTTGTGGTAAAATTGGGCGGTTAGACATGTGATAGGAGGGTATCCATCACCATGTTTCATATGGAGGTTATCCTACTATAAAACTTGAGAATTTATTAAAATGAATTCTAGTTATAGAATAACTGCTTTGGAACTTAGTACAAATATTTAAAGAAAATATTGCTTTATGCAAATTCAACCAATAAGCATTCCTTTGATATATCCATGCATGCATTAACTCATTATCGGTGTAACTTGCGAGCACGGTAGTTGTGCTCACCCTTGCTTCATGCAAATAAATTTCAGAGGAGAAGGACTTCGGATCTCAACGACTAGGCCGCTACCCCAGTCGATTGCCTGTGGCAGATCAGCTGGACTCCACTACTTCTTCGTCTTCCGCTGTGTTTGTTTCATGTTGGCTTGTAAGCCTTTCTTGTAATCAACTCTCATATTTATTAATAAAGTTGTGCGATTTATGGATGTTACCATATCTGTTTACTGTGTGAACTAGCTACTGATCAAGGGACTAGTTCAGAAATGCACAGAGGATTCTGGGGTGTTACTCCTGGGTCCGACACTCCATTGTGATGAGGAACTATCGCTGGCGAGTTCAGTCCGAGCGATTACCTTATAGACAGACTCAGAATCGTAAGAACAATGCAAGAATGTAAGAGCGGAATAGTAGATTGAACACAGAGTTATTTGGAAACTTCGGGCTTCTCTTTATTGCTCTTCTGAATGGTGTACAATGTTGAGGGTCCCCCTCCTTTATATAGGGAATGGATGAGGAGTCCACTTGGGCCAGGACACTCCAGTCCTGGACCCGGTTTCTTAACACTCCCCCTTGGGAACTCATTTGACATGTTCATGTCTCGTCAAAACTCTATAAAAACCCAGTGGAAAAAATTTAGAGAAAAAGTACATGACATGCGTTCCACTGCGTTGCACGAATTGCCTCGTTAAAAAACTTAGCCGAGAAACTTTGTCAAGGGAAAAAGAGTACAATCCACCCAATTTCATTTAATCTCTAGGATTTATTCTTTGAGCACTCGATCTTTGTGATCAAGCTTTAATAATGAGTTTGTGAAGATTCTCCCCTGAATTCTGCGCTTCTCTAAGCCTCATCATTCCAATTCCACGTATGCATCTTTCAAAGCTAGACGCTGGAAGTGACTTAGTAAATAAATCTACAAAATTTTCATATGACTTAGTATGCAATACCTTAATTTCGTCCATCTTTTGCAATTCATGAGCGTAGAAGAACTTGGGGTTGATATGCTTTGTGAGTGGCTCTTCACATAACCCATTTGCACTTGTGCAACACAAGCTGCATTATCTTTATAGATAATTGTAGGGTGTAACAGCCCAAAATTTCCAATTTGGTTAAAATTTAAAACTTGTTTGATTTTGTGGTTGTTCTGAAATTTTAAAAGCTTTTCTTTAGTTGGTTTAAGGCTAAAATAAATTTATCTCCAAAATATATTAACAACCTTAAGTTGGAAATATTTTATTTAAGTCCAGAATTATTCTAGAGACTTCTGTTAATTTTTCTAGAATTTTTGGGATTTATTTGCTATTTTCTAAGCCCTTTTTGAATTAACCGGATTAAATAAATTAAGAAACCAATTTAAAATCTGCAAAAGTTGTTAATGAATCCGCTACGCCCGCCTCCTATTCCTCTCCCCCTACCGCCCTTTTCCGCGTGTCTTGGCCGTCCGATCGTCATCTACCGGCCCCCGCTCTCGCGCCTCCATCCTCAACCGTCCGATTAAAATCGGACGGCGCTTCACTCAAGGCCGCTTTTTCCCGCCGCCCGCCTCGCTGGTCACCGCCAACGACCGCCATTAGCGCTGCGTGGCCGAGCTCGCCAACCGCCGCCCAACCATCTCCGCCTCCCGCTGCCACGCACGATCCGCGCTTCACCTCCGCACGACCCCACCTCTTGCCCCTTCTCCGCAAGGCGGCGCCACGATTCCAGAATCGCCGCCGCCACGCCCTCGACGCCGCCAGCACCGCCTGACCCTCGACCCTATAAAGGAAGCCCCATGCGCCTCCGCTCGCCATCCCGCCGCCACCACTCTCTCCTCTCTCTCTCGTGTGCTCGCCAGATCGGAGATTTTCCGCCGACGACCGCCAAAGCTTGAGCTCGACAGCCGCCACCGTGACCGCCGCGCCGCCGCCACCACCACTGTGATCGCCGGATCATCGCGCAACCGCGCGCACTCGCTTTCGCCAGAGTCGCTTGAGCCGCCACCATCGCCAACCAAGCGCGCCGCTTCTTCCTCACCGCCGGCCGCCTCCGCCTCGCCGCTGGCCGAGCGGGTGAGAGCACCACGACGCTGCCTCTCCTCTCTTGCTCCACACTCACCGCCGCCGCACAGGCCAGAGGCCGGCGACCTTCGGCCTCACGGCCGGCCGGCTCGCCACCGTGGTTCGACCACGCCGCAAGACTCGTGGCGCCACTCGCCGGTCCGACGTGGATCCGACGCGGCGCCTAAGTCACGCCACCTCCTCACCAAGCGTGAATCGAGTCCATGTAAACCGAGTCTATGACACGGGGCCCACCGGTCGGAATTAATTTTAATTTCGAAAATCGAAGGTCGACGCGGCATTGCGCAATAAATGATTTTTCTTTAGAAATTTAAATCGTAAAATTTCGTAATTTGGATTAAACTTGTAAAATTCATATCTTTTGCATCTTAACTCCAAATTGAGTGATTCAAATTGCTAAAATTTTAGAAAATTATTATCTAGCTAAATAAAATAAAATAATTTCATTTTGATTTGGTTTTATTTATCTTTTTGAATATAGTTGAATTTCTTTGATTTGTTGTATTTTCACGTTTAGACTTCGACGATTCCGGGGATTTGGACCCTACTGAAGATTTAGAATTTCAAGACTTCAACGAAGGCAAGTTACACTTTGACCATGTTGACCCTAATATTTTAAAGTTATTTATTTCGGTTTCTAAATAATTATTGCATGCATAGTTTTAATCAATTATTTTACTTCCCGTTTTAAATGCTTAGTTATACCAATTCTTTTCGTATGGCCAATTTGAATGTTGGATGTCACTCCCTTGTCACCCTTAGATAAAATTTATACAAAGTATATATACTTAGCAAATGCTTAGGTCGTGAGTTGAGTTTTGGGGGAATTTAGCCAAAATGGTTCAAATTGATTTAAAAGTTTAATCCATGGTATTGTCTCACCATGGAGGTTTATTAAAGATGATTTTAATCAAAAATGAAAATGATTTGGACTTGGGCGAAACGGAGGATTGGTGGGTGCAGTTTATGCACGGGTTTAACTGTTAGGATTAAAGCCCATGGGTTGAGTTGAAAGTCGCCCAAGTCAATTGAGGACCGCCTTTGAGCGCATTTTGCTATGCCTTATCGATTTCCACTTGTTCGTGTGGGCGTAACTCGCTTAATAATTTGGGATATTCCATAGATATTCGTGCCATGGGTACGAGTGGGTGTCGATTAGACAACACCCCACCGGCGCAAGAGGGGCTCCTGAGGATGGTTAGTCCAAAGGAGGCTAAACCTTAGCTGCATGAGTACTTGGGTAAAACATTGTATGACTTTGTGACAGCTTGCTTAGTCGCACGCTTCTAAGCGTAATGGCCGACATATAAAGCAAACTGTCTCTTGTGGGTAAAGTTGTACCAACTCGCAGAGTAAAAATCTATTCGAATAGCCGCGTCCGCGGTTATGGACATGCTAGCAAAGCCACTCCGAGTTAGACTTGTTTTTGGTTTTAAAATGGTTTAAACAGCTTGTTTCAGAAGATTTATCCTTGTGGAAAAATTGGGCTGTTAGCCATAGGAGGGTATCCTTCACTACCAAACATGGAGGTTATCCACATTAAAACTTTGTCATTTCTAAATTTGATTTTAGTTAAGATATAAAATGGCCTTGGAAATTAATATTATTTAAAATCAAATGCCATTTTATGCAAATAACCCCGCCATTATCGATTGACTACTTTATGCATGCATTATCATTCAATATTGGGTGTGACTTATGAAGCTATTTGTTGTAGTGCTCATTCTGTCGAATATCTTTATTCAGAGAAGACTTCTACCAGACGGTGAGGACACCGACGCTTAGGTCGCGCTTCTGCACGATTGCCTCGTGGCTAATCGCTCCGCCTACTACTACTACTTTATTTCACTGTGCTATTTACTTATTTGTTATTTGGCCTTTGGGCCGCTTGTATCCAACTTGAAATTACTCTATTAATGAAATGCGTGATATGTTTGTGATACCATTTTGTAACCGTGGTACTGGAAATCTCGGACTAGTGTTTGAGCACGAGGATTCGGATCCTTCGCTCCTGTCCGACAAAAGTGGTATCGAGCCATATCGATCGTAGGTCGAGCCTTAGAACCTGCTCTTAAGGATTTATTTCCAAAAATTAAAACTATTTTGAGTCTATCCGAGTCCTTCTCAACCCTTCTTTCTAAAAAGCTTACTGACTTATCTCTTTCTCAAAAGTATAGATGGCTGAAAGACCCACTGCTACTTCCCATGGAGTTTCGTTGGATATTGGGCGAGATTCTTTGGGAGATGATGCAACACCGAGTACCATAAAAGGCCGACTACCAAGGCTACAGGGCGAGATGGAAGGACGACCCTCCGAGAGTCGGCGTCGCTTCACGCCGACCTTGCAGACGCACCCGCTTCCACGCTTTCCATGCCCCGATCGACGCGATACCTTCACGATGGCATCCAGATGCAATGAGAGAAGCAAACCGCCATCTCCGCTATATCTATGACCCCTACTTTCAAGGCACCGGTTCCATTATCACCACAGATATTCACCTGCATTGACAAAGACTTTCCGCCGCCTCGGGCGAGGATCTTCCCGAGCCGACACACCAAGTGGACCTAGCAAAGGCCATGGACTATGCATACGAAACACCTCGAAGACTTGGGAACCGCCAAGATCGACTACGTGAAGCAGAGGAGAGGTTAAAAGTCGCAGAAGAGGAGCTGCTCACATAAGGCGAGCGAGACTAGCTCTAGTGAGTTAGATTATACCCTAGCACCCCATAGCTGTTATTTCAAGAGTGCGATTATTAGACGAGAATTATGAGCTACCAATTCCTTTGTGGTAGCCATAATTTCGTTGAAGAAAAGTATTTAATAAAGAATTCCTTGGAAAATTGTTCTTCGCTTTGAGTGCTTTGTGTGTTCTTGGGCTATTAGAATTTACCCTTTAGATCTTCCTCTTCCTTCTAGCTCGCCTAAATCTTGGAGTTCTAGCAGATGGTGACAACTCGCACCGGCAGCAGAGTGCCCGAGGACAAAGCAACGAGAACATGGATTATCAGAGAATCCTGCAAAGAACCACCACCGCCACCACCGGAGGACCGGATTGGCGCCGATGATGGAGAACCAAACCACCGATTAGCCTCCTAGCCCGTCCCTCAAGAAGATGCGTAATGTGCAGCAACAACTCTGATCGCACCACCCTCCACCTCCGCAGAGATTTACCATGGCAGTAGTTCATGCGATGCGCCACCGACTTTCTCCAAGAAAGACAGAGCCGATGGATGCCGATGATTGATCCGTGCTATCGGAAAGAAACTAGATATAGCTCAATGTATCGACCGTGAAAGAGTCCTGCTCGCTTCTCATCACCAATGGCCCCGCGATCGGAATGGTGGGATAACTTCAACATCGCCTATGCCGATGCGCAGCTATCACCGAGGAGTTTGTGCGGCTTTCCGCCATGCACATATTCCCGCAGAATAATGACCTTAAAGAAAAGAGAGTTTCACGACTTCACAAGGCAACCGCACAAAGGGGAGAGTACGCGATAGGTTCAACCAGCTTGCTCGCTACGCCCCAGCAGATGTGGCTAGAGATGAAGAAAGGCAGGAAAGGTTCATGGAGGGCCTGAATGATGAAATCTCCGTCCAGCTGATCTCCCAGGACTACACTGACTTCCAGCAGCTGGTGAACAAAGCTTTTCGCCAGGAGGCCAAACATCAGGAGATGGAGAACTGCAAGCGAGGATGACCGCCTAAAATTCAACTCCGAGGACAACCCAAGCCTCGCCTTTGTTCAACCTCCGCCACCCCAACAGTGGAAGATTCCAGTCTTCTACCCATAGAACCCCAGCACCGACACAACGCCCCAACTCTTTTGGTTTCCGCAACAATGCACCTGCAGGCCAGTTTCAGCAGAAGAACCCAACGTCTTCAACAGCAGGAGTGACATGTTTCCATTGTAACGAGACGGGCATTATGCCAACAAATGCCCAAGAGACAAGCATCGCAACACCGCCTAGACCAACATCGAGTTCCACCACCAACGCCACCTCAAAGCCAATAACTAAGCTTCACGAAGGGACGGTGAACCACGCCACAACAGAGGAAGCTCAGCGCACCGATGTCGCCCTTGGTACGCCTTATTAATTCGCACAAAGATCGCTTTGTTTGATTCGAGCTTCGATTCCTTTGTATCCAATGCTTTTGTGGAAAAAACGGGTTACTTACCGCCTCTAGACAACCCTATGATAATCCATTCCCGGTTCGTAAATGAGAACCGCTTCTTTCTCGCTCAACCTTACCTTGAAATATCCGAGTCCCTTCTCGGCAAACTTGATAGTCTTGCAATCTCAAGGTCCGATATAATACTTGGTATGGACTGGCCGCCAAAAATCGTGGGCTAATAGATCGTGCTAATAGGTCTATCATCCTCACCAATGAGCAAGGAGTCACAGTTGAATTCAGACCCAAGACCTGTACCGGGGGAAGATCTTTTCTCACCAGTTTGAAAGAGTTGAAGCTTGAAGATATACCGGTAGTGCAAGAATTTCCAGATGTTTTTCCTGACGATTTACCCGTAATGCCACCGGATAGGGATATAATGTTCTTAATTGACTTAGTGCCGGGAACCGCCCCAATCTCGAAGCGACCTTACAGAATGCCGGCTAATGAATTGGCAGAGATGAAGAAGCAAATTGAAGAGTTACAAAGCAAAGGTTATATTCAACCAAGTACATCACCTTGGGGAGCACCAGAGCTATTTGTCAAGAAGAAGGACAATAGTATGAGGATGTGTGTGGATTACAGATCACCAATGAGGTGACGATCAAGAATAAGTACCCATTACCTGTGATTGATGACCTGCTCACCGCTTGAAAGGGCAAGTGTTTTCAAGATTGACTTGAGATCCGCTATCACCAATCAAGATCGCACGTAAGATGTTCAAGACCGCTTTCACCACTAGATATGGACTGTACGAGTTTACAGTAATGTCTTTCGGCTTGACGAACGCCCCTGCTTATTTCATGAATATGATGAACAAAGTGTTCATGGAATTCTTGGATAAGTTTGTGGTTGTCTTCATCGATGACATCCTTATTTATTCAAAGACCGCAGAAGAACATGAGAACCATCTCAGAATAATTTTGGGAAAACTCAGAGAGAACCAGCTTTATGCCAAATTCAAAGAAGTGCGAATTTTGGCTAAGCCAAGTGGCATTCCTTGGACATATTGTGTCACAGGAGGAGTTGCAGAGATCCACCAAAGTTGAAGCAAGAATGGATTGAAACAATCAAATCACACGTATGAGAAGTTTCTTGGATTAGCTGTATTACCGCCGATTCATTGAAGGATTCTCCAAAACGGCAAAACCAATGACACAACTTCAAGAAGGAGAAGAAATTTGAATGGACAGATACTGTGAGAAAAGTTTCCAAGAGTCAAGACGAGACTAGTCTCCGCTCAGTATTAGTCCCACCGGATATCCATAAGGATTTTGTGATTTTCATGACGATCTCGCCAGTGGACTCGGCTGTGTTTTGATGCAAGAGGGCAAGGTTGTAGCTTATGCATCTCGCCGCTTGAGGCCTCATGAAGGGAATTACCCGACTCATGATCTTGAGTTAGCCGCAATTGTGCATGCCTTGAAGATCTGGCGGCATTATCTCATTGGCAACCGCTGTGAGGTTTTCACAGATCATAAGAGTCTGAAGTACATCTTCACCCAGTCTGACCTTAACCTTCGACAGAGAAGATGGCTGGAATTGATAAAGGATTATGACCTTGGGATTCATTACCATCCCGCAAAGCAAATGTGGTTGCAGATGCCCTAAGCGTAAAGGCGATTGCAACACCATCTTAGTTCAGGAGAGTCAGCCCGAGTTATACGAAGAATTGAAACATCTGAACTTGGAGATTGTTGATCAAGGGTGCGTGAACGCTTTGGAAGTTCAACCAACTCTTCAGAGCCAGATCAGAGGGAAGCAGTTAGAAGATGAGGACATCAAAGAAATTAAGAAAAATATGAGAAGAGGCAAAGCGCCAGGCTTTTCTGAAGATGAGCAAGGAACAAAGGTGGTTTGAAACCGATTTGTGTACCCGATCGACAGGAGTTAAAGGAGTCGATTCTGAAGGAAGCTCATGAATCGCAGTACTCCATTCATCCCGGGAATACCAAAATGTACCAAGATTTGAAGGAAAAATATTGGTGGGTCAGTATGAAGCGTGGAATTGCTGAGTTCGTCGCCCGTTGTGATGTTTGTCAGCGAGTCAAGGCAGAACATCAAAGACCCGCTGGTTTGCTACAACCATTACCAATTCCCGAGTGGAAGTGGGAGGAAGTTGGTATGGATTTCATCACCGACTCCCCAAGACCCAATCAGGATGTGATTCCATCTGGGTGATAATTGACCGATTGACTAAAGTGGCTCACTTCATCCTACCAAGACAACCTACCAAAGTAACAAGTTAGCGTAATCAGACATGGCCAAGATAGTTTGTCCGCACGTGTACCTAAGAAGATTGTGTCCGACAGAGGTTCCCAGCTCACCTCTCGGTTTTGGAAGAGCTCGCGACGAAGCCTTGGGAACCTGACTCAACTTTAGTACACCTTATCATCCCTGCATGCATGGCCGCATGTAACGTGTCAACCAAATCCTTGAAGATATGCTTCGAGCCTGTGCCATAGATTATGGAAAGAGTTGGGACAAGAATCTACCCTATGCAGAATTCTCATACAATAATAGCTACCAAGCCGCTTATGATGTCTCCTTCAAGCTTTGTACTAGAGGAAATGCGTAACTCCACCCTTTGGGATCAGTAGGAGAGCATCAACTCTTGGACCAGAGTTGATCAAAGAAGGTAAAGCAAAGTTAAAACAAGAAAAGAACGCCTAAAGGTGGCATGCACCCATGTAAGAGTTATGCCGATAATCGTTGAGGGAATTGATATTTGAAGTAGGAAATTTTGTCTATCTCCGAGTTACCCCACTTAGAGGAGTAAGAAGATTCCGCATAAAAGGAAAACTCGCACTGCATTTGTAGGACCTTACAAGATTTTGGCAAGAAGAGGTGAAGTGGCATATCACCGAGCTACCAAAGATCCTTGTCCGCTGTTCACAATGTCTTTCATGTATCCCAACTGAAGAAGTGTCTCAGAGTGCCAACTGAAGAAACACCGATTGAAAGCATCGATCTTCAGGAAGATCTCACCTATGAGGAACAAATGATCAAGATTCTCGATGTGGCGTAACGATACCCAAGCAAGGTCATCCGCTCATGCAAAGTCCAAAGGAGCAATCACTCCAAGAAGAAGCCACCGGGAGCGAGAAGAAGATCCGAAAGCCGATTATCCCCACCTTTTGTCGACTAAGTCCGAATCTCGGGACTAGATTCCTTTAAGGGGGTAGGTTTGTAAACCCAAAATTTCCAATTTGGTTAAAATTTAAAACTTGTTTGATTTTGTGGTTGTTCTGAAATTTTAAAAGCTTTTCTTTAGTTGGTTTAAGGCTAAAATAAATTTATCTCCAAAATATATTAACAACCTTAAGTTGGAAATATTTTATTTAAGTCCAGAATTATTCTAGAGACTTCTGTTAATTTTTCTAGAATTTTGGGATTTATTTGCTATTTTCTAAGCCCTTTTGAATTAACCTGATTAAATAAATTAAGAAACCAATTTAAAATCTGCAAATGTTGTTATTGAATCCGCTACGCCCGCTCCTATTCCTCTCCCCTACCGCCCTTTTCCCGCAGGCTTGGCCGTCCGATCACATCTACGGCCCCGCCTCGCGCGCCTCCATCTCTCAACCGTCTGATTAAAATCGGACGGCGCTTCACTCGCGCCGCTTTTCCCCCGCTTGCCTCGCGAAGTCACCGCCACGACCGCCATTAGCGCTGCGGCCGAGCTCGCCAACCGCCGCTCCAACCATCTCCGCTCCTCCCGCTGCCACGCACGATCCGCGCCCACCTCCGCACGACTCCCACCTCTTGCCCCTTCTCCGCGCGCGGCGCCACGATTCCAGAATCGCCGCCGCCACGCCCTCGACGCCGCCGCACCGCCGACCCTCGACCCTATAAAAGGAAGCCCCATGCGCCTCCGCTCGCTCATCCCGCCGCCACCACTCTCTCCTCCTCTCGTGTGCTCGCCAGATCGGAGATTTTCCGCCGACGACCGCCAAAGCTTGAGCTTGACAGCCGCCACCGTGACCGCCGCGCCGCCGCCACCACCACTGTGATCGCCGGATCATCGCAAACCGGCGCACTCGCTCGCCAGAGTCGCTTGAGCCGCCACTCATCGCCAACCGGCGCCGCCGCTTCTTCCTCACCGCCGGCCGCCTCCGCCTCGCTGCCGAGTGGGTGAGAGCACCACGATCGCTGCCTCCTCCTCTCTTGCCCACACTCACCGCCCGCCAAGGCCAGAGTGCCGGCGACCTTCGATCCTCGCACGGCCGGCTCGCCACCGTGGTTCGACCACGCAAGACTCGTGGCGCCACCTCGCCGGTCCGACGTGGATCCGACGCGCGCCTAAGTCAGCGCCACCTCCTCACCAAGCGCGTGAATCGAGTCCATGTAAACCGAGTCTATGACACGGGGCCCACCGGCCGGAATTGATTTTAATTTCGAAAATCGAAGGTCGACGCCGGATTGCGCAATAAATGATTTTTCTTTAGAAATTTAAATCGTAAAATTTCGTAATTTGGATTAAACTTGTAAAATTCATATCTTTTGCATCTTAACTCCAAATTGAGTGATTCAAATTGCTAAAATTTTAGAAAATTATTATCTAGCTAAATAAAATAAAATAATTTCATTTTGATTTGGTTTTATTTATCTTTTGAATATAGTTGAATTTCTTTGATTTGTTGTATTTTCACGCTTAGACTTCGACGATTCCGGATTTGGACCTCATCAAGATTTAGAATTTCAAGACTTCAACGAAGGCAAGTTACACTTTGACCATGTTGACCCTAATATTTTAAAGTTATTTATTTCGGTTTCTAAATAATTATTGCATGCATAGTTTTAATCAATTATTTTACTTCCGCTTTAAATGCTTAGTTATACCAATTCTTTTCAGATGGCCAATTTGAATGTTGGATGTCACCCTTGTCACCCTTAGATAAAATTTATACAAAGTATATATACTTAGCAAATGCTTAGGTCGTGAGTTGAGTTTTGGGGGAATTTAGCCAAAATGGTTCAAATTGATTTAAAAGTTTAATCCATGGTATTGTCTCACCATGGAGGTTTATTAAAGATGATTTTAATCAAAAATGAAAATGATTTGGACTTGGGCTAAACGGAGGATTGGTGGGTGCAGTTTATGCACGGGTTTAATCTGTTAGGATTAAAGCCCATGGGTTGAGTTGAAAGTCGCCCAAGTCAATTGAGGACCGCCTTTGAGCGCATTTTGCTATGCCTTATCGTACTTCCACTTGTTCTGTGTGGGCAGAACCTGGCTTAATAATTTGGGATATTCCATAGATATTCGTGCCATGGGTACGAGTGGGTGTCGATTAGACAACAGTCCCACCTGGCGCAAGAGGGGGCTCCCGGAGGATGGTTAGTCCAAAGGAGGCTAAACCTTAGCGCATGAGTACTTGGGTAAAACATTGTAAATGCCCTTGTGACAGCTTGCTTAGTCGCACGCCTTCGAAGCGTGTAATGGCCGACATATAAAGCAAACTGCCTCTTGTGGGTAAAGTTGTACCAACTCGCAGAGTAAAATCTATTCGAATAGCGCGTCCCGCTGTTATGGACATGCTAGCAAAGCCACTCCGAGTTAGACTTGTTTTTGGTTTTAAAATGGTTTAAACAGCTTGTTTCAGAAGATTTATCCTTGTGGAAAAATTCATGTTAGCCATAGGAGGGTATCCTTCACCACCAAACATGGAGGTTATCCACATTAAAACTTTGTCATTTCTAAATTTGATTTTAGTTAAGATATAAAATGGCCTTGGAAATTAATATTATTTAAAATCAAATGCCATTTTATGCAAATAACCCCGCCATTATCGATTGACTACTTTATGCATGCATTATCATTCAATATTGGGTGTGACTTGCGAGCGCTGTTGTAGTGCTCATTCTTGCTGAATATCTTTATTCAGAGAAGACTTCTACCAGACGGTGAGGACACCGACGCTTAGGTCGCGCTTCCTGCACGATTGCTCGTGGCGAATCGCCCGCCTACTACTACTACTTTATTTCCACTGCATATTTACTTATTTGTTATTTGGCCTTTGGGCCGTTTGTATCCAACTTGAAATTACTCTATTAATGAAATGCGTGATATGTTTGTGATACCATTTTGTAACTGTGTACGCTGGAAATCCTGGACTAGTGTTTGAGCACAGAGGATTCGGGATCCTTCGTTCCCGGTTCCGACATAGGGGTTTGTGCGGTATTCAATCAACATGACTGCTAGATATGGTGAATCAACTGCTGAAGCCAAGAACATTCCCGTGAGGCCTCGTACAGTGCTATGATTTTCAAGTGGCTCGTCGAAGTAGATACAAGACTTTGCTTAGACGATTTCCATAAAATTGTAGTTCTGCCACATAGGAATACATAGCCTATTTGTGACTTAGCTGTATGCGGGTCTGACAGTACCCAGCATCTGCATATCCAGTCATAGTTAGATCTTGGTTCCTTCTATAGAACAGACCAAGATCTTTGCTTCCTTGGAGGTATCGGAAGATGTCCTTTATTCTCTACCAATGTCTTTTGGTAGGTTCTGCACTATACCTTGCTAGTAGGTTTATGACAAATGCAATGTCCGGTCTAGTACAGTTTGCTAAATACATGAGTACTCCTATTGCACTCAAGTACGGGAATTCCGGTCACATGACTTCCTCCCCCTCTTCTTTAGGTCTGTACGGGTCCTTGTCCTGCTGCAGGGATCTCCCGACCATCGGTACTTTCGAAGGATATGCCTTTTCAAAGCTGAACCGTTCTAGTACTTTCTGAGTGAGGTTGACTGATGTACTAAAATCCCTTCAGGGGTATGCTCAAGCTGCAAGCCTAGGCAATATTTAGTTTTACCCAAATCTTTCATTTCGAACTTCGACTCCAGGTAAGAGTTTGCTTTCTTAATATCTTCCAGGGTCCCAATGATATTCAGATCATCTACATATACTGAGATTATATAGAATCCATCTTGGGATTGCCGTATAAAAACAAATGGACAATCCTCATTGTTCGTGTAGCCTCTCTTGCAGAGAAAGTTGCTCAAGCGATTATACCACATTCTGCCTGATTGTTTCAGTCCCATACAGTGACTTTCTGAGTTGCACACTGTACATATTTCTATTTGTCTGTCTTAGTCTGGGACAAGGATACCTTCAGATACCATCATATAGATATTTGAATCCAAGTTCCCATAAAGGTATGCAGTTACCACATCCATCAATTTCATTCCTAAATTCAAGTTTACTACCATTGAGATTAAATATCTAAAGGTAGTTCCGCCTGTGACTGGGAATAAGTTTCTTCATAATCGACTACTGGTCGCTGAGTGAAACCTTGTACAACAAGCCTTGCTTTATGTCTTACAACTTCGTTGTTTTCATTTCTCTTTCGAACAAATACCCACTTATGCCCTACGGGTGCACATGGGGAGGCGTGCGATTTATAGGCCTAAATACCTATCTTTTATTCAGGGATAATAATTTTACTTCTATTGCCTTCTTCCAATCTTTCCAATCTGATCTTGTCTTACATTCAGCGAGCGATGCAGGCTATGGATCGAGATCGATGATTGTGGCAATTTTCTTTGCAAAATAAATATCGACATTGGTTGTTGTTCTATTCATAGATTCTCCCGTGGTCACATAATTTATAGCTATTTCTTCATGGGGTGATTCTGCTAATGCTTCTACTTGTCCACTGCTGCTTCCAATTATGGGGGCAAGTCCCTTTAGTTTTTCAGCTCCGACATGTGCGCACACATCCATACTGATGTCTCTCTCCGTGGGAATATTCAAATCCGATATGCCTTTTACTGAAGGTTCTATACTGGTGCCAGGTCTCAACTAGCTCCCCTTCTCGTTGTGGGGAACTTCAACTGTAACAGCCCCAATTTTAATAAACAGTAATTATATGCATTTTATATTATAATTGTTATTTCTGAAGCATTGCATAAATTATTGTATTTGTAAATATCCTAATCAAAGTCTAACATGTAACTCCAATCAAAGCTCCAAAGAGAAACAACAATAAATACTTATGAAATTCTCTGGGAAATAATTTAATTAAACCTTACAGTGTTTCTCATGAATAAATTTTTTTTCTAAATACAAGTAAAACAAGAATTTATTTACATCAGATCAGATTATGTTTTACAACTTTGAGTAATTTACAAAATGTTAAAATAAAAATTGCTTTGTTTGTCGCCAAAAACCTTCCTTGAAAGCTTGCCCGTCCATCGTTGTCCAAACAAACTGTCTTCCTTGACCCAATTCGAAACACCATTCACGGCTCCATAGTCCGCCAACCAATGAAAAGACAATTAGTTGTTCATAAAGCAATATAATAGAGTTAGAATAAAATAAATTGCCGTGAGTGTACCCTAGGAATCATTACGGTTCCCAGGTCTACCTAGATTAGTCGGCACCTTGAGTATCGAGACTACCCACACCAACCTAGGTTAACCGACATCTTGATTTTCAAGTTACCTAGGCTAACCCAGATTAGTCGACATCGGAATACCCATGATACCTAGACTAACCTAAGTAAATCGGCACCGTTTTATTTTCGTAGGTTTTCATCATTCGGCATTATTAGAATCCAACACCAACTTTCAGCAATTGCCATAATTGCAGTTAAATCCCACAGTGCACATCCCAGTAAATCCCAACCCTCAGTAGACATCACTGGGTGTATCCAAGTAGCACAACCTAACACGGCAAAGCAGAGGCCAGCAAGCAACCGAGAGACAGCACAGCACTTCCAGAGCCTTCCCAACCCCCTGCCAAACCAGCAAAAGCCATCACACACAAGCCAAGCACCATTCAGTGCACCACCGAAGGAAACCAAGAGCAAGCCAAGCAAAGGCCAAGAGCGAATCACAAGGCCAAGCCAAGCAAGCATCACCATCACCAATCTTTTGCTGCAATTAGCCGGAGGCAAGACCGCAGCAGCAGCCAGGGAGCAGGAGGAGGAAGGGAGCTAGCGTCAAGGAGGAGCTGGACAACCAGGGCGAAGCCGGCGGTGGTCATTGTGTAACACCCCAGCCCAACACTGAGCCTAGAATGCCACCACACTACACTTTAAACTAATAATTATCGACACACTATAAAAATTACAGCAAGGAAACAAAGATAATCATATCAATGGACCATAAGAAGGACATGCATAATTATGGATCAAGCGACAATAAATAAGCAATGGGAATATAACCAGATAACTAGTCCAAAATAGCCTCAACCAATGGATCCAAATTAATAAAGCAAATAGTCTAGTCCAAACGTTGTCCTAAACATTATTCAATAACTAACATGTTCAAGAGTAATCCAATTGTGAGTGAAAAGATTCTTATGGCAAATGATCATGTGTTGTCCATGTGCTCTACTCGCTCTCAGTTACGGCATCCTCGAAGATCACCTAAAGACAACAATAGAGCTAGGGTGAGTCCACGACTCAGCAAACACAACCATAAACAACGAACAATAATAAATCAACAGCATTCAATAACTTCATTATCATCACAGGTACTTCCATTAATATTCTCATGCAATTGATCTCATGTATCAATGCAAATCTAATCTACATGTCCACATGCACTTCTTTCAGATATACAGATAGCATGAGTGAATGCTCGCGACAACATTCACTCTCAAGCCCGCTCCTCCATAAGGATCGGGACCTCCTCCACTCCGTGGAGTTGTGATCATTCATGATCACCTGCTCATATGCAAAGATGCTTATGTATGAATATGCAAATTCCATCATAAACATCATGTCCAACTTTTCATCATGCTTGTCAACAACGATATAAACATACCAATTATTTGTTTGCAATTAAACAAAATAAAAGCACAACAATAATGGTAATAGAAGATAAAGAAAAAGTGATCGATCATTGATCATTGCCTACCATGCACTTGCCTTTACTAGTTGCGACGCACAATTTGGCTAGCAGATGGCAACAAGTACGACGCCTCCTACATTAAATACACAAATTTCAATACAAGCTACAGCATCATAAGAACAACAATCAATCGACATCGCTCCTACACGCCCCAAATATACCAAGTTACGCCGCATCAAGCAGTTACCGTAGCTGTCTTAGTACTAAAACGAACGTAACTTTTGACTCGAAAGTCCGATCACCACAAACCACCCCATTCTGGATTCTTCATAAAATTACCCACATTTTCTTAGATTACAAAGACTTCTAATTAAATCATCTAACCCTCCGTATTTAGCCCAGAAAGCCTGTCTGTCCGCTTCGGAACAGCGGTCTTACTAAATTCATAACTTTTGATTTACTCAACCAAAATTCGCGTTCTCAGATTCTACAGAACCATTGGAAAATTATCTACGTCTTTCATGTAGATCAAAAACTCTAATTAGTCTATCTACTATTTTTAATCCGCAGTCTACCGAAACAGCGCCGAAAGACGACAACCGCAAAAACAGCAGTCTTCCAAAAATCATAACTCGAATTATACTTGTCCGATTGACATGATTAAATATGCTATAGAAAGATATCGAAATTATCTACAATTAACTAGTAGATGAGATTTCCAAAATTCGCCATTAAGGTACCCGAATAAATCGATCAACGGAACAGCGGGCTAAGCAGTGCTAAACAGATCTATTAGTCGTCCCCTCGATTAGAAAATTCTAAAACCTCTCTATTGCCAAAGTAATTAACCACCGAACTAACCAAGGTTGGCATGAAAACAATCTAACCTCCACGCGGCAGTAGCTCGGCTCGGCTACCGGCTTCGGCCGAGCAAAGGCAGCAGGCGAAGAGTCGCAACGCGCTGTTCATATGACGACAAGAAGAAGAACAACACAATCAAAGACTTGGTCGCAATGGCAATACAGGAAAAAAAAGCAGAAGAAGACAAACAGATTCGGTCGCAATGGCAATGGGCCGAAGCAAGAAGAAGAACGCAGGCGACTCTACGGTTAGCCTCGGGCCACAAGGCAATCAAGCAAAGAATGCGGCGCAAGATTCCAGAGGAAAAGAAAAAGTCAAATGCACGCGGCTTGAAAAAAAATGTAAGAAAAGAAAAAGCTAGGGTTTCTAGAGAACCCAAAATCTATTTATATAGCTCTTAAAAATTCTGAAATTCTATTTTTGTGTGTACTATTTTATCTAATTGCACACAGGCCCTTAAAGACGTTATTAGTTATTTATTTAATTATTTCGAATATTACATTCTACCTCTTAACGAATTCGACCCGAATTCTACTCTGCTCTACTCAAAGAAAAGCGCACCTGAAATTAAACAACAAAATAACACGTGACGTGAACAACTCCGGTATTGCTCGCGCATGCGAGACTCCAACTCCCAAGTCGCTTCTCTCTCGACATCGCCCACAAAGACCTTGACGATACCAACGCCTTGTGCCTCAAAGACTCGCTCCGACCTCTCCGAATCGCGCACGGACGTGACTCAACCGTGAGGTCTTGCTCAATAGTCAACGGCTCTAATGAAATCTTATGCTCGATCTCTCAAAACTTTCTCAAAGATCGAGACGTGAAACACATTAGAACTCCACGCATGGACTCGTGAAGGTCCAGCGATAGGCTAACTTTCCAATTCTTGCAATAATCGAGAACGGTCCAACGCACTTCGGGCTAAGCTTCCTTTGGTACCCAACCGAACAATGCCTTTAGTGGGAGACACTCTCAAAAGCACTGGTCACCCACCGCAAACTCCAAGTCACGCCTCAAATCAAGATAACTTTTCTGCTCGCTCGAGCCGCTAATGATTCGCCTCACCATGGCCACACGCTCAACGGTCTTCAATCGGTCCGGACCTAAAAGCGCCTTCTCTCCAATCGCATCCCAACAGTGGCGATCCGCACTTCCGCCCATAGAGAACCTCGAATGGCGCGGTTCTAATACTGGAATGGTAACTATTATTATAAGCAAACTCTGCAAGTGGCAACTGGTCCTCCCAACTACCCTTCCAAGACAAAACACAAGATCGCAACATGTCCTCCAATGTCCGAATAGTCCGCCCGATCGCCCATCTGCGTGGGTGAAACGTCAGACTATATGAGTTGTGTGCCCAATGCACTCGCAGACTCTCCCGAACTTGAGACAAACTTAGATCCTCGCGAAATGATGGTCTTTGGCACACCATGCAGTCTTACTATCTCACACACATAAATAGGAGCTAGGTCACTCGCTGAATTTGTCGTGCGAATAGGGATGAAGTGCGCAGACTTGCTGAATCGATCCACCACTACCCAAACTGCATCCTTCCCTCGCGGCGAACGAGGTAACACCACCACAAAGTCCATAGAGATATCGTCCCAAGGCCACTGGGGTACCTCCAAAGGTTGCAACAACCCTACAGGATGCTTGTGCTCAGCTTTCACTTGCTGACAAACACCGCAAGAAGCCACATAATTAGCAATGTCCACCTTCATTCTTTTCCACCAAAAATTCTGTTTCAGATCTCGATACATCTTAGTCTCACCAGGATGAATAGTGTACGGAGTGCGGTGTGCCTCCCTCAAAATATCATCTTTGACCTCCGCCTTTTGTGGCACGCAAAGGCGGCCTTTAAACCTCAAAGTATCAGAATCATCCATACTAAAATCACTCTCTTTACCCTCATCCAGACGCTTCCTAACCTCCTGTAATAACCGGTCACTCTGCTGTGCTTCCCGCACACGGTCTGGAATAGCTGACTCAAGAATCAACTGAGTCTCAACATGTGTTGTGCCCGTATAACAATAAGATATTCCCATGCGATCAAAATCAGCAATGAGGCAATCTAGAGTAGCAGGAGTCGCCTTGCGACTAAGAGCATCCGCAACTACATTGGCCTTGCCTGGATGATACTGAATAGTAAGATCATAGTCCTTGATCAACTCCAACCACCTCCTTTGCCTCAAATTCAGATCCTTCTGAGTGAAGATATACTTGAGACTCTTGTGATCTGTGAAAATATCACAAGGTTCACCGTATAGATAATGTCTCCAAATCTTGAGAGCAAAAACAACCGCAGCCTAACTCCAAATCATGAGTGGGATAATTCGCCGTGCTTCTTTAATCGCCTCGACGCATAAGCAATCACCTTACCGTCTTGCATGAGAACACAGCCAAGACCCACTCGAGACGCATCTGAAAAGACTGTGAATCGCTTCCCTGGTTCGGGAAGAGTGAGAATAGGAGAGGTCACCAACCTGTCCTTCAAAATGCAAAATCAAGGCCACACTCATCACCCACCGAATCTCACACCTTTTGAGTAAGCTGAGACATCGGTTTGGCGATGGTAGAGAAATCCTGCACAAAACGCCGATAATAACCAGCCAATCCCAAGAAACTCCTCACCTCCTTCACATTAGTCGGCCTCTTCCAATCCACCACTGTGGAGACCTTACTAGGATCAACAAAGAATGCCCCGAGGGTTAATCACATGACCCAGAAAACCCACTTCAAATCCGAACTCACACTTCTTCAACTTAGCATAGAACTTGTGCTCTCTCAAGGTATCTAAAACCAGCCTCAAATGACGCTCATGATCCTCATTGGTCTTGGAATAGATAAGAATATCATCAATGAACACCACCACGAAGTCATCTAGATACTCTTGCAACATGTTGTTCATGGTCTCCATAAAAATGGCAGGTGCATTAGTCAATCCAAAGGACATAACTTTATACTCATAATGCCCATACCGTGGAGAAAGCGGCTTTCTACATCTCGCCACGCACCGGATTTGATTATACCGATCGAGATCGATCTTGGAGAATACTTGAGCTCCATTCAACCGATCAAACAAATCCTCAATGCGGGGCAATGGATATTTGTTCTTGATTGTGACCGCATTAAGCGCACGATAATCAATACACATACGCCAACTCCCATCCTTCTTCTCTGTGAATAGAACAGGAGCTCCCCATGGCGATACACTACGCCTGATCAAACCTTTAGCCAACAAATCATCCAATTGCTTCTTCAACTCGTCCTGAAACGGTCGTGCTAATCGATATGGAGACATCGAGATGGGACGAGTACCGAACAAGATCAATGCGAAACTCCACGCCTCGCGCAGTGGCAAACCCTAAGCTCACCGGGAACACATCCGGGTAATCACTAACCACCGAATCTCCTCAATCTGCGGCCACACTCGGTTTCTCAAAGAAGAGCTAAAGAAGTCCACATCGCACGCACGACCGAACATCCACCAACATTGAAAGAGAGCGCGAGGCGCACTCCTGAAAAGTCAAAGTCTCCCGCACGGGTGCGCATGAGACCATTCTCTGTAAACAGGATATCACGGCTCGATAAGAGTGCAACCAATCCATACCCAAGATAACGCCGAACGGCTCCATTTGAATAACTATCAAATTCGCCGTGAACTTCTCTCCATCAATAATAATAGAACACGCAGACAAACAAAGAGAGCTAGCAATAATACCCCGTGAGAACTAACTAACACCGATCGAGAAATCCATCAGATACTCAAGTTCGCTCTCCTAGCAAACGCCGCTGAGACAAACGAAAAGGTAGCCCCGAATCAAAAGGACTAAAGCATCAAACGAATCCACAAGCAAAGTACTGTCACCACGTCCAGACGACCCGCGGACTCACTGTGGGCATGGCGTACACTCTGTGGCGCCATGGCGAAAGAAGACGACGCCGGGCGGCGAGCCCCAACAATCATTGTGGCGGTGCGGTAAAGCCGGTCGTGCAACTCGAAGCGGTGCCGAAGGTGGCGGCGCCGATGAGTACCCTACCGAGGCGCCCAAGTCAAGGAAATGGCATCGCTGGAGGAGCGATCATCATCCGGAAAGATCCTCGAGCGGGACCCATCAAGAAGAAGATGGCACAGCTCCACTTGATCACACTAGCGGGGTTCGCGACACACCCGCTCCTTGTGACCCGGCGGCCACACCGCGGCAATCACCGTCCAAGAGCACTCAAGAAGCGGTGTCCATCTCCGCACTTAAAGCAAAGCATGCCCCGCCTCGAACAGACGAAGAGCTGGAGTACCTGCAAAAGGACGAGGCGCCGAAGAAGAGAACGGCCTCGACTGCCTGGACCGGTGTGCCCGACCCGTCAAACGGATCCAACCTCAGCCCCATCCACTCTCGAAGTGTCATCCGCGCCTCAGGTATCGGTGGATGTGCGACAGGAGCAACAACAGATGCCGCGCAAGAGAGGGTCGGCGCACGTTGACGAAGAGCACGGATCTCTCCCACCAACTCTCTCAAAGAAAGCGGCGTCTCATCCCGACCCCAACCGAGGCGGGTCAACAAGAACCCCCTCACCATCGACTCAATCAGCACAGAGGTGGCTCCACGGAACCTCTTCCGCGGCCCCGACCTCCACGACCGCGGCCACCACGACCACGTCCTCTACCCCTCGGCATAGCTATCAACCACAATCAACAATACACAATGAGTTCAAAGATCAAAATAAACTCATGCATCAATAAACAACATAACGGAAGCGTAAAAACTATATTCGTACCTCTCTCTAACCTACTGTGCACTAGTGTGTCAAATTTTAGGTTAGTTAACCATTAGCATATTTTAGTTGATTTACTAAACTAAAACAAATTTTAACAATTTTAGTTTGCCTATGTTGTTAATCTATTCACCACGGACCTAAAGCCCGCTCGATACCAATCAGAATAACACCAAACCCAACACTGAGCCTAGAATGCCACCACACTACACTTTAAACTAATAATTATCGACACACTATAAAAATTACAGCAAGGAAACAATGATAATCATATCAATGGACCATAAGAAGGACATGCATAATTATGGATCAAGCGACAATAAATAAGCAATGGGAATATAACCAGATAACTAGTCCAAAATAGCATCAACCAATGGATCCAAATTAATAAAGCAAATAGTCTAGTCCAAACGTTGTCCTAAACATTATTCAATAACTAACATGTTCAAGAGTAATCCAATTGTGAGTGAAAAGATTCTTATGGCAAATGATCATGTGTTGTCCATGTGCTCTACTCGCTCTCAGTTACGGCATCCTCGAAGATCACCTAAAGACAACAATAGAGCAAGGATGAGTCCACGACTCAGCAAACACAACCATAAACAACGAACAATAATAAATCAACAGCATTCAATAACTTCATTATCATCACAGGTACTTCCATTAATATTCTCATGCAATTGATCTCATGTATCAATGCAAATCTAATCTACATGTCCACATGCACTTCTTTCGCATATACCGGTATAGCATGAGTGAATGCTCGCGACAACATTCACTCTCAAACCCGTTCCTCCATAAGGATCGGGGACCTCCTCCACTCCCGTGGAGTTGTGATCATTCATGATCACCTGCTCATATGCAAAGATGCTTATGTATGAATATGCAAATTCCATCATAAACATCATGTCCAACTTTTCATCATGCTTGTCAACAACGATATAAACATACCAATTATTTGTTTGCAATTAAACAAAATAAAAGCACAACAATAATGGTAATAGAAGATAAAGAAAACAGTGATCGATCATTGATCGCTGTCTACCATGCACTTGCCTTTACTAGTTGCGACGCACAATTTGGCTAGCAGATGGCAACAAGTACGACGCCTCTCCTACATTAAATACACAAATTTCAACAAGCTACAGCATCATAAGAACAACAATCAATCGACATCGCTCCTACACGTCCCCAAATATACCAAGTTACGCCGGTACCGAACAGTTACCCGTAGCTGTCTTAGTACTAAAACGAACGTAACTTTTGACTCGAAAGTCCGATCACCACAAAACACCCCATTCTGGATTCTTCATAAAATTACCCACATTTTCTTAGATTACAAAGACTTCTAATTAAATCATCTAACCCTCCGTATTTAGCCCAGAAAGCCTGTCTGTCCGCTTCGGAACAGCGGTCTTACTAAATTCATAACTTTTGATTTACTCAACCAAAATTCGCGTTCTCAGATTCTACAGAACCATTGGAAAATTATCTACGTCTTTCATGTAGATCAAAAACTCTAATTAGTCTATCTACTATTTTTAATCCGCAGTCTACCGAAACAGCGCCGAAAGACGACAACCGCAAAAACAGCAGTCTTCCAAAAATCATAACTCGAATTATACTTGTACGATTGACATGATTAAATATGCTATAGAAAGATATCGAAATTATCTACAATTAACTAGTAGATGAGATTTCCAAAATTCGCCATTAAGGTACCCGAATAAATCGATCAACGGAACAGCGGGCTAAGCAGTGCTAAACAGATCTATTAGTCGTCCCCTCGATTAGAAAATTCTAAAACCTCTCTATTGCCAAAGTAATTAACCACCGAACTAACCAAGGTTCGCATGAAAACAATCTAACCTCCACGCGGCAAGAGCTTCGGCTCGGCCTACCGGCGGCCGAGCAGCGCAGCGGTAGCGTGAGGTCGCAACGCAGCGGCGTTCAGCAAGACAAAGAAGAAGAACACAATCGGCAAAGACTTGGTCTGCGATCGGCAATACATGAGGAAAGCAAAGAAGAAAGAAGACAAAGAGATTCGGTCGCGATCGGCAATGTGGTGGAAGCAAGAAGAAGAACGCAGCGACTCGGCGGCAGCGATCTCAAACACAAGGCAATCAAGAAAGAATGCGCGCAAGATTCCAGAGGAAAAGAAAAGTCATTTGGCAAGTGCGGCTTGGAAAAAAAAATAGAAGAAAAGAAAAAGCTAGGGTTTCTAGAGAACCCAAAATCTATTTATATAGCTCTTAAAAATTCTGAAATTCTATTTTTGTGTGTACTATTTTATCTAATTGCACACAGGCCCTTAAAGACGTTATTAGTTATTTATTTAATTATTTCAGAATATTACACATTGAACCGCGGATGACCACCGAAGACCACACCAAGACCAGCAGCAGGAGGACATCCACCCCACTACCGACAGCCCCATCTTGACACCACCAGCAACCACATCGGCCAGAGAACCAAAATAGACGCAACCCAAAACCCAGGTAAACCACCATTTCTCACACAACCAGTTTGTCATTCATCCACACACATGCACCTTGTTCACTCCACCCTAGCAAATATCCCTTAGTTCATCATCATCACAGAGCAATCAGGAGAGGAGTCGAGGGAGATCAGGATGAGGACTTACCTCAGTAGCACCCTCATCCGAATGAACCATCAGGCATCAATCACTTTCCATCAAAAGCTAAATCGAGCAACATCAGTGTAACCAAAGCAGAGCAAGAAGTAATAATCGACATCAAACCTTAAAACCGGGGTAGGGGACTGGATCCACTGAGGAAAGACCAGAACCAGGCCGAGCCGAGGCCTAGAGTAGGAGGCGCCCAGGTAGAGAGGGAGGAGAGGCCGGGCCGACGCGTGTGCCAGATCGAGGCGAGCTGAGAGGAGGTCGAGTCGGGAGGCGGCGCATAGCGGAGCTGGGCCATCCGGCCGCGCCGGGAGAAGAGAGAGGCGGTGTAGGGAACCGGTGAAAGCATCTAGGCCCCTAAAAATGTATTTTGGTAATTAATGACATTATGTGAATATGGGACTAATATGTTTGTTGAAGTGCTTACAAGGCATAGTCCCAAATGACAAAGTGAAATCAAGGAGCTGCATGTCAAAGAATGTTGAGAAGATGGAGTTGATCTCAAAGGTAAGGTACAAATAGACTAGGACCCCTTTTGAATTTTACCGGTCTTTGGAGTATGGAGGAAGACCGGATTTTAGGATAAATGTCGTACTATTAAGGGGGAGCTTGTCTAGTAGCTTGAAAGCATCCCATTATGCCTTTGGATCAACTTAGGATCATGCATGTTCTTTTGGTCTGGTTTCAAAAGAAAAATCTACTTCACAGTACACAATCGGAAGTTCCGGCGTTGACACTGCGGAACTTCCGCTATGCGGTTCTTCCGAAAAGTTTGCGGTTTGATTTTTCCAGAGAGCATCCGTTTTCGGGACTTAGCCGATTTCTCGAAGCGCGGAAGTTCCGCCATGATACGAGCGGAAGTTCCGATTATCGGTTGCTCTGAAATATTTGCGGTCCGTTTTTTCCAGAGAGCACCCTTTTTGGGGACTTAGCCGTTTTCGCAAGTGCGGTAGTTCCGCTATGGAATGAGCGGATCTTCCGATTATCGGAAGAACCGAAATCTGGTTGGCGAAAGTTCCGCACATAATTCCAACGGCTAGATCAGAGCATTTAATGCTCACTGTAATGACCGTTACAGTGCACTCGATTGAAGAGTGGAAGTTCCGCACCTTACACGGCGGAAGTTCCGATTTCCCTGATTTTTGCCTAATTTTTTGCATAACGGTCATATTTGGTTGTGGGGGTATAAATGCACCCCCACCAGCACAAGGACGTGTTGCTGAGCATTCATTCAATTCATTTGAGCTTTAAGCACTCCTCTCACTCCTCATTTACTCTCTTTGCACACATTTGTGAGGTTGTGAGCAAAACCAAGAGCATTGCATTATTAGTTGATCCTTTGGCTCTTGATTGCCGTCAAGTGAAGGTCAAGGTCTATTCTCTTGGTGCTTGTCGGCACCTAGACGACTTGGCAAAGGTTGCGCGGTGATCTCTTCAAGAAGCTTGTGAAGAGACCCGTCGCCGGTTGTGATTGGTCGGTGTTCACCAACTCCGGAGAGGAGGAAGAACAACCAAGTGATTACGAGGGAAGGCTTGATTTGTGGAGCCGGCTTGATTGAATCAAGCTTTCTCAACGTGGACTAGTGAAGATCGACAAATCTTCGATACCACGGGAAAAACCTCCTTGTCCTTGTGCGGTTATTTCTTGTCTTTACTTATTGCACTTAATTTTGTAGCTCTTAGCTTGTGATAAATATCTTTGCTTAGTGTATCTTGCTAATTTGAGTAATTTGATCTAGAAATTTTAGAAACCTCCTATTCACCCCCCTCTAGTCGGTTATCCTTGATCCTACAAGTGGTATCAGAGCTTGGTCTCTCTAATTTTAGACTTAACCGTCTAGGAGAGAAAGGATGGCTAGCGAGGGAATGTCAATAGGCAAGGCTCCTCTATTTGATGGATCAAATTATGCTTATTGGAAAATTAGAATGTCAATTTATTTAAAGGCCATGAGCCCAAGCGTATGGAGAATTGTAAGTGAAGGTTTCGTTATGGCACTTGATCCCACACACCCCACGGATCAAGATGAACGAAACTCTCACCTCAATGCTCAAGCGATGAACGCTCTCTTTGGAGCTTTAAACACGGATGAGTTCAATCGAGTGAGTAACCTTGAAACTGCTCATGAGATATGGACTACGCTCTCTGAAATTCATGAGGGCACATCCACGGTTAAAGAAGCCAAATTGCATAGGCTTAAGATCAAATATGAGACATTTACAATGTTGCCTCAAGAGAGCATCACCGAGATGTACTCTATACTTAACAACATTGTAAATGAGCTCAAGGGTCTTGGTACTAATTTGCTTGACATTGATGTTGTGCGCGAGATGCTTAGGGCTCTTCCCGACAAGTACGAAATGTTGGTGACATTGTTTCTCAACTCTCCCGAGTTGCCAAGGATGACACCAACCGGGCTTTTGGAAAATCTAATCACAAATGAGCTTTACAAGAAAGACAAAGAAGAGCTCATGGAGTCAACTTCTTCAAGGAAGAAAGTTACCGCTTTTAAGGCAAAAGCGGAATCAAGTGATGAAGAAGATGAGGATGAAGATTTCGAGGAGGAATTTGCTCTCCTTGTGAGGAGAATGAAGAAGTTCATGAGGAGACGGCCTCATCGAAGCTTCAATTTCGATAAGATTGCAAAAGGGCAATCATCTAATGAAAAGAAGCGCTATAGCAACATTCGTTGCTATGAGTGTGATGAGAAGGGTCACATTGCCTCTCATTGCCCAACCAAGAAGGATGATAAGGGTAAGTCATCAAAGAAGAAAGAATTCAATGGAAAGAAGAAGCTTTTCAAGAAGCTCCACAAGGATGGCAAGAATGAAGCCCATATCGGAGAATGGGACTCCGACAAGGAGTATTCGGATTCCGACTCCGACTCCGATTTTGAGGGGTCCTCCAAGAAGAGAGGACTTGTTGGTATTGCTATCAAGGAGGCTCCATCGCTATTTTCAACTCCCACTTGCCTTATGGCAAATGGAGAAAAGGTAAAATCTCTTGATAATGAAGAACCCTCCTATGATGAGCTCATGGATATGCTTGAAGAATTAAATGAATATCTTGGAAAGGAAAAAGCTAAATTTAGAGTCTTAAAGAAAGAGCATATGTCTTTAAAGAACTCTTATGATGAACTAAAAGAAGCTCATGATTTGCTTGTCCAAGATAAGTCTTACACTAGCATTGGTATTGCTTGCGATATTCAAGAAAAAAATGCCTAGTGTAAACATTGCTAGAACTAGCATATCCACTTCTTGCGATGATTTGCTTGCTATGCCATGTAGCTCAAGTGTTGATTCTAAAATTGAAAATGCTAAATCTTGTGATAAGCTATTTGTAGAGAATAGTGAGCTAAAGTAGCAAGTTACCAAGCTAAGTAAGAGCTTGGAAAGATGTTTCAAGGGCAAATCTACCCTTGATAAGCTTTTGAGTGAGCAAAGGTGCTCATTCAACAAGGAAGGACTTGGGTATGTGCCCAAGAAAGGTAAGAAACCGGTAAACAAGCCCGTGAGGTTTGTTAATCAAAATGGTAAGTATTGCCATAAATGCCGGAAAATAGGACATGTACAACAAAATTGTCCCATTGGTAAGGTTTCATCGATTGGCTTGTTTGACTCTTGCTATATGCTCATAAAGGCCAAAGATGGAAAAGTGATTGCTAGATTTGTTGGCACCTCAATTTTAGGTGTTAAGAAGAATGCTATTTGGGTGCCCAAATCTTTGATAACTAACCTCCAAGGACCCAAACAAATATGGGTACCTAAAAGAACTTGATTCCTTTTGTAGGTGAACTACAAGACCGGTGGAAGGCATTGGGTGCTCGATAGTGGATGCACTCAACACATGACCGGAGACCGGAAAATGTTCACCTCATTTGAGAATGGGAGCGGAAATGAAAAGATCACATTTGGTGACAATAGCAAAGGAAAGGTAATTGGCTTAGGTAAAATTGCTATCTCAAATGACCTTTCCATTTCAAATGTATCTTTAGTGGAAACATTAAATTTCAATTTGCTATCCGTTGCTCAATTATGTGATCTTGGATTAACTTGCTCTTTCTCTAAAAAAGAAGTTACCATTTTTAAAGAAAAAGAAAAAGAAATGATTTTTAAAGGTTTTAGATTTGGCAATCTTTATTTGGTTGATTTCTCCTCAAATGAATCTTGCTTGAAAACTTGTTTGATTGCAAAAACTTCAATGGGTTGGTTATGGCATAGAAGATTAGGTCATGTGGGAATGATTCAACTCAAAAAGTTTTTTAAACATGACTTAGTGGTTGGCTTGAAGGATGTGAAGTTTGAGAAAAATAGACTGTGTAGTGCTTGCCAAGCCGGAAAGCAAGTTGCTAACTCTCATCCTTCCAAAAGTATCATGTCAACCTCTAGACCATTGGAGCTCTTACATATGGATTTGTTCGGGCCAACAACCTATAAGAGCATTGGGGGCAATAGCTATTGTTTAGTCGTTGTAGATGATTACTCTAGATATACATGGGTATTCTTCTTATATGACAAAGGTGAAGCCTCCAAGAATTTTAAAAGCTTTGCAAAAAGGGCTCAAAATGAATTTGATTTCAAAATAAAGAAAATCCGTAGTGATAATGGTTCCGAGTTCAAAAACACTAATATTGAAGATTATTGTGATGAACTTGGAATAAAGCATGAGCTTTCCACTACCTACACTCCGGAGCAAAATGGAGTTGTAGAGAGAAAAAATCGTACATTAATAGAAATGGCTAGGACAATGCTTGATGAGTATAATACTTCCGATCGCTTTTGGGCGGAAGCCATTAATACCGCTTGTCATGCCATAAACCGTCTTTATTTGCATAGGCTTTTGAAAAAGACTTTCTATGAACTCCTTATTGGAAGAAAACCGAACATCTCTTACTTTAGAGTATTTGGTTGCAAATGCTATATCTTAATGTAACACCCTGGCTATTCGGAAGCCAAGATGTCACGCAAAACTATCAAACTACTAAGAATAGCATGAAAGCTGGATTATACAGATTCAATCAACAATAATTTCTAAAGAATGACAATAAACGATCACCAGATTCATGGAAAAGAATGGATAAACAGTTATAATACCACGAACAGTCAAGCAGTACCAAAGTTGGATTTTTACAAATCTGGAAATTTATTTAACAAGTTGGCTTGACTGAAAGGTAATAATAATTATTCTGGTTGGATAAATGTGAAGTGCAGTGTGCCGAACTACCCCACCAAATCATCTTGTCTTCTCCTCAATTACCTAATTAAGACATACAAAGCAAGGGTGAGTTGAAGACTCAGCAAGTACATACAAGAATAATCAAACATAGAGTGGACAACACAATCCAGTTGAATTACGAACAAATCTTGGAACACATATATGATTGAATGGAATGAATACATGAATGGATGGAATGAAAGAATGCATTGAAGGAATGGACTTATCATTGCATATCTGGTATAGTGAGTGATACACCCGTCGGTGTTCACTTAAGCCCGTGCCATGAAAGCACGGGACCCAATCACCGTATGAAGAACGTTTCATACGGTGTCCAAGTTGCCACATTGGAATGGTGGTCAACACTACCCACATTGGAATGGTGGGTTTTCAAATGCCCATGCTTTGGAATTGATGGGTCTTTCAAATGCCCATCTTTGGAATTGATGGGACTTACCAAAAGAATCCACTTCGTGGTCATAATGAATTTTATGAATGAACATGATGATTTCTCATGGTATGAATGAATATCACACATTAGTGGAAAAGACACATGGCATTCAACAACATATGTAAACAAGTATGAGTATGCATTCCCACACAACATAATATATCAAGGATGCCACACAAGTTAGTTGCATGTAATGGAATGCAACAACTGAAATGAATGCTAATTCTTTAATCACAAGAATCATCTTCTTGAAATGAAATAAACATCAGGATGGATAGAAAAGGCATTCACAATTTATCCCAACATTAAGCCAAACAGCATAGGGTACTTGCCTTCCGCGATGTGACGTAATAGGAGGACACGAAGATGCCCCTCCACTCACCGCCTCACCGCCTACACAAATGTATAATCGAAATAAGAATACAAGGTATGACATTGCTACAAGAGCCCTTCCATCCCCTCTATCTCTCCCACCCAAACAACGGGATCAATTTTACCAAGTTTACCCAACAGCCCGATTACCGCTAAACTGGCAGCGATACTAGAAAAATCACCATTAATTATTTGTAACTCCAAAAGACCTGAAACTAGTGCTCACTGAATCTTAACAGATCAGGCTACAAAACATTAGTTGGCGGAATCCCCTGATTCGGCCAAAACAGAGGGCTAATTAACAGCTAAACACAACCCATCTACGTCTGTCCAGAATACAGATCAGAGATAAAGAAAACGGCGTAACTTTCAACCTATTGATCCAATGAGTGTGATTCTTATCATCTTTGAAAGATACTTTTAAGGGCTAAAATAACTTAGTTGGGTGAAGGTTCTGATTCGGCCCCTAATTTGAACAAAACCGAGGGACAAATCTACTGACCTCAGTTTTCAGACAGATCGGACAGTTCGTAATCAAAAATTCATATCTCCCAAACTACAGATCAGATTTATCTGATCTCGGTGCCAAAAGAAAGCTAACGTTCCCAGTAATAAAACTCTCGAAGGGTAAAACCCCAGATTCGGCCTCTACAGTAGTCTAAACAATAGATGAAAACACTAACAATTATCTGCCCAAAATTCAGAATAGTGGTAAAGAAAATATCATAACTTTCATTATACAGATCCAATTGAGATGATCTTTATCAGCTTTGAAAGATAATTTAAAGGGCGACAATAACTTATTTGGGTGGAGGTTCTGGAAATGCATCTAACTAAATGAAAACCTAGGATTAAGCCGACAGATCTTTCTCGTCAGACAGACAGAACAGCGCGCACTAAAAAAATCATATCTCCTAAACCGTAAGGCGGAATCACGTGATCTCGGTGGCTATGGAAAGCTAAGAACAATACCTATAACTTTCTAAGAGATGAACAGGACAGAAAAAGAACACATCTTACCCAAAATCGATGTACAAGACGATGCACAGCAAGGGGGAAGGGGGCGGCGGCTCCAAAAGGGGGGAGGGGGAGAGAAATGTGGAGTTTAGGGTTTGGGGGTGGGAACCCCCCCTCTTATGGCCAGCCACCACATGGGCCCCTCCTGGGCCGTGGCCCAGGCCCAGGTTGCCGTGAAATCATAGAAAACCCCCTGGTGAAAAGATGATTCTGGTTTTTCGATTAGCTCCCTCTTCCCAAACTTTTTCTAATAAGCCGAATCACCTTCGGGGTATTACATTCTACCCCCCTTAACGGAATTCGACCTCGAATTCTAACCGGCAACTAATACCAGAACGAATTTCCAAGGAGTTGAATTCAACAGATTTAACATGTACCAGAAACAAACGGGTCTGGATACTGCTCGCGCATGCGAGACTCTATCTCCCAAGTAGCCTCTCTCTCGGAATAGAGAAACCACAAAGCAAAGATGTGAAGCGACGTCTGACCTAACAATCAACTTGAACTTTCTAGGTACACTCATCAGAAGAGGATCGAAGGTAAGACCTTACTCGATGGTCAACGTGTTTAACTTAATCTCAAACTTTGAATGGTCTTGCTGCTCTCTCAAGACCAAAGACGCACCTTACGTTGCGTGCTTGCGTATGTACCGTGACGGTCAAAGCGATAAGCCGACTTCCTAATTTCTTCTATCACGAAATGAAGAGAATCCAACTGAAAAATAGAGAGTTCTCATCGCAACCACGCAATGTTAACTCTTCACCAAAAAGGTTAAATTCCAAATGTGACTATTCATCAGTAAAGCAATTCCACTTCCAATGAATCAATTTGCGAAAGAACACCACGAAAACCAAAAGAGAAATTTGCTTGAATACTCAAATCAAATATTTCTTTTACTCCGACTGAACTAGAAAGATTCAGTCATGCCTACACGGCCCCAACTCAAAGTGCAGAAAACACTTATCAACAGCACAAAACCCAAACGAGAAGCAAGGAAACGCATCATTTTCCGAGGAAACATCCTTTCTTCCGCTTCTCTCTTCGAGGAGTAAAACTTCTCTCCAATATTGGAATTCGAATTCATCGCATACCTCAAGAGATTAAACCTCTTAATTGAACATTATCAAACTATGCTCAAACTGAAATACATCATCCACACCATGGTGGAGAGACTCCATTGATTTTTTTTTCGATTGCACTAGACATCTCGTTCTACTATTCAACCTTAATTTGATTAAAGGCACCCAAAGCGCCACAGGATAGATACCACACAATCATATTACCTCAAATTTTCAAGAACAACTCAGAATCGTCAGTACACATGCTAATGTACTGCTTCAAAAGGGTCCTAGCATAAACATGCTCGGGAAACTCATTTATTCCACCCTCTACACACAATCAGTGGGTGAACAAAGGTCTAGCATAAACAAATGCTAAGCCCAGATTTAACTTCCAAAACCTCTACAACAGATTGCTCTTATAACTGATAGTGACATCATCGAATTAAATCTCCAACATTACCACCATTCTAACATACTCACTCATTGACATCATCAGAAATCACCCACACCACTCGCAATGCTATCCAATTGCGTTACTCTAAAAATTCAATGAAGGTTTCCATACCTCCGATAATCACCAACCTTTCAATCCTGAATTGAAGTTCTAGAATTTCACTAAACCAGGTGTTAATCAGCCGTAACACTTTTCAGACTTACTTCGAAGTCAAACATCTCAAGTGAATCAATTTCCCTCCAAGGGATACAGATCAAAACCATTTCATATTCTACTACTCCTCCGATAACTTGGTAGCAAAATATCATCGCTACGATTACTCATCCACCACCAAACGGTTGCCAAACTTTCACCTTGCAACGCCGCAACACAAAGCGTGATCCTTTCTCAAAAGGAAGAGACGAACAAAAACAAGTTCATTCATACAGGAAAGCGTTGCTCACCACAGCGGCCAAGAAACCAAAAGGAATATTCTGCTAAAAGTTATCTTGGAAAACGAAAACTAAGTTCGTAGTTGAGGGAATACATTCCTCAGAAGATAATAGCAAATAACAACCGATAAGAAAACGGCATTACGATTGAAACTCAAATCTTTTGAGTGAAAAGGGCGTAAAATTTAGGCAATGAACTCATTGAATCTAGGTGGAGTCCACAATTGAAAACATGAGACTCACAAGAAGAGAATGTCGGATCTTCTGAGATAAGAACAACGAGCATTCAAGATCAAAACGCCGCATCATGAAGAACCATTATAACTCGCAACAAATCGCTTTACGTGGCAAACTTCGTTTATCATAATTAACTGGGACCTCCAATAGGTCATGAACACAAAACTCGAAATTGAATCATTTTGGAAACATCAAGAAAGGTGGTCAAACTTTTTTTTCTATAAAAGAATCAACCTTACTCTCATATTATTGATTGTGTCAATAAACCTTCTAAAGGGAACATGACAAATCGGGTCATAAAAATTTTCAGCATCAAATGGAATTGTAATAACAACTTATTCTAGAAAAGAATTTTGGTACGAAAACCACAAAGTTGAACAAACGTCACACCCAGCACTACAAAACTCTAGAGAGAGGGGGTATCGACACTTTTCTTTTCAAAGGGAGGTTCTAAACTCCAACACTCCAAATATTCCAAAGAAATGAACATAGTCGAAATTTTCTTCAATGAACTTTGTGAAAGGAAATTTTCATTCTCCGAACTGTCAAACGGATAACCGAGCTGCCATTATCAACAAGATAGATAGGGCTAACATAAAGAGAACGATCTTGTCAAGAATAACGTTCACAACCAGCAATAAGAGCTCCGCAGCCAGAAAGGCAAGAAACTATTTTGAAAAACAAATAGGGTCTAATAGAAACCCGTAGCCCACAATCTTTGTTTGGGTGCAACCCCCGACTTAAGCATAACCAAGCACTCCAAAAGGGTTTTAACGCTCTTCTTCAGAAAAGAGATGCATCAAATTTCAACAAGCAGAGGGTTCCAAAAGGAATACATTGAGCCAATGCTTTCTCGTGTTAACGATCTTGCAACAAGAATTCTCATTAGGCAAACCATCAAACGAGTAAATGAGTCACTCTTTTCCAATGAGAAAGAAAGAACAACCATGAAAATATCAATGTTGCCAATTTACAAAGATCATTCGTAGTAAAAACAATTCGACAATCGAAAAACAATAATGTTTTCAGAGTACCATTAAAGGCCTATTTAAACTCGTCTACCAACATCATGAACCCAAGAGAAATTCATCAATCGCCACCGGACAAGAATTTGTCAAATTCGAAAATCAAGGAAGAGAACGACGTACTAAAGCAGCCCAAGAGAAATATGCAATATCAATACACACTTGATAAAGAACTTGCAAAAGAAGTCTTCCAATACCGAGATTCCAAACGAACGAATGAGTTAAATTTTCCCAACGGGGTAAAACAAGTCTTTTGTGAAAAGAGGAATCTTGCATTTGAACTATGCTCACGTGGAGCAGAAAATATCACAATAGTCGAAAGGGCAATATTTGTTTCAAAGAACGAATCAGAGAACTGCTGGAGCTTGCCTTCTTCATTAAAACCCCAATTTCAAAAGAATTCACGAACTGCCAGGAACCACAACCAGGAAACCAGATATCAGTTCGAGAAAGGCAATAAGTTCATCAATGAGCTCATGCTCAATACATAGCTTATGGAACAGAGGTAAGAAGTTCTCTAATATCATACTACAAACAGTGGTGTAGCCTGGCAAAACCCAGGACATCAACCACGAACTCAACAGATCAACGCCCGCTAGCGAAACGCATAACTAATGCAATCAATTATGAATATATATATTTATATCGGATCATCTCATGACGATCATAGAATAATTTCATAGATAGAGGTTATCACATCATATCATTGATTAACACATCATAGCACAACACAATTTAACAACGACTCAATACTCGAGTCACCACAATTGAAATGCGGAAGCAACAGTTTACCCAACCCCTCCTAATGTGCACAGTGTGTCAATTTATTATGTTTGAATGAACCACGGACCTAAAGCCCGCTCTGATACCAACTGTAACACCCTGGCTATTCGGAAGCCAAGATGTCACGCAAAACTATCAAACTACTAAGAATAGCATGAAAGCTGGATTATACAGATTCAATCAACAATAATTTCTAAAGAATGACAATAAACGATCACCAGATTCATGGAAAAGAATGGATAAACAGTTATAATACCACGAGCAGTCAAGCGGTACCAAAGTTGGATTATTACAACTGAAATTTATTTAACAAGTTGGCTTGGTGAAAGGTAATAATAATTATTCGTTGGATAAATGTGAAGTGCAGTGTGCCGAACTACCCCACCAAATCATCTTGTCTTCTCCTCAATTACCTAATTAAGACATACAAAGCAAGGGTGAGTCGAAGACTCAGCAAGTACATACAAGAATAATCAAACATAGAGTGGACAACACAATCCGGTTGAATTACGAACAAATCTTGGAACACATATATGATTGAATGGAATGAATACATGAATGGATGGAATGAAAGAATGCATTGAAGGAATGGACTTATCATTGCATATATGGTATAGTGAGTGATACACCGTCGGTGTTCACTTAAGCCCGTGCCATGAAAGCACGGGGACCCAATCACCATATGAAGAACGTTTCATACGGGTGTCCAAGTTGCCACATTGGAATGGTGGTCAACACTACCCACATTGGAATGGTGGGTTTTCAAATGCCCATCTTTGGAATTGATGGGTCTTTCAAATGCCCATACTGGAATTGATGGGACTTACCAAAAAGAATCCACTTCCGTGGTCATAATGAATTTTATGAATGAACATGATGATTTCTCATGGTATGAATGAATATCACATATTAGTGGAAAAGACACATGGCATTTAACAACATATGTAAACAAGTATGAGTATGCATTCCCACACAACATAATATATCAAGGATGCCACACAAGTTAGTTGCATGTAATGGAATGCAACAACTGAAATGAATACTAATTCTTTAATCACAAGAATCATCTTCTTGAAATGAAATAAACATCAGGATGGATAGAAAAAGGCATTCACAATTTATCCCAACATCAAGCAAACAATTGGAAACATCACCAAACAGCATAGGGTACTTGCCTTCCGCGATGTGACGTAATAGGAGGACACGAAGATGCCCCTCCACTCACCGCCTCACCGCCTACACAAATGTATAATAGAAGTAAGAATAACAAGGTATGACATTGCTACAAGAGCCCTTCCATCCCCTCTATCTCTCCCACCCAAACAACGGGATCAATTTTACCAAGTTTACCCAACAGCCCGATTACCGCTAAACTGGCAGCGATACTAGAAAAATCACCATTAATTATTTGTAACTCCAAAACACCTGAAACTAGTGCTCACTGAATCTTAACAGATCAGGCTACAAAACATTAGTTGGCGGAATCCCCTGATTCGGCCAAAACAGAGGGCTAATTAACAGCTAAACACAACCCATCTACGTCTGTCCAGAATACAGATCAGAGATAAAGAAAATGGCGTAACTTTCAACCTATTGATCCAATGAGAATGATTCTTATCATCTTGGAAAGATAATTTTAAGGGCTAAAATAACTTAGTTGGGTGAAGGTTCTGATTCGGCCCCTAATTCGAACAAAACTGAGGGACAAACCTACTGACCTCAGTTTTTAGACAGATCGGACAGTTCGTAATCAAAAATTCATATCTCCCAAACTACAGATCAGATTTTTCTGATCTCGGTGCCAAAAGAAAGCTAACGTTCCCAGTAATAAAACTCTAGAAGGGCAAAACCCCAGATTCGGCCTCTACAGTAGTCTAAACAATAGATGAAAATACTAACAATTATCTGCCGAAAATTCAGAACAGTGATAAAGAAAATATCATAACTTTCATTATACAGATCCAATGGAGATGATCTTTATCAGCTTTGAAAGATAATTTAAAGGGCGACAATAACTTATTTGGGTGGAGGTTCTGGAAATACCTCTAACTAAATGAAAACCTAGGATTAAGCCGACAGATCTTTCTCGTCAGATAGACAGAACAGCGCGCACTAAAAAATCATATCTCCTAAACCGTAAGGCGGAATCACGTGATCTCGGTGGCTATGGAAAGCTAAGAACAATACCTACAACTTTCTAAGAGATGGACAGGACATAAAACGAACGAACCTTACCCAAAATCGACGTACAAGACGGTGCACAGCAAGGGGGAAGGGGGCGGCGGCTCCAAAAGGGGGGAGGGGGAGAGAAATGTGGAGTTTAGGGTTTGGGGGGTGGGAACCCCCCCTCTTATGGCCAGCCACCACATGGGACCCTCCTGGGCCGTGGCCCAGTCCCAGGTTGCCGTGAAATCATAGAAAACCCCCTGGTGAAAAGATGATTCTGGTTTTTCGATTAGCTCCCTCTTCCCAAACTTTTTCTAATAAGCCGAATCACCTTCGGGGTATTACACTTAAGAAAGGGTGTTCGACTTTCTAAATTTGCAAGTCGGTGTGATGTTGGTTTTCTACTAGGTTATTCTTCAAATAGCAAAGCATATCGTGTCTTTAACAAAACTAGTGGTATTGTTGATGAAAGACACGATGTACAATTTGATGAAACTAACAGCTCTCAAGAAGAGCAAGAAGATTTTGATGATGTAGGTAATGGAGCTCTTATGGAAGCAATGAACATGCAAATTGGAGACATTAAGCCTAAAGAAGATCAAAATGAACCATCATCGTCCACGAAAGTCGAGCCGCCTACCTCTTCCGTGACAAATGAAATTGATCATAATGAAGAAGATGTCAAGGAAGATGATCAATCTTTGAATCTACCTCAAAGAATCCACAACGCTATAGCTAAAGACCATCCAATAGATCAAATATTGGGTGAAGTAAGTAAAGGTGTCCAAACTCGCTCTCGTATTGCTTCTTTTTGTGAACATTACTCTTTTGTTTCCTCTCTTGAACCAAAGCACATAGATGAAGCACTAGAAGATCCGGATTGGGTGAATGCTATGCATGAGGAGCTAAATAACTTCGCCCGGAATGATGTTTGGACAATGGTGGAAAGACCCAAGGAGCATAATATCATTGGCACAAAATGGGTCTTTCGAAATAAACAAGATTAAAATAGAGTTGTGGTAAGAAACAAGGCAAGGTTAGTTGCTCAAGGATATACTCAAGTTGAGGGTTTAGATTATGATGAAACATTTGCACCCGTAGCAAGACTTGAGTCTATTCGTATTTTACTTGCTTTTGCATCATGTTTTGATATTAAATTATTTCAAATGGATGTTAAAAGTGCTTTCTTAAATGGCAAAATATCTGAACTTGTTTTTGTTGAACAACCTCCGGGTTTTGAAGATCCCAAAAATCCTAATCATGTGTATAAACTCTCAAAGGCGCTATATGGTTTAAAGCAAGCTCCTAGAGCATGCTATGAGCGCCTTCGAGATTTTCTACTCTCTAAGGGATTCAAAATCGGAAAGGTTGATACAACTTTGTTTACTAAAATTATTGATGGTGATTTCTTTGTTTGTCAAATTTATGTTGATGATATAATTTTTGGTTCCACTAATCAAGATTTTTGCAAAGAATTTGGTGATATGATGTCTAGGGAGTTTGAGATGTCAATGATAGGAGAACTCAGTTTCTTCCTTGGACTTCAAATCAAACAACTCAATGATGGGATCTTCATAAGTCAATCCAAGTATGTGAAGGATTTACTCAAAAGATTTGGCATGGATGACGCAAAGCCCATCAAGACTCCCATGGCTACAAATGGCCATCTTGATCTAAACGAAGGAGGTAAATCTGTTGATTTAAAGCTTTATAGGTCTATGATTGGTAGTTTGCTTTATCTTACCGCATCTAGGCCCGATATTATGTTTAGCGTTTGCATGTGTGCACGTTTTCAATCGGCTCCAAAAGAATGTCATTTAATGGCTGTCAAAAGAATATTAAGATATTTAAAGCATTCCTCAAGCATTGGCCTTTGGTATCCAAAAGGTGCTAAATTTGATTTGATTGGATATTCGGATTCGGATTATGCGGGTTGTAAAGTGGATAGAAAGAGCACCTCAGGGAGTTGTCAATTCTTAGGTAGATCCTTAGTGGCATGGTCTTCTAAGAAACAAAACTTTGTTGCCTTTTCCACCGCCGAAGCCGAATATGTTTCTGCAGGTAGTTGTTGTGCACAATTGCTTTGGATGAGGCAAACATTGATGGACTATGGAATAACGTTTGATAAAATGCCTCTTTTATGTGATAATGATAGTGCAGTAAAAATAGCCAACAACCCTGTCCAACATTCAAGAACCAAGCATATAGATATCCGCCATCATTTCCTTAGAGATCATGTGTGCAAGGGAGATATTGAAATTAGCCACATTTGCACTGAAAATCAATTAGCAGATATCTTTACCAAACCTTTAGATGAAGGTCGTTTTTGCCTATTGAGGAATGAGTTAAATGTCATTGACTATTCAGATGTCGCTTGAACTCTTGTCACATGCACCTTGGGTCTTAGTTGCATTTTTGTCTATTTTAAGATGTCTTTTCTCAAATTTTCGCTCCAAATGTGATATATTAGTAAAAATTACTTTCTTATATAGACATTAGTCTTTTCATTGCATAATAATCCTGAATGATACTTGGTTGAGTGCAAAAACTAAGGATTATTTGCAAAACCTTCAAATTCAGCTCTCTCTTCCTGAAGTGTCAGGATAATCAGAACTTCCGGCCTTCCAGGCGCGGAACTTCCGTTTTCCGGAACTTCCGCTGTTGAGTTGCGGAGCTTCCGTTTTCCAGCTCTCTTCCAGAAGCGTCAGGATAATCGGAGCTTCCTGTATCCCAGGCGCGGAGCTTCCGATTTTCGGAACTTCCGCTGTTGATTTGCGGAACTTCCATTTTCCGGTGGTTGAGAGGCTTTAATGCCCTGCGGTTCCTCCGTTTTTTCTCTCTCTCTCCAGCCGCCGTCTCTTCTGTCCCGAGCGCCCCTCTCCTCTCCAAAAACTCCACCGAATACTTCAATCTTTCTTCGGTTTTTTCTTCAATCTCGACCGATCTTTTGCATCTCCAGGGTTCAATCACTCCCTTCCTCAAGGTATTTCCAATTCCCTTTTGGATTTATGCCTCTCATGAACCCTAGGTTTGAGTTTTTGGGGGAAATCAAATGTAGATGAAATCTGTGGTAGATTCTTGAGCAAATAGGTTTATTCAGTATTGTATAATGTTTATGCATCGATTCCATGGACTCAATCCATCAAAAATGCTAAAAATCCAAAATTTTCATTGCTCTAGAATCGGCCCAGGATAATCGGAACTTCCGCCGTTGAAGAACGCGGAACTTCCGCACGCGGTAGTTCCGGCGTTCAAAGTGCGGAGCTTCCGATTGTCCTGACAGAAACACAGATTTTTCATCTCCTTTTGAATCAACCTTTGACACTCCATTCATTATTGTTTTTGAAGATGCCTAGGACAAAGGATACTGTCCCGAAGCACTATTCAGATGCTGGACAATCTTCTTCGAGCAATCCTCCCTTAGGGCAAGAGGAAGAATTGAAAGCAATTGAGGATCAAAGAGAGTCCTCTGAAAATTCAGAAACTGAAGCGAGTGCATCAGGTGAAAGCTCTGAATCAGAATCTGATGAAGAGTTGGGAGAGCCTGAAGAACCTGAGATTGATCTTAAGTCACTAACAACAGATGATTACACTCTCCTTCGGCTTAAAGATCAATATTCTCTTCCTGGCAATTGTGATGACCCTCGTTTTCATACAAAATTTCAGAAGCAAGTATATGATCTATTCTATGGACCAAACAAGCCATTTGCTGATCACAAGTGCATCAATTGGTCTTATCTCAATGGGCTTGATAAGTATGAGGGTACTTATAGGCTTTTTCAGCGAGCTGGGATTCATAATTTTGTGGCATTAAAATGCAACTATAGTGATGAGATCATTCGACAGTTTTATGCCACAGTGTGCATTCCCTCATACTTCTCTCAGCTTACTTGGATGATAGGGACTGTCAGATACTCTTGCACAAAACGTGCCTTTGAAAATGCTTTAGAAATCCACACATCTCAATACAAGCTACAGCATCATAAGAATAACAATCAATATACATCGCTCCTACACGTCCCCAAATATACCACGTTACTCTGGTACCGAAAAGTTACCCATTGCGGACTTGGTACTAAAACGGACGTAACTTTTGACTCAAAAGTCCGATCACCACAAACCACCCCATTCTGGATTCTTTATAAAATTATCTACACTTTCTTAGATTACGAAGACTTCCAATTAAATCATCTAACCCTCCGTATTTAGCCCAGAAAGCCGATCTGTCCGCTTCGGAACAGCAGTCTTACTAAATTCATAACTTTTGTTTTACTCAACCAAAATGCGTGTTCTCAGATCCTACAGAACCATTGGACAATTATCTACAACTTTCATGTAGATCAAAAACTATAATTAGGCTATTTACTATTTTTAATCTACAGTCTATCAAAACAGCGCCGAAAGGCGACAACCGTAAAGACAGCAGCCTTCCGAAAAACATATCTCGAAATCTACTTGTCCGATTGACATGTTTAAATATGCTATAGAAAGATATAGAAATTATCTACAATTAACTAGTAGATGAGATTACCAAAATTCGCCATTAAGATACCCGAATAAATCGTACAACATAACAGCAGCTAAGCATATCTATAAATCAGCTTCTCTAATTAATCTCAGTCCTAACAGCTAACGAAATTAGCAAAACAGGTAGGAAATAAAATCACATATCGCTATCCACAAGAAATTGGGTTTCTATTTTTTTTTCTCCTAGTCTTCTTCTTGTATTCCTTCTTGATCATGTACACACACACATACAAATCAAGAAGCAAGTTATCTAGCAGCCGGAATAGAACTAATGCAAATGCTCACGTGAGGGAAGGAAGATGGCTTCCAGCTGTTGGCGGTAGGTGACTTCGGCCAGCAGACAAACCGCGAGGATCAACGCATGCACACCGGCGTGACCTTGGCTCACGCGGCAACAACGCCTGAGCGGCAGGAAAAAACGAAGAACGCATCGGGATCGGCAGAGCAGATGCAGTAGCATGACTTGGCAAAGACCAGCGCGAACCGAACCGCGCAGAAAAAAAAAACCAGCGGCGGCAGAATTGCGAGCACAGCGCGGCGTTCAGCGGCTCCACGCAAGCGCGGCGGCACGCGCATGCAACGCCACAGAGCGGCGGCCGTAGTCGCAAGTTGAGGCGTACGCAAGAATGCAATGCTGTAGCAGAACAAAATTGGTTGGCGGTGCAGAAGAAAATTGGTCAAGGCGCGGCTTGAAAAATAGGATTAGGGTTTCTAAACAAAAGTCCACCACTATTTATCTGACTCACAAAAATTCGAAAATTCTATTTTTTCACAAATTCTTTTTATTTATTTACGCATAAGCCCTAAATTCCTTAACTAATTAATTTATTATTATTATTGTTATTATTATTATTTTCAGAATATTACATTCTACCCCCCTTAACAGAATTCGACCCCGAATTCTAATCGCCGTTCTACTCAAATAAAAACTACACTGCTGAAATTAAACAACAAAATAGCACGTACCCGACGTGAACAACTCCGGGTATTGCTCGCGCATGCGAGACTCCAATTCCCAAGTCGCTTCTCTCTCGGACTGATGCGTCCACAGCACCTTGACGTATACCAACGTCTTGTGCCTCAGCATTCATCTCGTCATTTTTCGGTACACTCAACTGACAGAAGTCGAAGGTACGGTCTTACTTGGTGGTCAACGGCTCTAAGAAAACCTTGTAATCCTGATCTCTCAAATACTACCTCGACATCGGGTTATACAAAATGTTGTGTGCCCTGCGCATGGACACGAGACGGTCCTAACGATACACTTTCTTCCAAAAATCTCCACAACTTCCAGAAACAAACTAATGTAACTTGGGCCAAACTTCGTTTTGGTACCAAACCACACAATCTGTACATAACACACTTTGAACTCTGTCTGTCTCCCAATCAACCACTTCACATTTGCAAGGAGTACCTCCTTTAACCAGAACGCACAACCAAACTAGTTTCAAACAAACTCTTTTATAAATAGAACCCAAGCTGAAAACAAAGGATTCTCATCGCAATCACGCGTTACCAACTCCCCATCGAATAGTCAAATCCAAAATCAAAGATTCATCACAAAAACCTTTCCATTTTCCGGATAAATTTGTTTGCAAATAAACACCACGTAAGCCAAAAGAGAAAACATTCGAATGCCAAAATCAATCACTTTTCTTTTTCCCTAAATTAGAAAGAATCACATGCCAACGTAAAGCCAGCTCAAATTGTAAATGACCTCTGTCATAAACACACGGCTCAAACAAGAATCAAGAGGGCATTTCACTACCCGAGGAATCAATCTTTTTCTCAATTTTCTTTTAGGAATAAACTCTCTCAAATCATAGGATTTCAAATCATCACACTAACTCATTCCTCTTAGCTGGTAATCTCAAGCGATGCTCAACTTTGAGAGCAACAACCGCGCCCATTTAGAGACTCTACTAACCCATAAAAAGATACTATAGTCCCCTCCTCTACCAAAGAAACTATTTTGACAAATGATTCCCAACACCTCAAATAAAATCTACACCCACAATCACATCACCTCAATCTTTTAAGGATAATCAACTTGAAATTCTCTACACACACACACTGATTTAAAACCAAAGGATTCTATCAATGATCATCATACTATTTGGAATCCACTTTTGTTCTACTACTTCTACACATGATCATTGGGCAACCAAGGTTCTAGCATAAAACACATGCTCAATTTCAACAGCCAGGACTCCCAAAGTGACTTCTGGTATACTTGATAGAAATCCGCATATTCGCTGTTTAGAATTCCCACAATCCAAACAATATCCTCAATCATTAATATCAACCATCATCACTAATCAATTGACTGCCCAAAACGATTTACTTCACTAATCTTGGACCCTCAATAAACCACACCGTTCAATTTCACCTACATAACCTCGCAAAGTATACCATCACAATATCCCAACTATTCGATAATTCCAATACTCCACCATCATGAACAAATATTCTTGGATCACTATTCACTATAGGTTCTACTAATTGTAACAATATAATCAGTTTTGTCCCAACGACCATAATTCCTTTTAGATCCAATTCTCTATGAGATTTATATCATTAAATGAATTCATCCTCTAATGTTCCTCAATTAACTTGCAACCCAGGGTCTCACAACATCATATACTTGACCACTATTAACCAGTTCCCAATATACACTCTTTAAGGTTTTGTAAAACAAATCGACTATTCCTTTCTCAAAAGAAGAGACAAATAAAAAGTTTTTTTTTAAAGACCAAATCACATTAATCACTTAAGAACCAATAAAGCTTTCCGACTCGTCACTTGCTCAAACCAATTTCATCTACCAAATAAATCATGAACTCCAAAAGTTCATGAATTCAAAACTCCAAACCTTTCATCTAAAAGATATTACGAAAGGCGGTCAAATTACATTCTTTCTAAAAGGATCATCACCACACGAAGCCACAATCGTCAACTCTTCCATTAATAAGCCCCGAAAAGTTCACCAAATTGTTCCGTACTACTTTACCATCACATCTTCAAAATGAGATTATACCAAAACCATACAACCTCACTACAACAACTGCTTTATATTAGAAGGGATCCATTACACAAATTAAAAGGTTTTATCAAAACCCTTTCATCACGGATATGCTATTGTCTGACTATTCCACAATTGTCTAGGTATAAGCCACCTATTAAAACACACCAGCTCAACTCTTAGTGATGCTCAACACCAAACTTTAACACTCCAAGAATTGCACTCCAACCATTGTTGTTATCAACTAGCTTTCTTATGATGTCTAGCTGCTACCTATCTTCATTTGCGAATCACTTGAATATTTACCAACACATATTCAGTTGTTCCTCCTCACATTTAGTTTTCAACAAAATCACCCTAAAGCTTCAAAAGTCAAAATCTTCTCTCGATCAAAAGTCTCAACAACACTATAATCAAATTCATCGTGTCATTCTATAAAGAAGAACTATCCAGAACTCCTCCTGTAAATTCTAGATCCACTGGTATTCAATCCCTTCAACCTTTTGTACACAATTCCAATAATTAATCATACTAAGGTATATGTAAAACTATCAACCAAATATGATCACCAAGTGTCTACAGTAAAGATAACACCACAAATAATATCTATTAAGGCAATAACCTAGCATCTCCTCAAGTTTCCCTTTACACACAATTAGATTAATCCATTGGTACCAAATCCAATAAATTCAACAAACTAATCAATTTTAATGTCCAAGCCAGGTTCATCAACGTTCCATACTTCTTAATAACTCTTATGACTCCAATTAGGTATGGACATACTCTTAGTCACTACTCAACTCGTAATTACTCTATGACAATATCAAATTAATCAAGTTCAATTCTAAGGGTTTGGGTTAAGACCAATCATGCATCACGCTACAGATCCGACCTGATACTCATACCTTATCAATGAACTTCTATGTTTACCACCTCTAGCTTAAACATAACAAGTCAACACAAAAGGATTTTAACTCTTTTCGAAAAAAATAGGCATTAAACTTCAAAGACCAAATAATCCAAAAGAAATACATAAAGCCAAAGTTTTCACATGTTAAGGAACTTGCAATAGAAAACTTTCAGTATCCAGAATACCAAGTGAATAAATAAGTCATATTTTCCAATGGGAAGGGCGGAACTCCCACGACAAGATCAATCTTGCTGTTAACCGATGTTCACACAAAGCAACAATAGATCAACAGTCATGAGAACAAGTAATGGCTTTATGGAACCAAAGGAGACCAATGAAATTTCACCCGCTGTATTGTAAACACTATCTCAAGGAAAATTCATCAACCGCAACTATAACCAGAATTGCCCAAAATTCAAGCTCAAGGAAGATAACAACTTTTATAAAGAAACTCACACACAATACCTATAACTACTGTAATCAAAGTAGCTACCTCTCTATTCCCATACCACGAATGGTGGTGTAACCTGGTGAAACCCAGGGCCACAACCACGATCTCAACTGCCTCAGGAGGGGGCCCCACAGAACCACGCCCGCGGCCCCGACCTCCACGACCGTGGCCACACGACCAAGTCATCTATCCCTCGACATAGCTATCAATCACAATCAACATTATATAATAAGTTCAAAGGTCAAAATCAAGTCATACAACAATAAACAACATAACGGAAGCGTAAAAACTATGCTCGTACCTCTCTCTAACCTCATCGTGCACTAGTGTGTCAAATTTTAGGTTAGATAACCATTAGCAAATTTTAGTTGATTTACTAAAACTAAAACAAATTTTAACAATTTTAGTTTGCCTATGTTGTTAATCTATTCACCACGGACCTAAAGCCCGCTCTGATACCAACTGTAACACCCCAGCCCAACACTGAGCCTGGAATGCCACTAAACTACCTTCCAATTAATAATTATTGACACACTTTACAAATATAGCAAGAAATCAATGATAATCAAAGCCATGGACCACAAACGAGCAATGCATAATTATTAAGCAATGGGAAATAATAACCAGGCAAATAATCCAAAGCAGCATCAACCAATGAATCCAAATTAATAAAGCAAATAGTCTAGATCCAAATGGTACCCTAAACATTATTCAACTTCTAACATGACCAAGTGTAAACCAATATTGAATGAAAAGATTATCATGGCGAATGATCATGTGATGTCCATGTGCTCTACTCGCTCTCAGTTACGGCATCCTCGAAGGTCACCTAAAGACAACAATAGAGCAAGGGTGAGTCCACGACTCAGCAAACACATCCATAAACAACGAACAATAATAAATCAACAGCATTCAATAACTTCATTAACATCACAGGTACTTCTATTTGATTCACATCCATTAATCTCATGTATCAATGCACAACTAATCTACATGTCCACATGCACTTCTTTCGCGTATACCGGTATAGCATGAGTGAATGCTCGCGACAACATTCACTCTCAAGCCCGTTCCTCCTCAAGGATCGGGGGGGGACCTCCTCCACTCCCGTGGAGTTGTGATCAATCAAGATCACCTTCTCTTATGCAAAGATGCTTATGAATGCAAACATGCAAACTCCATCATAAACATCATATCCAACTTTTCATCATGTCCATTAACAATATAAATCCATACCATTCCATTGCTTGCAATTAAACAAAATAAAAGCACAACAATAATGGTAATAGAAGATAAAGAAAACAGTGATCGATCATTGATCGCTGTCTACCATGCACTTGCCTGTACTAGTTGCGACGCACACTTTGGCTAGCAGACGGCAACAAGTACGACGCTTCTCCTACATTAAATACACACATCTCAATACAAGCTACAGCATCATAAGAATAACAATCAATATACATCGCTCCTACCGTCCCCAAATATACCACGTTACTCGGTGCGAAAAGTTACCCATTGCGGACTTGGTACTAAAGCGGACGTAACTTTTGACTCAAAAGTCCGATCACCACAAACCACCCCATTCTGGATTCTTTATAAAATTATCTACACTTTCTTAGATTACGAAGACTTCCAATTAAATCATCTAACCCTCCGTATTTAGCCCAGAAAGCCGATCTGTCCGCTTCGGAACAGCAGTCTTACTAAATTCATAACTTTTGTTTTACTCAACCAAAATGTGTGTTCTCAGATCCTACAGAACCATTGGACAATTATCTACAACTTTCATGTAGATCAAAAACTATAATTAGGCTATTTACTATTTTTAATCTACAGTCTATCAAAACAGCGCCGAAAGGCGACAACCGTAAAGACAGCAGCCTTCCGAAAAACATATCTCGAAATCTACTTGTCCGATTGACATGTTTAAATATGCTATAGAAAGATATCGAAATTATCTACAATTAACTAGTAGATGAGATTACCAAAATTCGCCATTAAGATACCCGAATAAATCGTACAACATAACAGCAGCTAAACAGATCTATAAATCAGCTTCTCTAATTAATCTCAGTCCTAACAGCTAACGGAAATTAGCAAAACAGTAGGAAATAAAATCACATATCGCTATCCACAAGAAATTGGGTTTCTATTTTTTTTTCTCCTAGTCTTCTTCTTGTATTCCCTTACTGATCATGTTACACACACACATACAAATCAAGAAGCAAGTTATCTAGCAGCCGGAATAGAACTAATGCAAATGCTCACGTGAGGGAAGGAAGATGGCTTCCAGCTGTTGGCGGTAGGTGACTTCGGCCGGCAGACAAACCGCAGCAGGGATCAACGCATGCACGGTAAGAAGACCTTGGCTCACGCGGCAACAACGCAAGGCGAGGAAAAAAAACAGAACGGCCGGGATCGGCCTTGATGCAGTAGCATGACTTGGCAAAGACCTTCAGCGCGGCCGAACGGCGCGAAAAAAAAAAAGAAACCAGCGGCAGCAGAATTGCAGAGCACAGGCGCGGCGTTCCAGCGGCTCCACGCGCAGGCGGCGGCACGCATGCATGCAACGAGGCAGGCGGCGGTGTAGTCGCAGATAGCGAGGCGGCCATGGCAATGCAATAGAGAACAAAATTGGTTGGCGGTGCAGAAGAAAATTAGGTGAAAGGTAGCGGCTTGAAAAATAGGATTAGGGTTTCTAAACAAAAAGTCCACCACTATTTATACAGCTCACAAAAATTCTGAAAATTCTATTTTTTCACAAATTCTTTTTATTTATTTACGCATAAGCCCTAAATTCCTTAACTAATTAATTTATTATTATTATTGTTATTATTATTATTTTCAGAATATTACATTCTACCCCCTTAATGTAATTCGACCCAATTCTAATCGCGTTCTACTCAAATAAAAACTACTTCTTGAAATTAAACAACAAAATAGCACGTGCAGCGTGAACAACTCAGGTATTGCTCGCGCATGCGAGACTCCAATTCCCAAGTCGCTTCTCTCTCGGACTGATGCGTCCACAGCACCTTGACGTATACCAACGTCTTGTGCCTCAGCATTCATCTCGTCATTTTTCGGTACACTCAACTGACAGAAGTCGAAGGTACGGTCTTACTTGGTGGTCAACGGCTCTAAGAAAACCTTGTAATCCTGATCTCTCAAATACTACCTCGACATCGGGTTATACAAAATGTTGTGTGCCTGCGCATGGACACGAGACGGTCCTAACGATACACTTTCTTCCAAAAATCTCCACAACTTCGAAACAAACTAATGTAACTTGGGCCAAACTTCGTTTTGGTACCAAACCACACAATCTGTACATAACACTTGAACTCCGTCCTGTCTCCCAATCAACCACTTCACATTTGCAAGGAGTACCTCCTTTAACCAGAACGCACAACCAAACTAGTTTCAAACAAACTCTTTTATAAATAGAACCCAGCTGAAAACAAAGGATTCTCATCGCAATCACGCGTTACCAACTCCCCATCGAATAGTCAAATCCAAAATCAAAGATTCATCACAAAACCTTTCCATTTTCCGGATAGGTGTTTGCAAATAAACACCACGTAAGCCAAAAGAAAACATTCGAATGCCAAAATCAATCACTTTTCTTTTCCCTAAATTAGAAAGAATCACATGCCAACGTAAAGCCAACTCAAATTGTAAATGACCTCATCATAAACACACAGCTCAAACAAGAATCAAGAGGGCATTTCACTACAGGAATCAATCTTTTTCTCAATTTTTCTTTTAGGAATAAACTCTCTCAAATCATAGGATTTCAAATCATCACACTAACTCATTCCTCTTAGCTGGTAATCTCAAAGCGATGCTCAACTTTGAGAGCAACAACAGCGCCCATTTAGAGACTCTACTAACCCATAAAAGATACTATAGTCCCTCCTCTACCAAAGAAACTATTTTGACAAATGATTCCCAACACCTCAAATAAAATCTACACCCACAATCACATCACCTCAATCTTTTAAGGATAATCAACTTGAAATTCTCTACACACACACGATTTAAAACCAAAGGATTCTATCAATGATCATCATACTATTTGGAATCCACTTTTGTTCTACTACTTCTACACATGATCATTGGGCAACCAAGGTTCTAGCATAAAACACATGCTCAATTTCAACAGCCAGGACTCCCAAAGTGACTTCTGGTATACTTGATAGAAATCCGCATATTCATTGTCTAGAATTCCCACAATCCAAACAATATCCTCAATCATTAATATCAACCATCATCACTAATCAATTGATCGCCCAAAACGATTTACTTCACTAATCTTGGACCCTCAATAAACCACACCATTCAATTTCACCTACATAACCTGCAAAGTATACCATCACAATATCCCAACTATTCGATAATTCCAATACTCCACCATCATGAACAAATATTCTTGGATCACTATTCACTATAGGTTCTACTAATTGTAACAATATAATCAGTTTTGTCCCAATGACCATAATTCCTTTTAGATCCAATTCTCTATGAGATTTATATCATGAAATGAATTCATCCTCTAATGTTCCTCAATTAACTTGCAACCCAGGGTCTCACAACATCATATACTTGACCACTATTAACCAGTTCCCAATATACACTCTTTAAGGTTTTGTAAAACAAATCGACTATTCCTTTCTCAAAAGAAGAGACAAATAAAAAGTTTTTTTTTTAAAGACCAAATCACATTAATCACTTAAGAACCAATAAAGCTTTCCGACTCGTCACTTGCTTAAACCAATTTCATCTACCAAATAAATCATGAACTCCAAAAGTTCATGAATTCAAAACTCCAAACCTTTCATCTAAAAGATATTACGAAAGGCGGTCAAATTACATTCTTTCTAAAAGGATCATCACCACACGAAGCCACAATCGTCAACTCTTCCATTAATAAGCCCCGAAAAGTTCACCAAATTGTTCCGTACTACTTTACCATCACATCTTCAAAATGAGATTATAGCAAAACCATACAACCTCACTACAACAACTGCTTTATATTAGAAGGGATCCATTACACAAATTAAAAGGTTTTATCAAAACCCTTTCATCACGGATATGCTATTGTCTGACTATTCCACAATTGTCTAGGTATAAGCCACCTATTAAAACACACCAGCTCAACTCTTAGTGATGCTCAACACCAAACTTTAACACTCAGCAATTGCACTCCAACCATTGTTGTTATCAACTAGCTTTCTTATGATGTCTAGCTGCTACCTATCTTCATTTGCGAATCACTTGAATATTTACCAACACATATTCAGTTGTTCCTCCTCACATTTAGTTTTCAACAAAATCACCCTAAAGCTTCAAAAGTCAAAATCTTCTCTCGATCAAAAGTCTCAACAACACTATAATCAAATTCATCGTGTCATTCTATAAAGAAGAACTATCCAGAACTCCTCCTGTAAATTCTAGATCCCTTTGGTATTCAATCCCTTCAACCTTTTGTACACAATTCCAATAATTAATCATACTAAGGTATATGTAAAACTATCAACCAAATATGATCACCAAGTGTCTCTGATAAAGATAACACCACAAATAATATCTATTAAGGCAATAACCTAGCATCTCCTCAAGTTTCCCTTTACACACAATTAGATTAATCCATTGGTACCAAATCCAATAAATTCAACAAACTAATCAATTTTAATGTCCAAGCTAGTTCATCAACGTTCCATACTTCTTAATAACTCTTATGACTCCAATTAGGTATGGACATACTCTTAGTCACTACTCAACTCGTAATTACTCTATGACAATATCAAATTAATCAAGTTCAATTCTAAGGGTTTGGGTTAAGACCAATCATGCATCACGCTACAGATCCGACCTGATACTCATACCTTATCAATGAACTTCTATGTTTACCACCTCTAGCTTAAACATAACAAGTCAACACAAAAGGATTTTAACTCTTTTCAGAAAAAAAATAGGCATTAAACTTCAGCACCCGAAATAATCCAAAAGAAATACATAAAGCCAAAGTTTTCACATGTTAAGGAACTTGCAATAGAAAACTTTCAGTATCCATAATACCAAGTGAATAAATAAGTCATATTTTCCAATGGGAAGGGCGGAACTCCCACGACAAGATCAATCTTGCTGTTAACCGATGTTCACACAAAGCAACAATAGATCAACAGTCATGAGAACAAGTAATGGCTTTATGGAACCAAAGGAGACCAATGAAATTTCACCCGCTGTATTGTAAACACTATCTCAAGGAAAATTCATCAACCGCAACTATAACCAGAATTGCCCAAAATTCAAGCTCAAGGAAGATAACAACTTTTATAAAGAAACTCACACACAATACCTATAACTACTGTAATCAAAGTAGCTACCTCTCTATTCCCATACCACGAATGGTGGTGTAACCTGGTGAAACCCAGGGCCACAACCACGATCTCAAGCGCCTCGGGAGGGGCCCCACAGAACCACGCCCATGCCCCGACCTCCACGACCGTGGCCACACGACCAAGTCATCTATCCCTCGACATAGCTATCAATCACAATCAACATTATATAATAAGTTCAAAGGTCAAAATCAAGTCATACAACAATAAACAACATAACGGAAGCGTAAAAACTATGCTCGTACCTCTCTCTAACCTACTGTGCACTAGTGTGTCAAATTTTAGGTTAGATAACCATTAGCAAATTTTAGTTGATTTACTAAAACTAAAACAAATTTTAACAATTTTAGTTTGCCTATGTTGTTAATCTATTCACCACGGACCTAAAGCCCGCTCTGATACCAACTGTAACACCCCAGCCCAACACTGAGCCTGGAATGCCACTAAACTACCTTCCAATTAATAATTATTGACACACTTTACAAATATAGCAAGAAATCAATGATAATCAAAGCCATGGACCACAAACGAGCAATGCATAATTATTAAGCAATGGGAAATAATAACCAGGCAAATAATCCAAAGCAGCATCAACCAATGAATCCAAATTAATAAAGCAAATAGTCTAGATCCAAATGGTACCCTAAACATTATTCAACTTCTAACATGACCAAGTGTAAACCAATATTGAATGAAAAGATTATCATGGCGAATGATCATGTGATGTCCATGTGCTCTACTCGCTCTCAGTTACGGCATCCTCGAAGGTCACCTAAAGACAACAATAGAGCAAGGGTGAGTCCACGACTCGCAAACACATCCATAAACAACGAACAATAATAAATCAACAGCATTCAATAACTTCATTAACATCACAGGTACTTCTATTTGATTCACATCCATTAATCTCATGTATCAATGCACAACTAATCTACATGTCCACATGCACTTCTTTCGCGTATACCGGTATAGCATGAGTGAATGCTCGCGACAACATTCACTCTCAAGCCCGTTCCTCCTCAAGGATCGGGGGGGGACCTCCTCCACTCCCGTGGAGTTGTGATCAATCAAGATCACCTTCTCTTATGCAAAGATGCTTATGAATGCAAACATGCAAACTCCATCATAAACATCATATCCAACTTTTCATCATGTCCATTAACAATATAAATCCATACCATTCCATTGCTTGCAATTAAACAAAATAAAAGCACAACAATAATGGTAATAGAAGATAAAGAAAACAGTGATCGATCATTGATCGCTGTCTACCATGCACTTGCCTGTACTAGTTGCGACGCACACTTTGGCTAGCAGACGGCAACAAGTACGACGCTTCTCCTACATTAAATACACACATCTCAATACAAGCTACAGCATCATAAGAATAACAATCAATATACATCGCTCCTACACGTCCCCAAATATACCACGTTACTCCGGTACCGAAAAGTTACCCATTGCGGACTTGGTACTAAAACGGACGTAACTTTTGACTCAAAAGTCCGATCACCACAAACCACCCCATTCTGGATTCTTTATAAAATTATCTACACTTTCTTAGATTACGAAGACTTCCAATTAAATCATCTAACCCTCCGTATTTAGCCCAGAAAGCCGATCTGTCCGCTTCGGAACAGCAGTCTTACTAAATTCATAACTTTTGTTTTACTCAACCAAAATGCGTGTTCTCAGATCCTACAGAACCATTGGACAATTATCTACAACTTTCATCTAGATCAAAAACTATAATTAGGCTATTTACTATTTTTAATCTACAGTCTATCAAAACAGCGCCGAAAGGCGACAACCGTAAAGACAGCAGCCTTCCGAAAAACATATCTCGAAATCTACTTGTCCGATTGACATGTTTAAATATGCTATAGAAAGATATCGAAATTATCTACAATTAACTAGTAGATGAGATTACCAAAATTCGCCATTAAGATACCCGAATAAATCGTACAACATAACAGCAGCTAAACAGATCTATAAATCAGCTTCTCTAATTAATCTCAGTCCTAACAGCTAACGAAATTAGCAAAACAGGTAGGAAATAAAATCACATATCGCTATCCACAAGAAATTGGGTTTCTATTTTTTTTTCTCCTAGTCTTCTTCTTGTATTCCCTTACTGATCATGTTACACACACACATACAAATCAAGAAGCAAGTTATCTAGCAGCCGGAATAGAACTAATGCAAATGCTCACGTGAGGGAAGGAAGATGGCTTCCAGCTGTTGGCGGTAGGTGACTTCGGCCGGCAGAAAAACCGCAGCAGGGATCAACGCATGCACAGCCGGCAGCAGCCTTGGCTCACGCGGCAACAACGCCGCAATGGCGAGAAAAAAAAAAGAACGCGGCCGGGATCGGCCAAGATGCAGCGCATGACTTGGCAAAGACCAGCCGCGGCCGAACCGGCGCAGAAAAAAAAGAAACCAGCGGCAGCAGAATTGCAGAGCACAGGCGCGGCGTTCCAGCGGCTCCACGCGCGGCGGCGAACGCAGCGCATGCAACGCCTGAGGCGGCAAATGTAGTCGCTGCAGCAGGCGGCCGCGACAATGCAATGTGAGAACAAAATTGGTTGGCGGCTGCAGAAGAAAATTGGCTGGGGCGGCGCGGCTTGAAAAATAGGATTAGGGTTTCTAAACAAAAAGTCCACCACTATTTATACAGCTCACAAAAATTCTGAAAATTCTATTTTTTCACAAATTCTTTTTATTTATTTACGCATAAGCCCTAAATTCCTTAACTAATTAATTTATTATTATTGTTGTTATTATTATTATTTTCAGAATATTACAGGAGAGCTTTCTGTTTCAAACTAAATATCTCTCACATCTTTATTGTGTTGTCATCAATTACCAAAAAGGGGGAGATTGAAAGCATCTAGACCCCTAAAAATGTATTTTGGTAATTAATGACATTATGTGAATATGGGACAAATATGTTTGTTGAAGTGATTACAAGGCATAGTCCCAAATGACAAAGTGAAATCAAGGAGCTGCATGTCAAAGAATGTTGAGAAGATGGAGTTGATCTCAAAGGCAAGGTACAAATAGACTAGGACCCCTTTTGAATTTTACCGGTCTTTGGAGTATGGAGGAAGACCGGATTTTAGGATAAATGTCGTACTATTAAGGGGGAGCTTGTCTAGTAGCTTGAAAGCATCCCATTATGCCTTTGGATCAACTTAGGATCATGCATGTTCTTTTGGTCTAGTTTCAAAAGAAAAATCTTCTTCACAGTACACAATCGGAAGTTCCGGCGTTGACACTCCGGAACTTCCGCTATGCGGTTCTTTCGAAAAGTTTGCGGTTTGATTTTTCCAGAGAGCATCCGTTTTCGGGACTTAGCCGATTTCTCGAAGCGCGGAAGTTCCGCCATGATACGAGTGGAAGTTCCGATTATCGGTTGCTCCGAAATATTTGCGGTTCGTTTTTTCCAGAGAGCACCCTTTTTGGGGACTTAGCCGTTTTCGCAAGTGCGGTAGTTCCGCTATGGAATGAGCGGATCTTCCGATTATCGGAAGAACCGAAATCTGGTTGGCGGAAGTTCCGCACATAATTCCAACGGCTAGATCAGAGCATTTAATGCTCACTGTAATGACCGTTACAGTGCACTCGATTGAAGAGCGGAAGTTCCGCACCTTACACGGCGGAAGTTCCGATTTCCCTGATTTTTGTCTGATTTTTTGCATAACGGTCATATTTGGTTGTGGGGGTATAAATGCACCCCCACCAGCACAAGGACGTGTTGCTGAGCATTCATTCAATTTATTTGAGCTTTGAGCACTCCTCTCACTCCTCATTTACTCTCTTTGCACACATTTGTGAGGTTGTGAGCAAAACCAAGAGCATTGCATTATTAGTTGATCCTTTGGCTCTTGATTGCCGTCAAGTGAAGGTCAAGGTCTATTCTCTTGGTGCTTGTCGGCACCTAGACGACTTGGCGGAGGTTGCGCGGTGATCTCTTCAAGAAGCTTGTGAAGAGACCCGTCGCCGGTTGTGATTGGTCGGTGTTCACCAACTTCGGAGAGGAGGAAGAACAACCAAGTGATTACGAGGGAAGGCTTAATTTGTGGAGCCGGCTTGATTGAATCAAGCTTCCTCAACGTGGACTAGTGAAGATCGACAAATCTTCGATACCACGGGAAAAACCTCCTTGTCCTTGTGCGGTTATTTCTTGTCTTTACTTATTGCACTTAATTTTGTAGCTCTTAGCTTGTGATAAATATCTTTGCTTAGTGTATCTTGCTAATTTGAGTAATTTGATCTAGAAATTTTAGAAACCTCCTATTCACCCCCCTCTAGTCGGTTATCCTTGATCCTACAACCGGGTAGAGAGAGAGGCCGGAGGCGACTATAGGCGCTGGACCGAGCTGGCGAGCCGGGATGAGCAGCGCAGAGGCCGGAGCGGGGAGAAGGCCGGCGGAGCTGGAGGAGGCAGAGCCGGGAGCCAAGGCGACGGCGCTAGGAGAACGAAGGGGGAGAGAAGCGGAAGAATGAGTTGGGGGAAGATGGACCTGTGGGTGTCGGCCGGCCGAATAAGTAAGGGGAGAGAGAGTTAGGAAAAGAAAATAAATGGTAGGAAAGAAAATAAAATTATGTAGAAATTTTTTCAAAATTGAAAATAAGTAGAGAGAACGTGTACATAGCCTACCTGTGATTTTCGGGCGAATCGCCAAAGGTATAGAATTCTTGAATGCGTACGAATATTTTACCAGTAGAACGACCGGTAGAAAAATTAAAAAGCGGGGAACAAGGCGGTGAAATAAAACTAATAAAATTACTACTGTGTTAGATAAATACTCTTAGTATAAATACTTTTGAGTTCAGTCAAATCACCATGAAAATGGATTTCTAAATCTCGTACAGGTAAATAACCGTGGTTAGGCTGGTCTAGGATAAAAATTGGAAAAAGGTATAAAATACTAAAATCAAACTTTCTAAAATAAGTAAACCACCGGTAGAGCCCCATAAAGTAAAAAAAATTAGTTAATTGACCTCAGTGAGCTGAGAGAATGTAGTACTAGCAAGTTGCGACTGCAGATAATAGATGTGCATGCAATCACCATCAAAGTCTGCCGAAAGAAGAGAGCATATAAGATGATTGATTTTGACTGTATGATCATCGTGGATGTATACATAGAATGCCTGGAGAGAGTGTTTGTGAGTATTAGATGTCCTGTTAAGGAAAACAATATCACCTAAACTCTAGGTATCGTCAGTCATTATGATTCCACCAGAAATTGAATTAACTTTAACCAGTCCATAAGAAATTGAACTTTAATTAAATTAAAATCTATACCTAAATGTATCTAGAATCATAACCTCATTAATATGTAACTATCATGCATTTTTGAGCATTTTGGATTTCTCGATTTTATCGGAGTTTATTCGCTATTGTATTTTCTCTTTAGATCCCGAATTGCGCGACGTGAACAATAACGCCTCCGAGAGTGAACAAGTGGACGTCCAATAAGGCAAGCATCCTCTTTGCACCAAGTTGATCCCAATTTTTGTACTGTAGATTTCTAAAAACAATGATACTGTTGCATGCTAGTTTCTAAAAATTTATTTGCGATCGGTCAATAGTTAGTTACTACCTAACACTTGAGGCTTACTGTAACACCCCAGCCCAACACTGAGCCTGGAATGCCACTAAACTACTCTCTAAACTAATAATTATCGACACACTATATAATTACAGCAAGAAAACATCAATAGACATATCCATGGACCACAAAAGAGCATGCATAATTATGGATCAAGCGATAATAAATAAGCAAGGGAATTATAACCAGGTAAATAATCCAAAATAGCATCAACCAATGAATCCAAATCATTGAAATAAATAATCTAGTCCAAAATGTGACCTAAACTTTATTCAGTCTCTAACATGACCAAGAGTAATCCAACATTGAATGAAAAGGTTCTTATGACAAATGATCATGTGATTGAAGTATGGATCTAATCCATGCGCTCTACTCGCTCTCAGTCACGGCGTTCTCGAAGATCACCTAAAAACAACAAAAGAGCAAGGGTGAGTCCACGACTCAGCAAACACATCAATATACAACGAACAATAATAAATCAACAGAAATCAATAGCTTCATTATCATCACATGCACTTCTATTAATATTCTCATGCTGTTATCTTCTCTTTGTTTCACACCCATTAATCTCATATATCAATGCAACTCTAATCTATATGTCCACATGCACTTCTTTCGCGTATACCGGTATAGCATGAGTGAATGCTCGCGACAACATTCACTCTCAAGCCCGTTCCTCCACAAGGATCGGGGACCTCCTCCACTCCCGTGGAGTTGTGATCATTCATGATCACCTGCTCATATGCAAAAATGTTTATGAATGCAAACATGCATAATTTCATAATACTCAACATATCCAATTTTTCATCATGTCCATTAACCATATAAATCCATACCATTCCATTGCTTGCAATTAAATAAAATAAAAGCACAACAATAATGGTAATAGAAGATAAAGAAAACAGTGATCAATCATTGATCGTTGTCTACCATGCACTTGCCTTCACTAGTTGCGACGCACGGTTTGACTAGAAGATGGCAACAAGCACAACGTCTCTCCTACATTAAATACACAAATTTCAACACAAGCTACAGCATCAAGAATAGCAATCAATAGACATCGCTCCTACCCGTCCCCAAATATACCACGCTTCTCCGGTACCGAATAGTTACCCAATGCTGTCTAGGTACTAAAACGAACGTAACTTTTGACTCAAAAGTCCGATCACGACAAACCACCCAGTCCTGGATTCTACACAAAATTCCCCTCATTTTCTTAGATTACAAAGTCTTCTAATTAAATCATATAACCCTCCGTTTTTAGCCCAGAAAACCGATCTGTCCGCTTCGGAACAGCTGGTCTTACTAAATTCATAACTTTTGTTTTATCCAACCAAAATTCGATTTTTTAGATTCTACAGAACCATTGGACAATTATCTACATCTTTCATGTAGATCAAAAACTCTAATTAGTGGATTTACTATTTTTAATATCTGATCTACCAAAACAGTACCGAAAAAAAGACGGCTACAAAGACAGCAGTCTTCCAAAATTCATAACTCGAGTAATACTTGTCCGATTGACATGATTAAATATTCTATAGAAAGATATCGAAATTATCTACAATTAACTAGTAGATGATATTTCCAAAATTAACCATTAAGGTACTCGAATAAATCGTTCAACAGAACCACAGGCTAAACAGATCTATTAGTCGTCCCCTCGGTTAGAAATTCTAAAACCTCTCTAATTAATCTAAATTCTAATCTCTAAATAAAACAGCGAAACAGAGACGAAACGAAATTACAGATCGTTACCCACAAGAATCCGGATCTTAGCTTCTTTTCTCCTATTCTCTCATGTGTTGTTTAAACCTTCAACTACAAAAGTAATTACATGAAACAAGTTTTCTTACTAGCCGCAGCAACCAATTCCTACGGCATGCATTAGCTAGTTGGTTTAAATTACCTTCTCGGGAATTCACAACCACGTGCATGTCACACAGGCCAAGCCATCTACACGCACAAGCAGCAGCAGACCAACCGGGACGTGTGGACGCACGGGCAGTAGCAAACGCCGCTGGCCGAGGGCGCCTCCACGCGGCAGGAACTAGATGGCAAGGGACTCCAACACGCGAGCAGGCGCCGAGGCAGTTGTTTGCACGAGGGCATGAGACGCCTGTGCGTTGGCCGAGCGAAAGAAAAACCAAAGAGTTGGCGGCGGCTGGAGAATAAAGTTGGAGGCGGTCTTTGGCGGCGTCGACGGACAAGAAAGAAATAGGGTTTTCTAGAATCAACGCTCCCCACGATCTTTATATATCTCGCATAATCTAGCCCCTCCGTAAACTCTAAAATATTCTATTTTTATGTACTATTTTGTTTAATTACACACAGGCCCTTAAGAGGTTAATATTAATTTATTTATTTTAGAATATTACACTTACCTTTAATCAGATCATACACTCAAACTTAAGTTAGTGCTTCTATACTAAAATACTTATTCCAGGAATTGCTTAGCCATGCAGTCTGTAGTGTGTCAATTTTATTTTGCCAAACTTGGAAACATTAAATGAATTTCATTTATTTTGATTCTTTGTTCAGTCTATTTAAATCTGAAATGAAAGCAAATTTTGTTTATTCACACTGATTTTAAATCTGGACAAGTGGATGCTAGTGAGGGTGTCTTAGTGCACGAGACTGGGAAATGTGGTTGTCTTGTCTGGATTGATTAAGGACTGAACATTGACTGGACAATTCATGCCCCAACGTACTTCCACACGCAGTGTATGGGCGCTGTTTGGTTAAGTAAAAGGTTAAAGCTATTGAGTTAGCAAACAGAAAAGTAAGAACATATGTGTTTGATTGCATATCTGTATCATATGTTCTTAAGAGGGTGAGGACATACATGCGTTCCATCACATGTACGTACCTTAAGGGCTCCGATTGCGAATTAATATGTGCAGCTAGCACAGCTCTACTTTCTGTCATTTAATTTCTGTTTTTCGAATCGGCATTCCCAGCACAACATGTGGGCCCCCGGTTGGCAGGTTCTATTAGTAACTTGAACTAAGTGGGATCAGTCACACATGGGTATTCCAGCTCAATAGTGTCAACTTGTTGAAAAATACAAAATCTTAGTTTACCCGGCCGGCATACCAAAGGCAGTGTGCTATTATTCTGGAGGCTACGGGCTAACTAAGTCGTGTTGGTAAAGATGTACACCCCTGCAGGGATTAAAACTATTCGAATAGCCGTGTCCACGGTTACGGACAACGCTTGAGTTGAATAGATCTTTGTGTAGATTTTTAAATTACAACTTGTTAGATACTGTTTTGGTTTAATACATTTTCATGTGATGAGTTAGTGGCCGGCAGCCACTTAAAATTTGCTATTATTCTTGATTACATCTCCTTTTATGCAAAGCTTTAGTCTAAATTGATTTATAAAATTTCTTTATGCTATTTCGGTTTGAGACACATTTATACAATGTTTTTGGGATTAATGGACATCCACTTAAATGTGGTTATTGTTTATGATTATGCTCTCTTTTACTTACGGTTTTAGTCCAAATGGATTTATAAAATTGCTTTGCTAAAACTTAGCAAGTGTAGGTTAAGATGTATTGCTTTATGCAAAATTGAACCATTATAACCTTCCTGTTGTTAACCTTATGCATGTATCAATTCCAATCCTTTGTATAGGTTCTATCAAACACTTTCTTTCATTTAGTTTGTGTAAGTCTTGCTGAGTACCTTCTGTACTTAGTGGAATTGTCCACTTGTTCCAGGTAAAGAACGTCCTAGTTAATATTGCAAGTTGAGGCGATTACGTTGATACTTCGGCTTTAATCCTAGTCAAGTTGCCCTTGGGTTATGGCGCTCCACTGGGAAGTTTATTTTGGTACATCATCTTCCATTTCTGGTTTACCAAATGTTTCCGCTGTAAATTTTTACTAATGTATTCCAATCGTGTATGCTTGTGATATAATGTTGTAAGGATATGTGTATGTTAGCAGCTAATCCTAGGAGCTAACATGAGAGGCATATCCGAGAACCTGGATATAGGATTTGTTACTTATTATTATTATACTTTTAGTATGATTTTTAATGTCGGAACTGAACTGTTCTTTAATTAAGAATTATACTAAAAAGTATAATTTTAATTCGGCTCATTTCCAATATTCCAGGGTCCTCACATCAATGATCGGCTGTGTCAAGTCCTTGTTATCCTTTTTCGTCAGGTGTCCCCGGTTACTTGGGATTCGAGGGGGCCAGAGTTCTCGTCCTTTTATTATGAGACCTCTGGACGGGATTAGTGATACCTTTAATTTTCTTTGGTATTTCAACCCTCTCCGGCGCATTACGTGCAAGCACATGCGACTTGGTCACGCTCTTCGAATCACTAAAGTGGCCAGGCAGTTGATTCGCTAATGCTTGCAAATCAATTATCTTATGGACTTCTCTATTTTTTTTCACTAGTGTGTGGGTCATGTGCATGGATTCTCGTAGCTTACCACGTCATTTCCTGACATTTTTCATTAAGGGGTTGATTTCCTCCCCCCTAATGACAGGAAACTATCATCATCAAATATGCTATCAGCGAAGCGAGCTGTATGCAAATCTCCAGTCATGGGGTCCAGATACCTGATTATGGATGTTGTCTCATAACCAACGTATATCCCAGACTTTCGGAGGGGACCCATTGCAGTTCACTGCGGTAGTGGTATAGGTACATAAACCTTGCAACCAAACCTTCGTAGATGAGAGATTTTCGGTGCTGGCCCTTGCGCTAGTTGCACAGGTGAATAGATGTTATATGCTGACGGTCTAAAATTGATGAGAGTTGATGCGTGTCCCCAACATGTGGTTGGTAAATTACAATTTTGCAAGAGCGGTCGGGTAATAAATTTAATTCTTTTAATTAATACATCTACTAGTCCATTCTGGGCATGGACATGTCGTACGGAATGCTCAACGGTAATTCCCATTGCCATACAATAATTATCAAATGCCTTTGAAGTAAATTCTCTGGCGTTGTCCATTCTGATGGACTTCACATGATGATCAGGGAAATTATTCTTAATTTTAATTATCTGCGAGATCAGCTTTGCAAAAGCATAGTTTCTCGTAGATAATAAGCATACATACAATCATTTCGAGGAAGCATCGATGAGCACCATAAAGTACCTAAATGGCCCTGACAGGGGCTGTATAGGACCGCAAATGTCTCTCTAGATACGGTCCAAGAATGCAGGAATTTCATCTTTTACTTTCAGAGTAGATAGTCTAGTAATCAGTTTTCCAGTGGCACATGCGGGGCACACAAAATCTTCTTGATTCAAATTTGTTTTTACATTGATATTGTGTCCCTGAGAATTAGTAATTATATTTCTCATCATTCTAAGACCGGGGTGGCCTAATCTATCATGCCAGAGATAGAAAAGTTCAGAGCTTTTAAAAGTGGTTTTCAGGACAGTATAGAATGCAGGTGCCTTAATGTGAGTGTAGTATAGCCCAAATTCATATGAAGGAAGTCGTTCTAATACCTTTTTTCCATTTTTTTGCACTTTGTAATGAGCAAGTATTCCTTACCATACTCTTCTTCAGTCTCTACGTGGAGACTGTTAGCGCGAATATCTGTAAAGCTTAAGAGAGTTCTAGTCGATCCTGTGTATAACAAGGCTTCTTCAATGACCAATATTGTGCCCATCGGCAATATAATTGTGGTTTTTCCTGAGCCTATTATACAAGTATCGTTGCCTGCGATTGTCGTAAGACTACCAACATTCTTGTTGATCGACTGAAATTTTTTTGTCTCTCTCAATATGGTATTCGTTGTGCCGCTATCTGTCAAGCACACTTCCTCCATAGGGCGCCACACACATTCTGATATATAAAGTATTTATTAATATATGGTAGGAAATAATCCACACACATAAGTAAAATACTTCAAAACAGAATACAACTTACTATTATTAATATGGGAAAAATCTTGCAGGACTCATCATAAGAATTTATTACTTTGCACTCCTAGAGCTTAAAATTATTATTCAAAATTTAATGTTCTGTCACAACCATAAATTGCAAATGACTATAAAATCTAAGTGCAATACGTGCACTAGATTAAATCAGCGAAGTAGGAAGAAACTTTTGCCTGAATCTGCTCCATGTCCAACTTCTCTTCTTCAGCAACAACAGCTGTTGCCGCTGTGATGTCCAAAGAAGGTGTGATGGGGGCTGCTACTGAGATGTACACATCCATGGGTGCAACCCATGATTGTGGATCCTCTGTGCCTACAATGGCGAGGTGTGCCTCATGTTGTCCTTTGCCCTTCTTCTTAACTTTGAAAGTATCAATCACGTGCTACAACTCACGGCAAACACATGATCAATGTCCCCAAGTGCCACATTTGTAGCAACTTTGGTTCTGCTGACCATAGAGCTTCTCATCGCGCTTCTTTTGTTTGCCCTTCTTGGCTTGAGCGTTCTACATAGTTTTGTGACCCATTGAAGAATCTAGACTCGCCATTATGTGTTAATGGAGTATTTTGGTGATTAATGATAAATCTAAATATGAGACTAACACCTTTCATTGTTTAATGATAAATCTATTTGTGAGACTAATTCTCTTGACTAGTATAATTTTGTCTAGACACATTTGGATATAGAAAGGTGAAAACCATAGAGGTATGCATTCAACTTTATATTCTTTTATATTGTTGCATTCCTCGGATCCAAAATATAGGTTGAACTCTACCATAAGTATAACTTGAATATGTGCATATGTTCTTATTACACATTTGTGTATGCACACATTTAGGGGGAGTTCACTCTATATTTTGTGGTTTCATTAGTATTGATCCATATTACGTTCTCCATATATATTTGGGATCTCTACTTTGAAACATATCCTTTTGAGTATATAAAAACTTGTGTAGTTCATATATACTCATGTTGTGTTACATTCAATTATTTACAATTGAAGTGGTTATCACTAATTACCAAAGAGGGAAAGATTGAAGTATCTTGTCCCACCATTATGAGTTAATGGTATGTGGTGGTAATTAATGACAATCACATTATGGAACTAACATTTTGTATGAGTTGGATGAATAGGTTATGTTCCAAGATGATCAAGACTTGGAGTAAACGATGCATCATGTGTTGATGTGTATCAAGAGCTTGAAGAAAAGGAAATCATTGTGTGTCGATGATGTTCAAGAAGAGGAGATGATCATGAATTGATCATCAAGTCAATAGAAGACCCATCATGTGTTGATGGAGGTCTAGTGAAGGATGCATCATGTGTTTATGCATATCAAGACTCGGGATGAATGATGTCATCATGAGTTGATGAGCATCGAGTCAAGATCCCAAAGTAAAAGAGATCATCATGTGTTGATGATTATCAAAGTCAAGGACCCGGACTTGAAGTGAAGATGTGCGTCACCAAGCTTCGAGAATATGCTTAAGGCAAAGGTATGACTAGCTAGGGCTAAGGATGTGTTCCTAAACTTTTACCAGTCTTGGTGTTTGGTTAGAAGACCAGATTGTTAGTATAGGTTGTCGTACTATTAAAAGGGTTCTTGACCAGTAGTATGAGTTAGTCATGTGTTGATAGCTCATTGTGCTTGCTCTAACTCATCTATGCATGATGCTATTATTTGCGAATGTGTTTTACAAATAGTCGAGACCATGCATTTAATCCCTGTAGCATGTGACTATACTTTGCAAATGTGTTTTACAAATGGTTGAAGTCCATGTACCTACTCCTTGTGGCATGATCTAAGTTTGCAAATGTGTTTTGTAAATTGTTGCGATTCATGCATTTTTCCTTGGCATAGTCTAAAATTGCTTGTTGCTATTTTTTTGGACTTAGACCATGGTAGTTGTGCCTCTTGATTTGATCAAATATGTTTGAGATCAATCAAATAGGTGGGTTGTGTAGCCCTCTGAATAAGTTTCTATAGAGCCCAAGATCACTCAATTCTGACATCGGAGTCAAATGTTATTATCGTTTTTCCAAGTGTCACTGTCTTTGAATTCGAGGCGAATCGACCATGATTTAAACCCGGATGACGCGATTGAAAGTGCGATCGACCGCCATGTGTTGGCTAGTCTGACTAGGGTCCCGGTCCGGGTCGCGGTCAGCTTTTTCTAGAAGATGTGTTTTTTTTCTGGATTTGTTGATTTCTCTGTGGAGCGGTCTGACCGCAGCTATCAAGACAGATTGACCGCCGTTGAAAGCCCGGTCTGACAGGCATGTGTTGCCTGGACTGACCGGACCCCCGGGTCGTCGACCCGGTCTGCTTTTTCTAGAGAGGATGTTTCTCTGAATTTCATTGGAGCGGTTTGACCGGCATGTGTTGCCCGGTCTGACCGGCTGGACCAGACTAACCGGCTGTGCATTGGCGGTTAGACCGGATGCGTCCAACAGCTAGTTTTATAGTCGTTGGAGGAGGCGCAGTCTGACCGGCCACATGCCTGTGGTCAGACCATCCTGCGTTGATTTTCAGCAGAATCTTCTCTAACTGCTAGTTTTTGGGTGTGGGCTATAAATACCCACCTTGGCCGGCCTTGGGCAAGGTTGCTGGTGTCATTATTCATTCCTTGAGCAAAGAGCAAGCCCTCTCATCTCTTATGTGCATGTGTTGCACTTCGTGAGCTTGGAGAGCAAATCCTATGTTCATGTGTTGCCTTAGGTAGTGGATTGTATATCCATTAAGCTTAGACACCTGATTAGGTCAAGTGAGAGTTGAGTCATGTTACTCTTGGTGTTTGCCGACACCTAGACGGCGTGGAGGCGTCGTGGACCGGTGATATTCTCAAGAAGCTTGTGAGAAGGTCCGGCGTGGTTGTGAGTGTTTTGGTGATCGCCATCTCCGGAGTGGAGGAAGAGCAATCCAAGTGGACCGAGGTGTTGGTTCGTGCTGTGAGAACCGATCCAAGTGGTCGGACTTACCTTGGAGGTGTTGGTTTAATTCATGGAGCCGGTCCAATTAGTTTGGGCTTACCTCAACGTGGATTAGGGGAGACCGGCAAGTCTCCGAACACCACGGTAAAACATCATCATGTCTATTGTGGTTTGTTTTTTGTGTTTTACCTTATGCAATTTACCTTCGTAGAATTTAATTGCTTACTTGTATTTGGTTAATTGCTTATATTCAATTGTATTCATATTGTTGGTGCACTTAGTCAAGCCTAGTTGATTTAGGTTTTAATTGTGCAAAACCAAATTGTTATTAGCTTCTGCATTATAAATTAGTTTTAACCAAAGAGATTTTTAAAACCGCCTATTCACCCCCCCTCTAGTCGGCCTCCTCGATCTTACAAGTGGTATCAGAGCTTGGTCTCTCATTTATTAGACTTAACCGTCTAGAGAGTAAAGGATGACGACTAGTGATTTAGTGCACTTAGGTGAAGCACCTCTATTTGATGGCACAAACTATGCTCATTGGAAAATCCGCATGTCATGTTATTTTAAGGCCATGGGCCTAAAAATATGGCGGATTGTAGATGTAGGCTTTTCTCCTCCATTGGATCATCTTGCTCTAACCATTGAGGAAGAGAAATGCTTACATCTCGACGCTCAAGCAATTAACGCTTTATTTAGTGCTTTGAGTGCAGAGGTGTTCGACGAGATATGCAATCTTGAGAGCGCACATGAGATGTGGACACAAATTCAAGATAATTATGAAATGTCCACCTCAACCAAGGATGATTGCATATAAGAGTGGATGTCAGGAGAAGAATACTCAATCTCCAACTCCGAGGACGATGAGTCCACAAGCCCCTCCACATCAACTCATTGCTTTATGGCTAAAGATAATAAAGAGGTAAATAATGATGAGCCTACTTATAATGAGTTGATGGACATGTTAGAAGAGCTTAATGAATATTTAGGAAATGAGAAATTAAAATTCAAAGTTTTGAAGAAAGAGTATGTCTCACTTCAAAATAATTATGATGTTTTAAAAGATGAACATGAAACTCTCCTCCTAAATAAGCTAAATAATTCTAAAGTGGATATAGGCATTGCATGCAATTCACTAAATGATATGTCATGTATAGCTTCTAGCTCTTGCATTTCATCTAAGGTTAACATATCCACTGCATGTGATTATTTACTTAATATGCCTTGTTGCTCAAAATTATATGCTCATATTTCCTCTATGTCTTGTGATATTAACCTTGTAGAGGAAAATAAAGAGCTCAAGGCCAAGTCACAAAATTGAAGGTTGACTTGGAAAGAAGCTCCAAAGGAAATGCCACTCTCGACGATATATTGAGCAACCAAAGACGCTTGCAAGATAAAGTGGTATTAGCTTCACTCCTAAGAAAAGTGAGAATAGCAAGACAAGTCACAATGCAAGACACACGAAGAAAAATGTCAAGTGCCATGGCTGCAAATGGGAATGGCCACTATGTCTCTGTGCGCCCTAATCAAATGGATGTCAAAACAAAACATTCAAAATGAGGCAAACCGGTAAGGAGCAAGAAATGAAGACAAGTAAGGGAAACAAAAGCCCAACTTGCTACAATTATCGGGAAAAGGGACACGTTGGTAAACAATGTCCCAAAGGTATCACTCCTAAGTCAATTATCTATAATGATCATTATTTGCTTAGGAAGGATAAAAATGACAATGTGTTTGCCAGGATTGTTAGTTCACAAAAGATTATTGCAAGGGCTATTTGGGTGCCCAAAAATATTGTGACTAACATTCGTGGACCCAACTAAGTATTGGGTACCAAAATACGTTTTAGTGTTTAATAGGTACTTGGAGAGGCATTGGAGACTTGGCTTATGCATACTCAGAGGCGTGACGCTACGGGTGCGGGGACGGCGGTTGCTCCGGCTTCGAGCTGGTGGTGGCTCTAGGCCAGGCGCGGGAGAGGCCAGCTCAAGGCGGTCGCGTCTGCGGGCCAGCGCCATCCCCCCTCCCCTTTTTTCTATGATGCTTGGGTGACCGAAGGCGAGTGTCGGCGGTGGCAAAATTTTGTTGTTTACTGCTCATCAAAAAATATTGTTCACCGAAGTACTGTGTATACATGCACCATTTATCTGAGACTATTCGTGCAATCTACTGATCGGTTTGGCCGCCGACTTCAAGTCTGCTCGCGGTAGATTAGAATGGATTTACAATTTCTAATCTACGGTACAATCGACATCCACATTTCCATGCAATACGATCGACATTGTGTTGGCGACTTCAAATTGACTCGTGGTAGATTAGAGCGGATTTGCACTATATGTTACAATCTAGAAAGCCAAATTTGCAGAATTGAAAGCAATATAGAAAAACGATTCAATCTACGAGTGTCATTCATCGACGGTTACCTTTCGATCCGAGGAGAGTCGATCGTACTGATAACGTGTTGAGGAACCGTCGCTAGTGAGTCCAGTCCGAGTGATTACCTCGTAGACAAACTCAGAATCGAAAAAACAATACAAAAACGTAAGAGCGAAATAGTAGATTGAACACAGGTATATGAAGGAACTTTAGACTTCTTTTTATTACTCTTCTGAAATGATGTACAATATTGAAAGTCCCTCCTCTTTTATATAAACAACTGGATAGATAAAAAGTTATTTCGTCCAATTTCTTAATACATTGTACTGTAATACTGCAAGCGTCTTGAAGGCAAGGGGAAATGCCCTCTACTTTTACAACTTGTTACCGTTGTCTAATCGATGACCGATCCATGGTAGGCGTAAAATAACAAGGATTGATTGTTTATATACCTCTAGAATTTTGCGGAATTCACCTAAAATAAAAACACACAACTTGAAACTTTCGACAGCATACAAGGAATCCACCCAAAATAAAAACACAACTTGAACGGAAAACCCATCGATGACTGCAGCACCTCTCTAAACTTCATACAAATCCAAAAAATTCTATACATCTTGAAGGGAAATCCTGGATCAGCCATGGAGATCACCTTGGTGTACTCCCAAAGCTTGTGCATTGAAACCAGGATCCTCAAAATCTGTACATCAATCTTCGTACTTGATAAGTTGGTAAGTTGCATCAATCTCATTTATACCCGGAGAACATAATCTGAACTTTCCAGTAATAGTACTAGCATTAAGGATAGGGGTGAATTACATTCCATCAGTTCCGCAGACTAACACAACTTCCGCTGGTTGGCACCATTCCAGCCTAAAGCTATGCATGTTCCTTACAGATCAACAGTGCATGCAGATCGCTCCATCTCCAGCTATGCTGACACTACTACTACTAATAATAATATAGGCCAAATGTTTTACTAAGTACTACTTTCCATCTTAAAGAGGTCCTGGTGTCTCTCATGTACTGGACGGCTTCGTGGGAGTCCTAACTTCCATGCGGCATCACAAAAACAGCCAGTGTTCCTTCCGATTCACGTAAGACACTACTATATTTGTAAATGGTCCTCGCTCGAATCAGTGTCGAGGTAATTCCGAAGCAACCTTTGATCCATGATCATGTTTGGAATCTGCAGAGGAATAGTCGACAGTTCAGCCCAGGACTTCGCCAAATGTACAAAAGAACAAAATGTGAAACAATTCAGTACCTTTTCACCAAAGAAAATCTTTGAGTTATTGGCAATTGATTCAATGAACCTCAGCTCAAGATACTCAGGTGTAAGCTTGAGTCTATTGGCCTCTGCTTCCTTCGTGATCCTAGACAGACCAAATGCAGTCAGTTGATAAGTAAGAAGTGTGCATGAGCAGGACAGACTTAAGAAAATAGTAATGCTTGCCATGCCTGTAATAGTTCGCGTCTGCCAGGGCCCTCTCTCGTGCAAGGAACATTTCATTATCAATCTGCTGCTGCCTTTTGGAACTGTCCTTCTCCATCAGCTTCTGCTCCATGAGGATCTTGCTCACCTGTGCATTCTTCTCTGCTTCAGATAGCGCAATCTTCTTCTGCGTTTCTGCCTCCTTCTCTGCTACCTTTTGCTTCTCGATAGCGATCAGTTCCTATGGATAGAAGATACTATAAGTGTACAGAAAACACATTCTCCAAAATTTCAAGTTAAACAAACAAGGAGATAGCAATCCTCCTTACATCTAAAATTTTCTATAAAAACAGCCTCCTAATTGTGCCACATCACCTTTAAAACTCTAGCCAGCAGCCATAGATCAAACTCAATTAGAATATTAACCCTTAGATCTTAAATATTCAAGAGATGCTTTGATTAGACACCTTTTAGTTGAAAGGGTGAAGTTTATAAAACCATATGCATTGTTTCATGAAAAAGATATCTTTTATGTAAAGACACATTTATATGGCACCATTTGGAGATTACAAAATGTCTAGGAATACTTTCATTAGTATTGATAGTAAAAATAATCATCAGCCAAGTAACCCGCAGCAAAGCGTGGGTGATAATACTAGTGAACATTGTAATTTCTGCAACATTGATCATTTCTGCAAGTATATGATATGCATATCTCAGAAAAGCATATGAACCGCTCAGCCTCAAAGACATTGCTATCTGTGCTGATGTCGGTATATCATGATTTGCAACATGAACAATCAACTATCAACTAGAGCGGTTTTTTTAAAATCAACTAGGGAAATTAATCGAATTCTATAACTTTGTCAATCACCGTTGCTTACTATTGAACAAGCCCTAATATCAGAGGATATGTATGTTACAACATCGAATAACGATACCATCCCAAGTACTCAGTACAGTATAAACTGTCCATGAATGTTCACAGGGGACACAAGTGTAACATATGATTTGGACACATGAAGTGTATTACCTTTGTACGCTCCTCCTCCATAAGTTCAAAATTTCTCTTAATACTACCAGGTATGTTCGGCTTTGTAACACGAACACCGATAATTTCAATTCCAGGAGCATAGCGTGTGCAGTCTCTTTGGATAGCTTCTTTCATTGTTTCATCAATCTGAAATTATGGCAGGACAGATGAGCCAGTAATGCAGGTACAAGGTCTCCTATATTGCACAGCTGCATAATACAAAAGAACCAAAAGTTGATTAACTAAAAGGATCCACCAACCTGATCAAACATGTCAATGTAAACTTGCTGCAAACTGTGAGCACTGCAGAACTGGTTTATCTCATGATGAATTTTGTCGTATATCCATGTCTTGTCATAATGCACACCATAATTGAGTAGGGTCTCATAAACAAACTCTTTATGGAGACGATTGACAACCTACAAGCCCAGCAGTGGATCAAGCAGCTCAGAAACAAGCAAATGAACTTTTTTTAATGGGAAAGCAAATGAACATTGTAAAACAGAGTTACAATAAAACAGATAGTATTATACCTCTATCTTGTCAAAGCTGATCATTACACCACCTTTTGTTCCACAAGGAATACCTTTGACCTGGTTTAGCACAATGAGAGGCATAAATATATTTCTATCGTAAACTCGCCTAATAAGTCTATAGAGTGATCTTTCAATTGGTATTCCAAAAGTTCAAACAGGCAGTGCTCCAAACAAAAAGACACAGCTAGTAAATTAACTAACCTACAATTGGAGTGAAAACATAGCATGATAAAATGAAGGGCAAAAGAGTGACATTCACTTGCCTGGTCTGTTTGAAGTGTAACCTGTATTGGCTCAAACTGGGTGATCAAAGGCAGCTTCAGATGATAACCTAGCATCAGAGTCAAAATTAGCAAAGAGACATTCAAACAAAAAAAGTTAGGCATAGTAAAAAGGGTACCTGGAGGAGTGATTGTTTTCAAAAGAGCACCTCCTCTCCAGTATACCCCAACATGTCCTTCAGGAACTTGATGTAAAATGCTGGATGGAGCTGAGATTGAAACCTGCATATTGTCCAAGGCATGAGTTATTTAACAGAATATGCTCCAGCTGCTGTGCTTCAATTAGAGAAAGAATGTATCACTATGCAGACAGCCCTCTTCTGAGTGCTACTTCAGATAGCTGAGGCCAGTGAAAGTGAAACTAACAAATTTCCTGCTTGGGTAATACAAATCACTCGGTCAAAATAATGAACCAAACAAATGCATAAGAATAGCGTACTCAAATAAACATTTGAACCGACAGTAGAAAACATTTATGTAAAACTGGTAAAAGATCATAAGTGCAACTGACTGTTTTAAAACTAGTCAGAAAACATTGGGAAGGAGCATTAACTTAAGTTCAAGATTTTGATAAATTTATCTCCAAAACAGATCACATTTGATTGATCATTTGATACTATTTAACAGCAACAACAAAATATTTAGGTGATGACTGTTTTACAAACTCCATCATACGAGAGTGATAATTGAAAGTGGCCTATTCCCTCCGTTGCCTTGCCTCCTCTTCTAGGAGGTCACAATTACAATATTGTACTATAAGGTTCGGGCACAGGTAGCAAGTTGCAGTCCCTATCATCTTTCGATTCTTTTTAACTAAGGTCTGTAACTGACAACTAATTTTAACTCAGCTCATCTTTTATTTTCTTTGTACTTCTCATCGAACAGCTGACGTTACTTATTGAACAGCTGACATTACTTATTGTGGCTATGCATTCATAAAGTCTGTACTTAGTATAATTTCTTTCCTTACCATGATATTATCCAATCATATCAAATTTTTCTCTGCTTCCATTTAAAGTAGACATAGTTTTGAATCAAGTAAATTAAAACTCAAATGAATTGGACCAGTGCTGGAGCTACAAACTTATGGCAGGCGGTGCTGGGTCACTAGAAAAGATTAACGCCGTGAAAAAGGTAATAAATAAATCGAACAAAACTGAAAAACCAAAACTAATGTTGGATCTATTAATTGCACTAATATCGCTCCACTCTTCTTCGTGGCTAGAAGGGAAAGGTTTTCTTTCCCTCATGGAAACCAAGACCAGATTGTCAGACTACATTTGTTCCAAAATCACATCTAAACTAAACATTTTAGTCTCTATCTAAGTAACTAAAGAAACAATATCAAACAATTAAGGATGTAACACACGGTAACACCATGACAGCAAAAGACAAGCTCGACATAGCACCTTGAACACGTCACATAAATCAGTGGTGAGCTGGCGATACAGCTGTGGCTGCCCGAGACTAGCTCATGATAGTGGTCGTAATTCATGAAGTGATGATGCTAAATCGGCACTGCAGCAATGAGATAACACGAAGACAAGAGCATACAAGCATGCATATGCTACACAACGTGCAAAGACCGAGGGGGGTGCTCACATGGTTGTCAAGTCACGCGATTAGTCGTGACTAATCGTCAATTAGTCGCAAAGTCGGCCCGGGGGAACGACTGAAAGCACTCGACTCGACTTGGTGGCCTAGTCGAGCGACTGGTCGACTTACCGGCCACTAGGCGCGCAACTTGAGGGGTGTCTCGTCAGGCCAGGAAGGCAAACGGGATTGGCCCAGCTCGAGAAAATGATGGGCTTGGCCCAGGTTGAGAATGCAGCGGGATGTAGAGGGGAATTAGCTCTCTCTCTCTCTCGTTCTTCCTGGCGTTGGATGAAACCCTAGCCCAGAGGGGCCGCCGCTGTCGCCGTCGATCAGGTCCTCCTCCGCTTCCCCATTCCAGTCGTCGGTCGCCCACAGCTGGGTCCTCCGCCACCACCCGAGGTCTTTGTCGTCGGGAGCCATCGCCTTCAGTGGTTCAGCCCTTCACAGCTTCACCTCTTCTCTCCTTAGGTTAGTATCCCATATCCCTCATTCCCTCCTCTAGTGCTCTCAGTTCGGCAGTTCCTCTGGACTCCATTCCTCTAGTCCTCTCAGATCTACTCTACTCTGCTTTGTGCTCTGTTAGTTCTTCGGATCCACTGCTTTGCTCTGTTTTTGTAGTAGTAGCAGCAGCTACTTGAGGATGTTAGTAGTGTAGTAGAGCAGAAGTATTAGACTATTAGTATTGCTTGCAGTAGTAGTAGTAGTATTGCTTTATTGTTGCAGACTTGCAGTAGTAGTAGTATTGCCTCTGTTTTGCAGACAATGCAGACAGTAGCACTAAATATTTTTGTGCCTCTGTTTTGCAGATGATGGAAAATGAACAAGGCACCGAGGGTGGGAATCAGACGACGGAGTATGATCCAAAGAAGGATCATAAACGGAAGGGCAAGTCGAAAGACCTGGGATGGAAATACAGGTTTTGGCCAGACCTTACTCAGTAAGGATGTCGTGCAACGTATCCTTTGTGACAAGCGAGTGCATACTCGAATAGGGAGATTGAAGTGTGTCATCTTGCAGGGGGGGTTTTCCGATGTTGGGAAGTGTGCCCATACGACCACGGCTATCATAAGGGAGATGAGTGCCCTCTTGACTGCCAATTCAAGGCACAAAGCCATTGAGATAGACTCCAAGGATGAAGCCAAAGGTCGAGAAGTTGCTGAGAACCATGAGGTGGAAGAAGAGGAGGTTGAACAGGGCATACCACGAAGAAGCCAACATTCAGCGGCGGCAACAACAGTAGCCATGTTCAAGTTCAAGGTGTCAGGGACATCACAAAAAGCTACAAAATCAATTGCTTCAATGGTTAGGAAGACTCCTGAAGTGGTTGTCAAGTCAGGGAATTCGAGGGGTGCTTCTCAAAGCGAGCTGCATAAAGAACTGATTTTGATATGAGTGTGGCATCCCATTCAATGCTATCAAGTCAAGAAGTTGGGAGATTCTATGTGTCTATTGGGCAGTATGGTCCTGGCTACATATCGGCTTCTTTTCATGACTTCCGGGAACCATTGCTTGAGAAGGCAATCAAGAAGACAACTACATTGAGGGATAGGCATGAGTTGGCTTGGCAAGAATATGATTGCACACTCATGTCAGATGGATGGACTGACACTGAGTCGGCACTTGGTCAATTTCCTCATCAATAGCCCAGCGGGTACTTTCTTCTTGGAGTCCGTTGACATATCACACCTCGTAGCTGATGCACAATTGCTTGCTAACATGTTGAAGAAGAAAATTGATGAGGTTTGCCAGAATTATGTGGTACAGATTGTCACTGACAATGGTTCTAATTACAAGGCAGTGGGTAGAATTCTAATGGACATGATTCCTACTTTGTATTGGACCCCATGTGCTGCCCATTGTTTGGATCTCATGTTGGAGGATATTGCCAAGATCCCACAGCGGAGCGCTTCCATTAGTAAAGCCAAGAGGGTGACCACCTTTATCTATAGTCATGCAAAGCTTCTTGATGCAATGAGGGAGAAGACAAATAGGATGGACCTTGTGAGACCTGCAGCTAATCGGTTTGCTACAACTTTCCTCGCCTTGCGATCTTTGTGGCAGCATAGTAATGCTTTGAGGAGTCTTTTTGTGGATGAAGGTTGGGCCAAGTCCAAATTGGCTGAGAAAGAGACAGGGAAACAAGTTGCATCCATTGTGCTTAATATTGCCTTTTGGAATGGGGTTGAAAATTGCACAAGGGCATCACAACCTCTTCTTGTTGTGTTGAGGATTGTTGATGGTGATGAGCAGCCCGCAATACCCGAGGTTAGTGCAGTTATGGAAAATACAAAGAATAAGATCGTGAAATCATTGGCACACAAGCCAAAGTTGTTTGCAAAGGTGATGGACTATGTGGACAAGAGGAGGGATTCCCAAATGGACCAAAAGTTACATGGGGCTGCGCTCTTGAATCCAAATAAGCTCTATGAACTTCAAAAAGAACCCACTAATAGAAGATTATGCGGTAAGCTAAGGCATATGTTCAATGAAGTGCTATGGAAGATGGTCCCCAATGCGGAGCAACAAAGCAAAATAAGTGCCCAAGCCGATGATTATGAGAGGACAGGAGGGTGAATGCTTCACATCCAAATTAGCACAAGCTGACCGAAAAAGAAAGAATCCGCGTAAGTACAGTGAGCAATATCTTATTAGTTATTATCTTCCTTCTATGTTTTCTAAATCTATGTTTGAATGTCAAAAGTTCTAACATTGCTTCTTCTAGTTCTTTGGTGGGGTGCTTATGGGGGTCTTGCTTACTGTTAGAGATATATTAGAGATATGTTAGAGATATATTAGAGATAGGATTTGTCTTTTGTATTTCCTTATCTGTATAGGGTATATCCCTTTGTACCCTATATATATTGCCCATTGGGCCTCTTCAATATACACACGTTATTCATAACATGGTATCAAAGCAAAGGTTAGGGTTTCTTACTACCGCCATTGCCTCCTAGCCTCCGGCTGCTGTCGTCGCCGCTGCCCCCAGGAGGAGCAATCTCCGCTCCCGGGGCGGCCTCTTCGGCGGCTAAGAAAGTGACGGCCGCCTGCCCTCCAACCTCGCTGCCTCCCCGCTCGACTCCAAGCCGCTGTAGGCCCACACGCCGCAGCTGCCGTCGTCGTCAGCCGCAAGGAGCCCCGCCCGCGACCACGCCTACCACCACCCCTCTGACTCCGACACGGCGCCCTCGAGCTCCACCGATGGCAGCGACATGCTGATGGGGAGGTCGGAGGCCAGGTGCTTGATCTGGCCGGCGAGGAGGTCTACCTGCTTGGTGGCCTCGGCTGCGATCTCGCGAGATTTGGTGGCGGTGGGCAGCGCACTGAGGAGCGCATCGCTCGGCGGTGAGGAAGACCCCGGGCTCCTGATCTGTGTGCACTGATCGGCGAAGACGGGAAGATCGGGGGCCTTGGAACCGCACGAATGCAACGCGAGGTTGTGGTGGTGCGGACCGAGGCGGTCAGGTTGCGGGATACGAGGCGAACCTGCTCGACCACCTTGAGCCTTGCCTTGATTTCATCGATGAGGGCAGGAAGGAGGGCAATGTGTTGGCGCATTGCAACGCGGGGGTCTCCAGGAGTGCTACCATCATTACTGCTTATCTTATGAGAGCAGAACAGAAACCTCTTGAAGAAGCACTAGAGTCTTTGAAGGAGGTTTATGAGTCCGTTTGCCCAAATGATGGTTTTCTTGAACAGGTCAATCCTACAAAATTGGGGAGCAAGATCAGGTGTTTCCAATGGAGCTGGCTCATAGATTGGAGAGGCATCTTGGGGAGAATTCTTGGCTAGTCATCATGTTTCTGCTGATGGTGTTGCTTCAAACTGGTGCTTGCTGGTTGAACGAGGAGATGGGTCTTCTGCTACTGCTAGCTCTTATTTGTATCGTTTTTCTTCCGCTGCGTCCATCCAAGTCCGTATCACTTTATCTTTGAATTTGTCTAAGCCATGCGAGTCCACAAATTTATTGTCAGTCATAGAAGTATAGGAATGTCTTTGACATGGTAGCAGCCGCTGCTCTTTCTTCGAGCTGTTACAGATCCGTCGCCCCAAGCTTTTAAGGCCGCTGCGCTTCTTGTGCACTGCGTCTCTATTGCGCTTCCTGTGCACTGCTTCTCTGTTGCGCTTCCTGTGCACTACGTTGTCGCTGTCTTGGGCTTCAATTTGCGCCGCCATGCTTCTATCATCTTCTTTGTTATGTTGCCGCGGTTGACTTTGCGCCCGCACCTTGTGCTTTATGGACTGTCACACGGTATCGGATGGGAGATCTTTTATCGACATATTTTCCAAGAGCTGCATGCTATGACGACATTATCAAGACTTGGATTTTGGATTTTTCATATTTTAGTGCCCACCTTTTCCAAATGCAATGCTATTGCATACGCCTTGCATTTGAGGGGGGGGTGTGTTTGAGATATATTAGAGATATGTTAGAAATATAGGGTATATCCCTTTGTACCCTATATATATTGCCCATTGAGCCTCTTCAATATACACACATTATTCATAACACTTACGAGCTCCAATCTTTAGCAAATCGTATTGTTAGTCTTTGTTGTTCGGCATCCGGATGCGAATGCAATTGGAGCACATTTGAGTTTGTAAGTACCCACTCAAGTACTCTGCATGTTCAACAAACATTTCACTATAAAACCGGCTATGGCATGCTTCTTTCTTTAAACTTTGTTTGATATTTTCAGATACATACCAAGAAAAGGAACAGGTTAGAGCACAAAAGATTGAACAAGTTGGTGTACGTTGCATACAATCGGAAGATGGTGCGTAGGTTCCAAAAGTTGCATGAGGAAGGGTCTAAAGGAAAGAGAAATAACCCATTGGTCCTAGAGGACTTTCAGTGGGAGAATGAACAGGCTGACAAGAATGCCGACAAGGTTCGTGAAGGAGAAGACCTTACTTGGGCCCAAGTTGATGAAGCCTCTGGTGCATCAACCAGTATACCACACAATCTTCGGTCTCACAAAAGGCCTAGAAGAGCTCAAGGTGGTGGTGGGGGTGGACCAATGGTTTATTCTTCTAGGCGGCGGCGGCGAAACGTGGTTGCTAACGATGATGAGCTTGATGAAGAGGATGAGGAAGAAGATGAAACGCTTTTGGAAGATCTTGATGATGATGACGATGTAGACACCGAGAGTTCAGAGTCTACTTGTGGTGCGGGTGATGAGGAAGGTGGTGGAGATGGGAAGTCTCCATTGGATGATGACTTTGACTTTGGGATGATTTGTGCCTACGTTTGCTGTTTGGGGACTTGAGAACATGCTGTCCTTCTTTTTAATTATCGTGCTACTTGCTGTCCTGCTATTTTGCTACTTGATGTGCTATTAATTTACTTGCTGTCCTATTATTTTTCTTATTATTTTACTTGCTGAATGCTGGGTTGCTGTACATTTTTTATTCATAGTTTCATACTAGTCTACACTATACAACTACCCATTACAAATTTACAAGGTATATATAATGATTTACAAGATTATGTCAATACAACTACACATTTATCAACTATTGGTACGATCATTGTCTTGTTTTTCAATTTTCAGGATGTTGCTTCTCAATTTCAAATAATGGGGTCAGCCAAGAATGAGAAGTTCACCTCAAAACAAGTAAGCCATCAACTCATCACCATGCTAATGTTATTCTCCTCTTTATTCCATGTTTTTACAATATATACATGTGTTTTTAGTTGTTGTTGCCTTGCTGTAATTGATGTAAAAAAATCCCCTGTTTGTACACTACTAGTCGTTGACTAGTCGGAACTAGTCGACCATGTCAACAAATCACTCCGACAGTGACTCGACTCGACTTTACAACTTAACAACCATGGGTGTTGCAGCACCCCCATGCATCCGCTCCTGAAATGAACTAACAATTTATCCAAAAGATACACAGGTGATGAGTTACTAAAAATACATACGAGCTGCACAGCAATATGATAACTGTGTAGAACATCAAAAAAATTCAAAGTACACTGTTGCCCCACAAGACTGACAAGAATATTTCAGAAACCGGAAATTAGTAACGCAGTGCTAGCATGGTGAAGTTAACTTAAGACAGCTGCACGAGCAATCAGCAATATCTAAATTACACCGTTCCCAACACAAAGATGTCGACTTAACAGGTGCAAAGTGCAAACATCAAATCAAGGTTCCAATCGCACACAACAATATTAATGGGGGATTTGGAGGCCAGAGATTAAGTATTATCTCCTATATCTATAAAATAAAATCAGCGCACAACACCGTCCTACCAATTCAAGCATGACATCCTTTATACACTTTAATCCCGTCCAACAAACTCAAACAACACATCATTTATGACAATGTAATCGCGATCTCCGCCGCAAGGGAACCAAGTCAGTAACCCCAGCCCCAATGTACCACACCTAAACCCCAACAAGCAGCAACCTACCATTAACCCCCAACCCCGCACCAAAGAATCGCACCAATAAACACCACAGCCCTCACCGGCCGATCCAAGGATGAGCCGATCAGCGGATCAGGTACGCGCGCGCATGCAGACACACGGTGCAACGGATTATTAAGGGGGGATTTGAGGATTTACCACTACGAGATAGATCCATTTGAGAATAATACTCGTGTCCGTCCATGAGGGGCCTATTCACAGTGGTAAATCCTCGATAATTCCATTATTAATCTACTCGCGATCAGAGACAATAAGAAGGGAGGGAGGAAAAGTCACCAGAAGGAAGCAGACGGCAACGAGGGCGACGACGCCGAGGGCGACGGCGTCGCCGCCGGGAGGGGGCGGCTGGCGGCCGCGCGACTGCTGCTGGGTGAACGACGGAGACGGCGACGGCGGCGGCGGGCGGTGGCGCGGCGGGGAGTCGACGGTGACGTCCGACATCAGGAGGGGACGGTTTGCGAGGGCCGATTGGCGAATGGGGAGGGAGAAGGAGAAGAAAAGGAAGACGCGAGGAAGGTTGTGAAATTGTAATCTGTAGATGCGACTATGCGAGTCTTCGTGGTGTAGACGAAGGCGCAGGTCCGTACTAGGGAGTTTCTGCGATCCTTCCTAAATCCTAAAACAAAACACTCTTACTTCCAGCGTAAGCAAAGTAATTTCTTTTTTGACCATGAAAACTAGCTTCCAGCGTAAACCGATCGATCGATAGAGTCACCGCGAGGAACCCTAACCGCCGGCTGCAGCTCCCTCTCCCCTCTACTCTGGTGTTACTCGTCGTCGCTGGGTGGGTGTGGACCATTGATTTAAGTTTTTCTTCCTAGATAAAATTTTATAGTTTTATTCTTCTCTGGTAAGTTCTTAGTCGAATTTTATTTACCCATGATGAGTTTTATCATACCGAAATACTGGATTGAGAAGGGTGCAAGTAAATCACCTCTGATTTTCGTCCGACAAACAACACCGCTACCAAAGCATATATCCTACGCATCAATGAAGATCATCGACAATCTACTTTCCACTATCGTGTTTGTCGGTAATCAAGACACCGTTGTAAGTTACAGAGTTAATGGTGATGTGTTGTTCATCTGCAATCTTCAAGGTAAAATGATATTTTTGTACTTTACTCATTGAGTTATTATTATAAATAGGAGGATTTTTCTAAAAAAAAATAAACCAAATATAGCGCATGGGCAATCCTGTATTTTTAAGATAATCCATTAGCGTGTAACGGTTCCAATATGGGCCTTTTTTAAAACATAGTTCAATATGGACATTGACGGGCACCAAATGCTCAGATGAATGCCCGTTCATTTATGATGCTTCGGAGTGCTCGGCTATGCTAACTCAGGTCCCAAACATAACAGAATCTGTTTTTAGGCCGGTTGCAAAACTAGAGGTCCCGTTGGGGTTTTTTGGGCCTAATCCATCGGCACACGCTCGAAAATATAATGGAAGTGCATCCTCTCTCTCTCTCTCTCTCTCTCTCTCTCTCTCTCTCTCCAGATGATCCATCACTAAGATCAATTTGTTGTCTTTGTGTACTCCGAAAGTACTATGCAGTTTCTTGACGACGGCTCTGAGACGTGGACCTCAAGTCTGTTTTATCACACTCCCTTCGTTCTTTTCTATTTGATGTAATTGGCATTTTATGTTTACAAGGTGTAACTTTGACAATTATGTTTTCAGGACTTGATATTACTAGAAATTAACATAACCAAAATGTTATAAAAGTAATTTTAACGACAAGTCTAGTGATATAGTTATTTATATACGTTGATAATTTTAATATATGGGTGATCGAATTTTAAAAAGCTTGATAGCACGGATCTTAATTGAAATAAAAAACAACAACGGAGGAGCCAGAGACATTCTTCTTTATTTGCACTAACCTCTACGTTTGGAGCACTGTCACTGAGAGCTCCAAAACAGCAGTAGTGAACACTTTGTTACCTTGGTAAAATCAAACAAAAAATGACCTACCAGGTCTGGGTTAATTAGGTAGATCCTGACCAGTTTGTTGGTTCTGAATTTCTGAGATCAGGCTTGTCTTTTGTCGTTAAATGAGGTTAGGTTGTAGGCATGGGGTTAATTAATGGATACCGCGTTAGGTAGCTGTAGGATCGTTAATGACAATCAGAGGGGGTGAATGATTGTAATTTATACTAATCTCAATTGACGACTCTCGGTTGCTAATAAAACTGTTAAGAAACCGGGCCCAGGACTCGAGAGTCTGGCCCGATCAAGACGGTCCAGGACCGGAGAGTCTGGCCAGTTGAACTCCTCACCCGTTATCGTAAATAGAGGTCTCCCCTCTCATTGAACCCCGATTGTTACGAAGGAATAAAGCGAGACTCAAGTCCCGCATATCTCGTGTTCATTCTATTGTTGTGTTCTTGTGTTCTTCATCGTTCTTACGATTCTGATCATTGTATACGAGGTACCCGCTCGGACTGGACTCGCCAGCGACGGTTACTCAACACGTTATCAGTACGATCGACTCTCCTCGCATCGAAAGGTAACCGTCGAAGAACGACACTCGTAGATTGAATCGTATTTTCTAGATTGCTTTCAATTACGCAAATTTGCTTTCTAGATTGTTTATCTATTGCAAATCTGTTCTAATCTACCGCGAGCTGACTTGAAGTCGCCGACACAATGTCGATCGGTAGATTGCATGAAAGATCGGATGTTGATTGTACCGTAGATTGAAATTGCAAATTCACCGCGAGCCGACTCGAAGTCGCCGATCGGAAAGAAAATTGCATCATATAAACAGTGATTATGTATGAATAGTAATCGCATATGCATAGTAAATGCATATAAACAATAACAAAGGGCACGAGTGCCACCGCTTGAAGCCTGCGACGGCACACCGACGCCAAGACGCCCCATCACCACCCCCGGCTAGAAGCCGCCGCCTCGCCCACGGCTGCCGCACGGCCACCAATCCCCAGCCGGCATGAAGCCGCTTGAACCGGCCGAAACACAAGTCCAGCGCCGCCACCTTGAAGCGGCGCCGCGACCAACACCGGCACCACCCACGCATGGCCGCCCCGACGGCACCGCCACACCGCCACGGGCGGCCAGCTTCGGCCGGCCGTGCCAACCCCGCGACGGCCGCCTCCACGGTCGCCCCAAGACGGCCCCGGCTTGCGGCCGCATGGCGCCGCCATCATCGACGGACCCATCCACCGGCCGCCGAAGGCATCATCATCATCACGGGAAAGGGAAGGAGAGAGCTTGCGCCGCCGCCGGCGGCCACGGCACGCCGGCTTGAAGCCGCCCGGCCGCCGACCGCCGCCGCCTCCCGGACGCGCAAAGCGCTCGCCGCCGCCTTGAAGCGGTCCGGCTCCGGCCCCGCAACACCGACCGCCGCCCGACCACCGCCCACGCTGGCGCCGCCGCGACGCCATCGCCGCCGCCTGAGTGCCGATTGAACGATCGCCACGCCGCGACGCGACTCGGTCGCTGGCCGCCGCCTTCGGCTTCCCCCCGAGCCGTCGCCGCTGAATCGCTCTCCAGTAGCGGCGGCTCCCATGAAGGAGCCGCGCACTGAGAAAACGCGCGCTCCCAAGAAGGGAGCCGCCGCCGCCCGAGGGGAACTCGGGGGTAGGGAAACGCTACCCCCGAGTCCCCAACGCCCCCGCCGGATTTTATTCGGCGGGCAGGCGGCGCTTTTGGGCCGTAACCCGCATACAACCGAGAGAAAAACGAAAAAAAAAGAAAGAAAACGAAAAAAAAAAGGGGCTAATTTGCAAAAAGGCCCTCGGATTTTCAGTAAATTACGCGAAACATTTCTCAGAATTGAAATTTTCACGTTTTAACCCCTAGAAATTGCAGAATTCACTGAAAATTTATATTCCAGCAGAAAAGGGCCTCGGGAATTTAAATTTTGAATCGGTTTTTACATCTGAAGCATATTTTACCTTGCTATTATTATTTCTATGCAATTTATTTATTGTATTTACTGTTTTTGATTATTTGTGATTATTTATATTGCTTTTAATCACTAAAAATAGCAGTAAATCATGTAAATGCATGGAAAAATACGGAATCACGAACTGGGAGTTCGAAGAGCATTATGAGAATTTTGCAACCATTTTATGTAAATTACCAGCAGTAACCCTATGAACTTTTGCATGAATATGAAAATGATGGCATCACGAACGAAGTTGAAAGAGTTGGCCTAGCATGGCCAGAATTTGTACAGTCTTCACCTCTGTGATAAGGTAATCACGGATGAGCAGAAGATTGACAAGACCCTCTCTACCTTCACCCGAATGCGGTGCAATCCGCACGCAATTATTGTCAAAATGGCTACAAGAAGTATACCGCATTAATTGACACCGTGAAAATTGCGAAAGCACAAGATGATGTTCTAAGGAAGAACTACATCTCACAGCCACCTAGTAGCAATGTTGGCCATGAAGCCAATACTAGTAGCTACAAGGTAATGAAGCCTCTCACGAAGGAGAGGGCAAGAAGGGTAAAGTCGTGAGTCGCACGTAATTGGTGTTTTTACGTCTAAGAAAAGGGGCAAAGGATAGCATGAGGCACACCTCACCATTGCAAGCACGGAAGATCCACGCCCATTAGTTGCACTTATGGATGTGGACGACCTAGTAGTGACCCCATCATGCCTCCTTTGGACATAGCAGCGGCCACAGCCGTAATTGCCCAAGAGGAGAAGATCGCCATGTAGCAGATTAAGGCAGAAGTTTCTGAATACTTCGCTGATTCGATCTAGTGCACGCATTGCACTTAGATCCTTTCTGATCACTTGCATTTTGTGATTATGATGAAACTTTGAATAATGGTTGTAGGCTCTAGAAGAGCAAAGTATTAAATTCTTATGATGAGTCATGCAAGACTTATATTTCCCGTATTTATGATAGCAAGTTATGTTCTAATATCTGAAGTATTTTATTTTATGTGTTCTTTGGATTTACGCTACATATTAATAAAGTACATTATATTAGATCGCATGTAGCGCCCTATAGAGGAAGTGTGCTTAGCAGGTAGCGGCACAATGAATACCACCTTGAGAGAGATGGAATTTTTCAGTCGATCAGTAAGAATGCTCGTAGCCTTACGACAATCGCAGGCAGCGATACATGTATAATAGGCTCAGGAAGGGCCACAATTATACTCCCGACGGACACAACTTTGGTCATTAAAGAAGCCTTGTTGTGCCCATAATCGACTAGAACTCTCAAGGATATTCGCTCTAACGGTTTCCACGTAGAGACTGAAGAAGAGCATGGTAAGGAATACCTGCTCATTACAGAGCGTGACGAAAAAAATGGTATTAGAATGACTTCCTTCATTTGAAAATGGGCTATACTACACTAATATTAAGGCATTTGCGACCTATCGCTTACGAAAACTATATTTAGAAGCTCTAAACCTCTTCTATCTCTGGCATGATAGATTATGTCACTTAGGTCTTAGGATGATGAGAAATATAATTAACAATTCACAGGGACATAGTGTCAATTTAAAGAACTTCCCGAATCTGGAAGATTTTGTGTGCCCTGCATGTACCATCGGGAAACTGACTACTAGACCCTCTACTCTGAAAGTAAAGGATGAAATCCCTGCATTCCTGGACCGTATCCAGGGAGATATTTGCGGTCCTAAACAGCCCCTGTAAGGGTCATTTAGGTATTTTATGGTGCTTATCGATGCTTCCTCGAAGCGGTCGCACGCGTCATTTAATGTCTCGAGAAACCCGCTTCGCAAAGCTAATCTCGTAGATAATTAACATTAAGAATAATTTCCCTTATCATCATGTGAAGTCCACCAGAATGGACAACGTCGGAGAATTTACTTCAAGGGCATATGATGATTATCGTGTGAAAATGAGAATTAAAATTGAGCATCTCGTACCGCATGTCCACACCCAGAATGGACTAGCAGAATTGTTATTTACCAACTACATGTTGGGGACACGCGATCTGCACGCAAAGAAGCGTCATCAATTTTAGACCACCGACATATAACATCCATTCACCTATGCAACTAGCGCAAGGGTCAACAATGAAAATTTCTCATCTTTGAAGGTTTGGTTGCAAGTTTTATGTACCTATACCACCACCACAAAGAAACTGAAATGGGCACTCTCTAAAAGTCCGGGATATCGTTGGTTATGAGGCAAAGCATCCATAATCGGTATTTGGACCCCACGACTAGAGATTTGCATGCACCCACTTCGCTAATAGTATATTAGATGAGAATTATTTCGTCATTAGGGGAGAAATCAACCCTTGATGTAAAATATCGAGAAATAGAAGTCCGAAGACAATTGAAGTCTAGAAGATATTTGAAATCCATGCATATGACCCGTGCACTAGTGAAGCAAATAGAAGTTTAGAAGACAATTGAAGTCTAGAAGACAATTCAGATCCGAAGATAATTGATTTGCAAGCATTAGCGAATCAAGCGCCTAACCACTTTAGTGATTTGAAGAGCGTGACCAAGTCGCATATGCACTGCACGCAATGCAGGAGAGGGTTGAAATACCGATGAAGGTATCCCTAATCCCGTCCTAAGGCCTCACGAAGGATGAGAACTCCGGCCCCTCGAATCCAAAATGCAAGGGGACGCTGGTGAAAAGGATAAGAAGGACTTGACACAACCGATCACCAAAGTACCCCAGAATCGGAAGGGGAGCCAGTTGAGATCTGACACCAGTATGGAACCTTCAGAAAAGGCATACTAGAATTGAACATCCCCATGAAGGGGGACATCAGCATGGATGTGTGCGCACACATCGGAGCTGAAAAACTAAAGGGATTTGCCCCGCAATTGAAAGTAGCGGTAAGCAAATAGAAGCATAAGAAATATCGCCCCTTGAAAACATAGCTATAAACTTTATGATCTTGGGAGAATCTATGAATAAGCCAACAGCCAATGTCGACATTTACTTTGCAAAGAAAATTATCACAATCATCAATCTTGATCCAGAGCCTGCATCGCTCGTTGAATATAAGAAAAGATCAGATTGAGAAGATTGGAAGAAGGCAATAGAAACTGAATTGTTCTCTCTGAATAAAATAGAGGTGTTTGGGCCTGTAAACCGTACACCTCCCCATGTGCACCATGTAGGGCATAAGTGGGTATTTGTTCGAAAGAGAAATGAAAGAAGCAAGGCTCGTTGCACAAGGTTTCACTCAACGTCCAGGAGATTGTTATGAAGAAACCTATTCCCCGGCCATGGGCGGAATTACCTTTAGATATTTATCTCAATGGCAGTGAACTTGAAGTTAGAAGTGAAATTGATGGATGTGGTAACTGCATACCTTTATGGAAATTTGGCTTCGGACATTTATATGAAGATACCTGAATGTATCCCTGTCCCGAACCAAGATAGAGCAAATAGAAATCTATGAGTGTGCAACTCAGAAAGTCACTGTATGGACTGAAGCAATCAGGCAGAATGTGGTATAATCGCTCGAAGCGACTTTCTATGCAAGAAAGGCTACACGAACAATGAGAATTATCCCTGTGTATTTATACGACGATCCCAGGATGGATTTTGTATAAATCTCAGTGTATGAAGATGATCTGAATATCATTGGAACCTTAGAAGGTATTAAGAAAGCAAGCTCTTACCTAGAGTCAGAGTTCGAAATAAAAGATTTGGATCAAACCAAATACCGCCTAGGCTTGCGGCTTGAGCATATCTGAAGAGATTCTAGTACATCGACCAACCTACACTCGAAAGTGTTGAAAAGGTTCGGCTTTGAAAAGGCATATCCTTGAAAGTGTCGATGGTCGGAGATCCTTGCGACAAGACAAGGACCCGTCTGAGATCTAAAGAAGAGGGAGGAAGTCACGGGACCAAAATTTCCATACACGAGTGCGAAGAGGAGCACTTATGTTTTAGCAAATGTACTAGATCGGGCATTGCATTTTAGTAAACCTATTAGTAAGGTATAGTACTGAGAACCTACCAAAGGCATTGGCGAGGAAATAATGGACATCTTCCGTTACCTCCAAGAAAGCAAAGAACTTAGTCTATTCTCTGAAAGAACCAAGACTTGTGTATGAATGACTATGTAGATGTTGGTCTGTCGGACCCACATACAACCAAGTCATAAGCAGGCTATGTATTCCTATGTGGTGGGCTGTAATTAGTGAAAATCGTCTAAGCAAAGTCTTGTATCGACTTGACGAACCACTCACAAATCATAGCACTGTCTGAGGCCTCACAAGAATGTGCTTGGCTTGGCGGATGATTCACCACATCCAGTGATCATGTGGATTGAATCTAGTGCAAACCCCACTATTATCTATGAAGATAATACGACTTGCGTCGCAAAAGAGTAAATGGGTTATGTGAAGAGTCCCTTACAAAGCATATCAATCCCAAGTTCTTCTATGCTCACGAAATGCAAAAGATGGACGAAATTAAAGTCTCGCATACTAAGTCATGTGAAAATCTTGTAAATTTATTCACTAAGTCACTTCCAGTGTCTAGTTTTGAAAGATGCATACGTGGAATTGGAATGATAAGACTTAGACAAGTGCGAAATGGGGAGAATCTTCACGAACTCATTATTGAATCTTGATCACGAAGATCAAGTACCCAAAGAATAAATCTCGGAGATTAAATGAAGCGGGGTGGATTGTACTCTTTTTCTCTTGACGAGTTTTTCAAGTTTCTCGACTAAGGTTTTAATGAGGCAATTAGTGCAACACAGTGACGCATGACATGTACTCTTTCTCCAAATTTTTCCCTTTGGGTTTTATGGAGTTTTGACGAGACATGAACATGTTGGATGAGTGTTCAAGGGGGAGTGTTAAGAAACCGGGCCCGGGACTGCGGAGAGTCTGGCCCGATCTGAGCCGAGGATCCGGAGAGTCTGGCCCGTTGAACTCCTCACCCGTTGTCTATAAATAGAGGTCTCCCCTCTCATTGTAACCCCGATTGTTCGAAGGAATAAAGCGGACCACGAAGTCCGCATATCTCTGTGTTCATTCTATTGTTGTGTTCTTCATCGTTCTTACGATTCTGATCATTGTATACGAGGTACCCGCTTGGACTGGACTCGCCAGCGACGGTTACTCAACAAAAACAACGAAGATCAATTGCTAGCAATGAAAACCGGTCGTCTTGATCTCTTTTCGTCGGACACGGCGATGAGACCACGATGTCCGCCGCACGTCCAGCGATCGCTTATGCGCCGTGCCGCTTCGCTGGATGTGCCAAAGACCGCCGCACCTCTGAGCTATTTTTCTTACGCGCATACCGCACCTCCGGTCTCCATGCACGGCCGCCTCAACGTCTAATCACGAAACATCCCACCGACCCAAAAAGAAGAGTCACCGACCCATTCGGAATCCTCACACCTAAGCAATCAATTCACGTGTAGACAAACATCTCCACTAGTACATCTTGTATGTCCTCACGTACAAGCACATCACAGTGAAAGCACAACATGAGCATACAAGCACATCAAGATCCAAACCTCAAAGGAGTGCCACCTCCAATTTATTTTTGCCGGCCGTCAAAACATGCGACCCATCATGAGTTTCCCCTCCGGTGATGACCTCGCGCGTGATGTTCTCTCGGAGATGGCGCACGCCTGCACACGAAATAGCCGCCCGACAATATGTATTTCGGATATCGCACGCCGTCTCGTATCGACCCCACTCCAACCCGCATAGCCACACGCCTCTACTTATAACATCTCGTGTCACGTAAAACAAACCGATCCTAGCAAACACAGGACTCCGATTCCAATTTCTCTTAACCTTCTAATTTTGAGCACTTCAAAATTATTACGTGTTGTAGCCTCTAGACCGCACCTCCGTAGCTCTAACACGCATCATCCGTCTTTAATTTCCATGCGCTCTAACTCGAGCTCGACCACCTCCTCCAGCATCCTTGACCCTCGAGACCATGACTTCACACCAAGCCATCTCCCGGTCACCGCCGTAGACCACGATCGCCTCCGAGTTACACTGCACATGCAAAGACCAAAGTAACATTTTTCCCGGTACAAGTTCTTCCCAACTTGACCGATATAAGTCCACACAACGCGACACGCCTCAAATACATCAGTAAATAACATTGTCAATTATTCATCAGCTAAATTATATTAGACCTAGCCACATGGTCTAACAATCTCCCCCTTTATGAATACATTGACAATACTTCAAAATCGATAGATGAATTTTTGAAAGAGAAATTTTTATTTTATTATATATTTTTTTACCAAAAAAATTTCAAAGCTGCAAAGCAAACAGTTCAAAACCACAGTTGAAAAACTCCCCCTCAATACAAGGAAAGCAAATTTCTCCTATTTTTCTCCCCCTTTGACAATGTAATCATCAAGATCTTCAAAAAAGAAATTCTAAAATAAAGGATCAAGGAGAGTGAAAATCATGTAGCTTTGTAGATTATCCAAGTCACTTCGCATTGATTTATTAAATTAACCAAGCCATCCTTTTTAGTAGAGCTATCTGGATCATATAAAGTCATATACCAAAAAGCAATGCCAAAACAAGTCTTTAGAATGATTAAACAAGTTAAATTAATGACAGGCATCTCAACAATGACAAAGACGATTATAAGGAGCACAATGAGATATCACATTGAAAAGTCAAAGCCTAAAAGTGAAGCAAACTTTAAATCCAGACGAACTAGTAGTCTCTTGTAACCTATTGCTCCACACTCAAATCTTAAGCATGTGGCATGCTTGTAGCATACTTCTTTTCAAAGGTGGCATGCTTGGAGCATACTTCTTTTCAATTATGGCATGCTTGAAGCATACTTCTTATCATTTGAGCACATTTTATGCTCTTTTTTTATTTGTATACATCAATATGTATGACATGCTTGAAGCATACATCTTTTCAATTTTCTTATTTTTTTTCTTTTTGATAACATGCCAAATTGAATGAGCATAAAAAGGATTGCAGTAAGAAACATACGAGCCTCATAGTCAAGATTTAAAACAAGACTCACAATCAAGCTAATCTTTTTTTATGAATATCGCAAGGTACTATCCATAATCAATCTAGTCAAAGTATACCGCCATGTCATGCTTTAGTTCAAATGTTGTAAATTAATTATAACTAGTCATGAGCAAGGCTACACAGCACATGAGTAAATATGATAAAGAGAGCTTTACACCTTATTTTATTACAATGGCTTGGACTTGATTATTTGTTTGACAAGTATAATAAACAAAGCTTCTGATATTTTAAACGACAAGCACCCCCTCAGAATGAGCCCATATGATGCAATACACTCAACTCACTTTGCAAATAAGATTTAGGAATCTAGTACTGAGATACACGATCTGAAGGAACAACAACAAAACAAGAACCAGAACCACGTGTGCGTGCGCGATTAGAACGCGAATTATGTGAATTAAATTCCAAACCAGTACATGAAGCAGATATAAAGCCATCATGAAAGTCATCTAAAACCCTAGCTTTCTCATTAGTTCTATGGACAACAAAAGAGGTTGCACGTTTTTGTCTTAAGGCATTAAATCTTTCATTTTTCTCTTTCTTAACACGCCTAAAGCAGAATTCATGCAAATGCCCATCTCTACCACAATAGGTGCAATGAAATTTAACATAATTATAATTCCTTTGAGATGATGAACTAGCACCTACAACATTAGCAGAAGAACTTTGCACAAGACCAGTAGATTTAAACACAGTTTTATGAGGCTCACTTTTTGTTTCAATTAGCTCACTTCCTGTAACATCCCAAACTGGGTTTGTGTTTCAAATGTAATAAAAATAAGGATAAATTAAAACTTTTGTTGCCTCATGTGTTGTTACAGTTTTTGAAACCTCTTTCCATTTATTGGGGGAAATTAAAACTCAAAATTTCCCCAATTAAATTCAAGTCATAAATCTCCTCAATGAAAATCTGGTGCCCAACCCCTAAAAATAATTTTCATTAGACCTAGGAGTGATGTTTAACACCTCAGAATTATTTCATAATTTTCAGAAATTATTTGATAATTTTTGAGACAAGTCAAACATTAGTCAAACTCCTAAAATAGACTTCTGGAATTTTTAGAGGAAAAATGCAGTGCATAAAAGTCTCTGAAAATTTTATATAAGGTTCCTCCTGCAGCCAGCAAGCTCCAGTTAAAATTTCATAAATTTTGGAGTTTGTTTGCTACCTCAAATAATTCCTCAAAAATCAGATGTTTAAAATTCAAATTCTAGCTGGTTTGCACTGTTCCTCGGGTTCGAACCAGACTCGGGCTCGAGCTCATTGGTGCGACCGAACCAACTTAACTGTACCGGGCACGATCGTTTCGGGCGTCTGGGTTATCAGCCGTTGATTCGTGGTCGTGCGGCCCAGAGCCACTGAAAACGTTCGGACCGGCCGACGCCCTCCCTTGGCTTGAACCGTTCATCTGTAGATCGGCGGCTCCGAAAAGAGGGAATGTTCGGACTGTCCGAGATATTGAATTAAGTGGCGCCGTCGATCTAATCCAACGGTTGGCGGCTATCGTCTTCCTCGCTTCGCATCGGTAAAAGTCAACGATGGTGGTGAAAATTGCAAAGCGTGGCAGCGTCGGGTCATCTCTACTTTCGGCCAACGACTCTCAGCATTAATGAGCACTGTACTGTTGCCTCCATAGTCATCGTCTCCACTGCTTACACGCCTCGTCGCTCTCGGCCGACCTCGGCCTGATGCATCGCCATTTTCTTGCCGTTGCTCCCTCTTGCTCCTTGGCTATAAAACTCTACGAGAGGCTTCCTTAGCTTCTTTCGGACACCCTTGAGCTCCAAAGCCCCTTTGCTAGTGCATTGCTCGAGCTCCATTTCAAAAATTTGTTCTCGGTCGCCATTGCCGCCATTGCAGAGCTTCAAAGTTTGCGAGTGAAAGTGGTGCTCGGTCTTTCTCACTCAAATTCCTCATTGCCTTAGCTTCCTCTCCTCTCTGTGAGCAATAGCCCTCACTCAATTTTTCGTTTGCTTGCAGAGAGCGAGATCAATTTCGGTTTTCCCCAATTCGGCCAAAACTTTCAATTTCGTCTCGGCTCGGGTAAGTCCTCCTTTGCCAATTCATCGCTTGGTAGCTTCATAGCAGTTCATAGATACTCTAGCAACCTCTATTTTTCCTTGGTAGCTCTTCTCTGCGTTGTCGTCACTTTCGATGATTCTTGCGCCGCCCCTCCTTTATTCTTGCGCCGCTCACGGTCCGCCATCCAGAGCTATGGTTGGTGCGAGTGTCGCGATCGTTATTGTGCATCTTTTGGTAGTCTTTGATTGCTCGCCTTAGCTCGATTCGCGGCAAGTCGCGGTGGCGACCTCTCTTCCCGTCGTTTTGTCGGATGAAAGCGAGGACGAGTTTTGAGCGTGAATCGATGTGGACCGTCGATCCTTAGATCTACGGCCAGAGATCGCGAAAGTTTGAATTAATCGCACGCCCTAATCGGTGGACCGTTGGATCCAAGATCAGCGGTCGATTCGAGTGAGCGTTCGGACCGTCCGAAAGGTTCGGTCCGTGTGGACCGTTGGATCCAAGATCAACGGCTCTATGCGTGTGAGCGTTGAACCGCCCGAACGTCCTGATCCACGTGAACCGTTGGATCCAGATCCAACGGTGAGCGTTTAGGGTTGTGAATCGCGCGTGCGCGCGTTATCCCGTGGACTTGGACCGTTAGATCCGAGATCAACGATCCAAGCTCGTCCACGTCGATTTAATTTCTGATTTTTCCCGAAAAGATTGTTTGTCAACAAAAAAAATGTGGTACCTTGTAAAATGCATAACTAATTCATCTCAAATCCTTTTCGGTTGATTCAAATTTTGTTGGTTATGTTTTCAAATGAACTTTAATCTAAAAATATTTCCAACCCCAGTATAGCTCCAGAAAATTTTGCTAATGAATAGTAGCATTTTTCTGATTTATAAAAGCTGAGCAAAATTGTTTTGGCCACATCTTTTGCATTGAGAATCCAAATCAATTGGTTCTTATTGCTAAATTCTTTATAAATCATTATCTTGCTACTGTAAAAATTTTAGAATTTTTGGAGAAGGTTTCTTGTTGGGTCTTTGCATTTTATTCGTTCTTATCGGTTGCTTTTGCTTTTCGTTAGGATCCAGAAGAGCACGTTGATAATATTGTTGATCCTCAGCAACATCTTGACCCACAGCAAGCAGGCAAGCAGTTTGATCATGTTAATCCCATTATTTTTCAAGTCTAATATATTGATTTCAACTTGTATGTATGCATTGCTATTTTGTGTTAAATTATGGTTAGTATCCTATAGTTGCATAATCTGTAGGAATTGTTTACCCTCTACTACCTTGAGCCTAGGTTATTTGTTGTGATTTGAGTTCGATGGATGAGCTCTTGTCACTTAGTAGATTCTGATTTGAAATTGCTTAGAAATGCTTAGTTTGGTAGTAATGGGCGATCATCGATTGTAGTCGATGATCTTGAGCACACATCTTATTATTATTCCATTATGTCCGGCACTTATGCTTTGTTATTTTGTAAAGTCAAAATCAAAATGGAAAAATATTGTTTTGGACTTGGGCAAGTGGTTGGATGGTGGGTTATTGGGTTTGTGGATGTCTTGCCTAAGTCAACAAGGACCGAACATCTTGTGTCACACTCTCCAAGCACTTTTGCGTACTAACCACATGAGGGTTATATGGGACCCCTCTTGACCTAGTACTTTGGAGTGTGTTATCTCCAGTCGCGGGAGGAGCGTTGTGTGTGTTGTGTGAAAAGGAATTGTGTTCTTGTGTTTGGGTGTGCGGTGGTGGAGTTTCCGGGATGGACTCTCCACCTCGAGGGGCGTCATAGTTGTCCAAGGCTTTACCCGTGACGGGTAGTTGTCCGAGGCTGGGCCACGACCCCGACACAACGTATGGGTTTCTATCCATACGGGCGACTCGAAGTTAATACATAATATTGGAAACGTCTCGTAGGACTTAGCCGTGCCGGCATACCTAAGGAAGTGTGCTTAATAGCTTGGCAAAAGGCGATGCAGGCGTGTGGGTAAAATGGTACACCCTGCAGGGATAAAACTATTCGAATAGCCTCGTCCTAGGTTATGGACACGCTTGGTTAGGTTTTGCAAGAGTTAGACTACAACCTTTTAAATTAAAATTTGACATGGGTGGTATGAATGGGTAATTCATGCTATTGTTGTGGTGACTAACGGTTTAGTCACTTCGAGATTGTTGTTGTTTTCTATCTCTTTGTTATATTGTTGTCTTTTAGCTTATTTGAACATTAAAAACAGATTTGTTAAATTGCTTTCAATCTATTACATTATTGCAAATGGAAACTTGCTTTATGCTAAAAATAAAACATACATCCTCCACTTCAATGAGCTTGCATGTAGTATATATACAGGTTTGTTATTCCACATGTAAGTCTTGCGAGTACATTCAAAGTACTCACCGGCTTTTGCTTTTGCTTTTGTTTGCAGGGGAGGAAGGTGAGCCCCAAGGGCCTCACTTTTGTGAGATGTGCTGTGGTTTCGACGGCTAGCTTGGCGGTCCGGTCGGTTGCCTTGTGGGTTAAAGGCACACTGATTGGCTCTTTTGTTGTAGCCATCTTATGGCACTTTTGCTTCCGCTGTTAAACTTCCTTATGCATATGTCTTTTGGCCGGTCGGCCTCTCTTTTGTAATGACTATCTTCTATTTATGTTATCTTCTGGATTGTTGTTTTTGCTTCGGTTCTATGTGAATGAATGGAATTGATGCATGAACTTTGTAAAGAGGTGTGTATACTGTATTTCTGGGAAGTATACATGTCTCAAGTCTCGGATTATCTGTTTTGTGATGCTAGGACCGAATGGATGGTTAAGCATTACAAGCCGGATAAACCGGGGTCTCACAAGGTTTGGTATCAGAGCCATACTGACCGTAGTAACCCAAGCTTGGTCGTCTTTTAGGATATTTTGGAAAACCCTAATTTCAAACTATCAAATGATTTGTGAAAGCTTAAGGAATTATCAGATTTTATTCCTTACCTATCTTAGCTTTCTTATCTCATCTTACTCTAGTTTGAGTTTTAAAAGTTGTTTTCCTCTCATCTCCTTTTCAAAGATAGTGTTATCGATTAAATGGGTTTGGGAACCACTGAGCTTGGCAAATTGAAGTGTGCCAGATTTTGAAGTTTCTAGAATGGAAGACTTCGGCTAGAAGCTTGGATGCAAAATCACTACAGCAACCTCAATTTCCGGACAGCAAGCTCGATGGTTTCTAATGGGGTAGAAAATGAGAGGATAATCAACTAAAACTTGTGGGGTTAAAAGGGTAAGATGTGATACTAGTTAGCTATGTATCTAACACTATTTTCGCTGATTTAGCCTTGATCTTAAGTGGTATTAGATCTTACCTTGATCTTCTGATTTTTATCTTCTCAAACAATTACTCGTTCATTCAATACGGGTTAGTTGCATTGGGAAGTTGAGCTTTGGTTTTATGAATCCTTGCTGTTTTTGGAGTCTTTTTATAAGCCTTTCTAAAGTTATGTACTTGCTGTTTTCGGCTTTCGATTAGGGTGATATTCCATTCCCCTAGTCGTTAGCTTTTTGCTTTATTTCGGCTTTATTTTCGGGTCTAGTTTTAACCCAAGTTTCTTGTAACAGGAGGCACCCGACGTCGTGCTGGGTACACTTTCTGTCAACTCTCATTCTGCTACTGTTTTGTTTGATTCAGGAGCATCTCATTCTTTTGTTTCTGAGTCTTTTGCTGCCATTAGTGAGCTCCTCTTTACTCTATTGTTGGTCCCGTTGCTCATTCGCTCTCCTGGGTTGGAGTTGAGAGCTGAATCTGAGTGTAGGGATGTTCCAGTTGAGATCGAGGGAGTGAGATTCTTCGCGAATCTTGTTCTCCTCCATTCAGCAAGTTTAGATGTAATTCTTGGTATGGATTGGTTGTCTCAGCATAAGGGACAAATCGATTGCGCCAAGAAGTGTGTCTCTATCTAGTCTTTCCGTGGCGAGTTAAGTTCGCGCCAAGTTGCTAGGTCCGCATCTCTTCGCGCTTGAAGCGAAGCCCGCTCTAGATATTAATGAAGTCCCAACAGTTTGTGACTTCGTTGATGTCTTTCCTGAAGATCTTCCCGGGATGCCACCAGTTCGAGATCTCGAGTTTGTCATTAAGTTGGTTCCCGGTACTGCCCCGATTTCAAAGAGGCATTATCGGATGCCACCGAACGAGTTGGTGGAGTTGAAGAAGCAACTGAGTGAGCTGCAAGAAAAAGGTTTCATACGCCCTAGCTCATCTCCGTGGAGTTGTCCTGCAATCTTCGTAAAGAAGAAGGATAATACCTTGCGCATGTGCGTAGATTACCGTCCGCTTAATGAGGTAACGGTAAAGAACAAGTATCCTTTGCCCCGCATTGATGATCTCTTTGATCAATTAACTGGAGCTCGAGTATTCTCCAAGATTGATTTGAGAGTAGGATATCATCAAGTTCGGATACGACCTGAGGATATTCCAAAGACGGCTTTTTCTACTCGCTACAGCTTGTATGAGTACACCGTCATGTCATTTGGCTTAACCAATGCTCCCGCCTTGTTCATGAACCTCATGAATTCAGTATTCATGGAGTATTTGGATAAGTTTGTCGTGGTCTTCATCGATGATATTCTTATCTATTCTAAGAACGATGAGGAACATGATGAGCATCTGAGGCTTGTGTTAGGCAAGCTTCGTGAGCACCAGCTGTATGCGAAGTTCAGCAAGTGCGCGTTATGGTTGAAGGAAGTGGCCTTCTTGGGTCATGTTCTTTCAGCAGGGGGCGTAGCCGTTGATCCTAGCAAGGTCAGCGATGTTCTTTCATGGGTTCAGCCTACTTCGGTAACTGAAGTGCGGAGTTTTCTCGGTTTAGCGGGATATTATCGCCGTTTTATCGAGAACTTCTCCAAGATCGCGAAGCCGATGACGGAGTTGCTCAAGAAGGACAAGAAGTTCTTATGGTCCGATGCTTGTGAGGAAAGCTTCCAAGTACTTAAGAAGCGTTTGACCACCGCTCCCGTCCTCGTTCTTCCCGACATCCATCAAAGCTTCGATATCTTTTGCGATGCTTCTCGTCGAGGACTCGGTTGTGTCCTTATGCAAGAAGGCAAGGTAGTGGCCTATGCATCAAGGCAATTGAGACCTCATGAACTCAACTATCCTACCCATGACTTAGAATTAGCTGCGGTGATTCATGCACTTAAGATTTGGCGACATTACCTAATCGGTAATCGTTGCGAAGTGTATTCGGATCACAAAAGCCTAAAGTATTTGTTCACCCAACGGATCCGAACCTCGGGCAAAAGAGATGGTTCGAGTTGATCAAGGACTATGACATGGGTATTCACTACCATCCGGGCAAGGCTAATATCGTTGCCGATGCGCTCAGTCGGAAAGCGCATTGCAATACCTTATTGCTCCAGGAGCGTCAGCCCACTCTTCTGGAGGAATTTCAGCGTCTCAACTTGGGATTGGTTGAGCATGGTTCCCTCGCTGCCTTGGTTGTGCAACCAACCTTGGTGGATCGGATTAAAATCGCCGACAAGCGGATCTTTGGAGTGAGCCGCATCAAGGAAAATGTCAAGAACAGTGACACCAAGTGCTTCTCGAGGATGAGCACGGTGTGGTAAGGTTCGCAACGCCTTGTGGTTCCAAAGGACATGGAATTGCGAATTTGATTCTCCATGAAGCCCATGATTCGCCTTTTGTCTATTCATCCCGGGGCCACAAAGATGTATCAAGATCTCCGTCAGGGATTTTGGTGGACCCGAATGAAGAGGGAAATTGCGAAGTTCGTTGCCGAGTGCGACGTGTGTCGTCGTGTCAAGGCCGAGCATCAGCGTCCAGCAGGACTGCTTCAGCCTTTGCCAATTCCCGAGTGGAAGTGGGATTCGATCGGGATGGATTTTATCACCGGTCTGCCCCGAACCTCCAAGGGCAAGGATTCCATCTGGGTTGTCATTGATCGATTGACGAAAGTAGCCTATTTTCTACCAGTACGGACCAACCTTAGTGTGAGTCTACTAGCGGACCTCTATATTTCCCGTATCGTCTGCTTGCATGGTGTACCGAAGACGACCGTTTCGGATCGCGGTGCGCTTTTCACCGCCAGGTTCTGGAAGTGTTTGCAAGAGGCTATGGGAACCCGTCTCACCTTTAGCACAGCATATCACCCCCAAACTGATGGTAAGACCGAAAGGGTCAACCAAGTGTTGGAAGACATGCTTCGTGCTTGTGTCCTCTCCTATGGAAAGAATTGGGAGAAATGCTTGCCATTTGCCGAGTTTTCCTACAACAACAGTTTTCAGGCCAATCTCGGCATGTCCCCTTTCGAGGCCTTGTACGGGAGAAAGTGCAGAACCCCGTTGAACTGGTCTGAGACCGGCGAAAGACCATTCTTTGGCCCGGACTCGATCAATGAGGCCGGGAGTCAAGTCCAGCTTATTCGTGATCGCTTGCGCACGGCTCAATCCAGACAAAAGAGCTATGCGGATCGCCGTCGTCGTGAGTTGAGCTTTGAGCCTGATGACTTTGTTTACCTCAAAGTCTCTCCTTTGAAGGGCCATCAGTGTTTCGGCGTCAAGGGCAAGTTAGCTCCTCGATATGTCGGTCCTTACCGTGTTATCGAGAAGAAAGGGGTTGTTGCCTATAAGTTGAAATTGCCAGCTGCACTCGAGGGGGTACATGATGTTTTCCATGTGTCCCAACTAAAGAAGTGCCTCCGTGTTCCAACTGAGGAGGCTCCGTTGGAAACTCTTGATGTTCAGGAAGATTTGACATACAAGGAGCACCCTGTTCGCATCCTTGAAGAGGCTGAACGAAGAACGAGGAATCGTGCCATCAAGTTCCTTAAAGTTCAGTGGTCAAATCATTCTGAAGATGAAGCCACTTGGGAAAGGGAAGATCGTCTGCGTGCAGACTACCCCTCTTTCTTTATCGAGTAAGCCAAATCTCGGGGCGAGATTTCTGTAAGGGGGGGAGGTTTTGTAACATCCCAAACTGGGTTTGTGTTTCAAATGTAATAAAAATGAGGATAAATTAAAATTTTTGTTGCCTCATGTGTTGTTACAGTTTTTGAAACCTCTTTCCATTTATTGGGGGAAATTAAAACTCAAAATTTCCCCAATTAAATTCAAGTCATAAATCTCCTCAATGAAAATCTGGTGCCCAACCCCTGAAAATAATTTTCATTGGACCTAGGAGTGATGTTTAACACCTCAGAATTATTTCATAATTTTCAGAAATTATTTGATAATTTTTGAGACAAGTCAAACATTAGTCAAACTCCTAAAATAGCCTTCTGGAATTTTTAGAGGAAAAATGCAGTGCATAAAAGTCTCTGAAAATTTTATATAAGGTTCTCCTGCAGCCAGCAAGCTCCAGTTAAAATTTCATAAATTTTGGAGTTTGGTTGCTACCTCAAATAATTCCTCAAAAATCAGATGTTTAAAATTCAAATTCTAGCTGGTTTGCACTGTTCCTCGGGTTCGAACCAGACTCGGGCTCGAGCTCATTGGTGCGACCGAACCAACTTAACTGTACCGGGCACGGTCGTTTCGGGCGTCTGGGTTATCAGCCGTTGATTCGTGGTCGTGCGGCCCAGAGCCACTGAAAACGTTCGGACCGGCCGACGCCCTCCCTTGGCTTGAACCGTTCATCTGTAGATCGGCGGCTCCGAAAAGAGGGAATGTTCGGACTGTCCGAGATATTGAATTAAGTGGGCGCCGTCCGATCTAATCCAACGGTTGGCGGCTATCGTCTTCCTCGCTTCGCCTTCGGCCAAGTCAACGATGGTGGTGAAAATTGCGAGGCGTGGCGTCGTCGGTCATCACTACTTTCGGCCAACGACTCTCAGCATTAATGAGCACTGTACTGTTGCCTCCATAGTCATCGTCTCCACTGCTTTTACCTGCCCCCGTCGCTCTCGGCCGACCTAAGCACAGTGCATCGCCATTTTTCTTGCCGTTGCTCCCCTCTTGCTCCTTCGGCTATAAAACTCTACCAGAGGCTTCCTTAGCTTCTTTCGGACACCCTTGAGCTCCAAAGCCACTGCTAGTGCATTGCTCGAGCTCCATTTCAAAAATTTGTTCTCGGTCGCCATTGCCGCCATTGCCGAGCTTCAAAGTTTGCAGTGAAAGTGGTGCTCCGGTCTTTCTCACTCAAATTACTCGCTGCCTTAGCTTCCTCTCCTCTCTGTGAGCAATAGCCCTCACTCAATTTTTCGTTTGCTTGCAGAAAGAAGATCAATTTCGGTTTTCCCCCAATTCGGCCGAAAACTTTCAATTTCGTCTCCAGCTCGGGTAAGTCCTCCCTTTGCCAATTCATCGCTTCAGTAGCTTCATAGCAGTTCATAGATACTCTAGCAACCTCTATTTTCCCTTCGGTAGCTCTTCTCTGCGTTGTCGTCACTTTCGATGAGTTGCGCGCCCCTCATTTATTCTTGCGCCGCTCGTCCGCCATCCGAGCTATGGTTGGTGCCAGAGTGTGCGCATCGTTATTGTGCATCTTTTGGTAGTCTTTGATTGCTCTGCCTTAGCTCGATTCGCCGGCAAGTCGCCGGTGACGACCTCTCTTCCCCGTCGTTTTGTCGGATGAAAACAGGGACGAGTTTTTGAACGTGAATCGATGTGGACCGTCGATCCTTAGATCTACGGCCCAGGATCGCGCGAAAGTTTGAATTAATCGCACGCCCTAATCAGTGGACCGTTGGATCCAAGATCAACGGTCCCGATTCGAGTGAACGTTCGGACCGTCCGAAAGGTTCGGTCCGTGTGGACCGTTGGATCCAAGATCAACGGCTCCTATGCGTGTGAACGTTCGAACCGCCCGAACGTCCTGATCCACGTGAACCGTTGGATCCAGATCCAACGGTGAGCGTTTAGGGTTGTGAATCGCGCGTGCGCGCGTTATCCCGTGGACTTGGACCGTTAGATCCGAGATCAACGATCCAAGCTCGTCCACGTCGATTTAATTTCTGATTTTTCCCGAAAAGATTGTTTGTCAACAAAAAAAATATGGTACCTTGTAAAATGCATAACTAATTCATCTCAAATCCTTTTCGGTTGATTCAAATTTTGTTGGTTATGTTTTCAAATGAACTTTAATCTAAAAATGTTTCCAACCCCAGTATAGCTCCAGAAAATTTTGCTAATGAATAGTAGCATTTTTCTGATTTATAAAAGCTGAGCAAAATTGTTTTGGCCACATCTTTTGCATTGAGAATCCAAATCAATTGGTTCTTGTTGCTAAATTCTTTATAAATCATTATCTTGCTACTGTAAAAATTTTAGAATTTTTGGAGAAGGTTTACTGTTGGGTCTTTGCATTTTATTCGTTCTTATCGGTTGCTTTTTGCTTTTTCGTTAGGATCCGAAGAGCACGTTGATAATATTGTTGATCCTCAGCAACATCTTGACCCACAGCAAGCAGGTTAAGCAGTTTGATCATGTTAATCCCATTATTTTTCAAGTCTAATATATTGATTTCAACTTGTATGTATGCATTGCTATTTTGTGTTAAATTATGGTTAGTATCCTATAGTTGCATAATCTGTAGGAATTGTTTACCCTCTACTACCTTGAGCCTAGGTTATTTGTTGTGATTTGAGTTCGATGGATGAGCTCTTGTCACTTAGTAGATTACGATTTGAAATTGCTTAGAAATGCTTAGTTCCGGTAGTAATGGGCGATCATCGATTGTAGTCGATGATCTTGAGCACACATCTTATTATTATTCCATTATGTCCAGCACTTATGCTTTGTTATTTTGTAAAGTCAAAATCTGAAAATGAAAAAATATTGTTTTGGACTTGGGCAAGTGGTTGGATGGTGGGTTATTGGGTTTGTGGATGTCTTGCCTAAGTCAACAAGGACCGAACATCTTGTGTCACACTCTCCAAGCACTTTTGCGTACTAACCACATGAGGGTTATATGGGACCCTCTTGACCTAGTACTTTGGAGTGTGTTATCTCCAGTCGCAGGAGGAGCGTTGTGTGTGTTGTGTGAAAAGGAATTGTGTTCTTGTGTTTGGGTGTGCGGTGGTGGAGTTTCCGGATGGACTCTCCACCTCGAGGCGTCATGATTGTCCAAGGCTTTACCGTGACGGGTAGTTGTCCGAGGTGGGCCACGACCCGACACAACGTATGGGTTTCTATCCATACAGGCGACTCGAGTTAATACATAATATTGGAAGCGTCTCGTAGGACTTAGCCGTTTGGCATACCTAAGGAAGTGTGCTTAATAGCTTGGCAAAAGGCGGTCGGCGTGTGGGTAAAATGGTACACCTGCGAGGATAAAACTATTCGAATAGCCTCGTCCTAGGTTATGGACACGCTTGGTTAGGTTTTGCAAGAGTTAGACTACAACCTTTTAAATTAAAATTTGACATGGGTGGTATGAATGGGTTAAATTAAAATTTGACATGGGTGGTATGAATGGGTAATTCATGTTATTGTTGTGGTGACTAACGGTTTAGTCACTTCGAGATTGTTGTTGTTTTCTATCTCTTTGTTAAATTGTTGTCTTTTGCGCTTATTTGAACATTAAAAACAGATTTGTTAAATTGCTTTCAATCTATTACATTATTGCAAATGGAAACTTGCTTTATGCTAAAAATAAAACATCTGACCTCCACTTCAATGAGCTTGCATGTAGTATATATCTGAGTTTGTTATTCCACATGTAAGTCTTGCGAGTACATTCAAAGTACTCACCGGCTTTTCTTACCATTTGCTTTTGTTTCTAGGGAGGAAGGTGAGCCCCAAGGGCCTCACTTTTGTGAGATGTCTTTGTGGTTTGACGGCTAGCTTGGCGGTCCGGTCGGTTGCCTTGTGGGTTAAAGGCACACTGATTGGCTCTTTTGTTGTAGCCATCTTATGGCTATTTTGCTTCCGCTGTTAAACTTCCTTATGCATATGTCTTTTGGCCGGTCGGCCTCTCTTTTGTAATGACTATCTTCTATTTATGTTATCTTCTGGATTGTTGTTTTTGCTTCGGTTCTATGTGAATGAATGGAATTGATGCATGAACTTTGTAAAGAGGTGTGTATACTGCATTTCTGGGAAGTATACATGTCTCAAGTCTCGGATTATCTGTTTTGTGATGCTAGGACCGAATGGATGGTTAAGCATTACAAGCCGGATAAACCGGGGTCTCACACTTCCAATGACTGTAACTGCCTTAGGTGGATTGTTCTTGGCATAATTAGCAGTATTAAATCCTAGACCAGTATTTTTTACACTTAGTTTTGACTTGTCTAGAATCATATTCAAAATTTTCTTGCCAAAAGAAAATATCTCCAAGGTGTCACAAATTATGCATTTAATAGATTCATTCACAAGATTCTTAGAAGCACTAGATTGAGCCAATCTTTCCTTTTCAGCAAAATCATTAAGTTGTCTAGTCAAAGCTTCTATTTCTATGTTAAGTTTAGGACAATTAGAGTAAGAAGATATCTCATGAAAAAGCATATGTTGGATTGTATCCTGAGATGACTTAAGTCTAGCTTCTAGCATTGCACAAGTAGAGTAAGTTTTAGTTTGTGCATTTGAAATACTTGACTCTAAACATGTAGAAGAACTAAACTTAAGATTTTCAATTTCAACATTTGCAAGTATTAACTTTTCATCACAAGAGTCATGTGCCAACATTAAATCATCAAGTTTAGCAGTTTCATCCTTAAGTTGAACCGAGGTTGATGCATTAATTGTTCTAGCAGTCTCCAACTCAGAGTGTAAAACTTGACAAGACTCACAAGATTCATCATCAGGAATAGAAGCTCTAAGTCTATCAATTTCAGAAGTTAAGCTTTCAATGAGACAATTATTTTCTTTCAGTTTCTTTTTTGTCTTTTTTAATTCAATAGCAAGTTTAATCAAACCATCTTCAAGCTCATCATATGAAGGTCTTACCTCATCGGGATCACTTTATAAATAAATGCGTGCCGTCGTAAATGCCGTTGTTTGCCATGAAGCACATACAGTGAAGTCATCGTTCTTCTTTTTACCTTTAGAATCATTATCATCGTCGATGTCGTCACAACTCTCATATTCCACATCACTCAATTCAAGGCGCTCGATAGCCAATATGATCTTTTCCGCAAACTTGCGATGAAAATTGTCATCCCTAGGGTTGTTGTTCTTGGATGACCAGCGACGATAATTCTTGTCTTCCTTGATCACCTTCCCCTTGAGCTTGGGACAATCCACCTTAATATGACCTGGCTCGCCACACTCATAGCACTTGATTGAACTTGACATGCCACGTCGTTTCCTCATCCTTATGTTGTTGAGTGCTTTGTATGCCCATGCGGAGATCAACACCAAATCCTCTTCAGGGAGCTGTTCGAACGGTTCCTCTGAAAAAGAAGACAAAGTAGACACAAGACAAGAATTCAACGAAGAAGCCTGCATGGGGTTAATCACAAGTGCTAAAGATGAAGATTTATCAGTTTTAGATGGCAAAGCTTCCATCTCATAGGTTTTCAATCTAGAGAAAAGATCATACATGGTTAAAGTATCTAGATCGACAGTTTGATTTATAGTTGTGACAATCATCAACCACTCAGAACCTAAAGATCTCAAAATTTTAGTTGTATTATCTTCATCAGAAGGAATAACATTAACACCACGCAAATTACTCAATATTTTTTCAAAGCGAGCAAAAAGATCATTAATAGTTTCACCAGGCTTCATAGCAAAATCAGAATATTCTTTTTGATAAAGATTTTCACGCACTTTCTTAATTTTAGTGGTTCATTCATGATAATCGCAAAAAGTTTTCCATATTAAGTGGGCAGAATTAATATGAGCTACACGATCAAATTCTTTACGAGAAATTCCTTGAAACAGCAAGTTACAAGCTTGAGCATTTAAATCAATATCAGTTTTATTTAGATTAGTAATAGTAACCGGAACCTCATAAAGGCTAGAAACTTTATTCCACACATCACTACCGTAAGCCTCAATATAAGCTTGCATACGACACTTCCAAAAAGCAAAATCAGTACCATCTAGCATGTGGGACAATTCACATACCTCTCTGACGCCATACTAACCTTGCTCTGATACCACTTGTAGGATCGTTAATGACAATCAGAGGGGGTGAATGATTGTAATTTATACTAATCTCAATTGACGACTCTCGGTTGCTAATAAAACAACGAAGATCAATTGCTAGCAATGAAAACCGGTCGTACTGATCTCTTTTCGTCCAGCACACAGCAGTAGACCCTGATGTCTGGCCGCACGTCCAACCGATCGCCTATGCGCCGTGCTTCGCCTGGATGTGCCAAAGACCGGCCGCACCTGCCGAGCTATTTTTCTTCTGCACAGCCGCACCTCCAGTCTCCGTGCACAGCCGCCTCAACGTCTAATCACGAAATGTCCCACCGACCCAAAAAGAAGAGGCAGCCAGCCCATTCGGAATCCTCACAGCCAAGCAATCAATTCACGTATAGACAAACATCTCCACTAGTACATCTTGCATGTCCTCACGTACAAGCACATCACAGGAGAAAGCACAACATGAGCATACAAGCACATCAAGATCCAAACCTCAAAAGGAGTGGCACCTCCAATTTATTTTTGCCGACCGTCAAAACATGCAGCCCATCATGAGTTTCCCCTCCTGGTGATGACCCTGCCGCGTGATGTTCTCTGGAGATGGCGCACGCCCCGCACCAGAAATCGCCGCCGCCGGCAATATGTATTTCGGATATCACACGCCGTCTCTTGTACGACCCCCACTCCAACCCACATAGCCACACGCCTCTACTTATAACATCTCCAGGTCACGTAAAACAAACCGATCCTAACAAACACAGGACTCCGATTCCAATTTCTCTTAACCTTCTAATTTTGAGCACTTCAAAATTATTACGTGTTGTAGCCTCTAGACCGCACCTCTGTAACTCTAACACGCATCATCCGTCTTTAATCTCCATGCGCTCCAACTCGAGCTCGACCGCCTCCTCCAGCATCCTTGACCCTCGAGATCATGACTTCACACTAAGCCATCTCTCGGTCACCGCCGTAGACCACGATCGCCTTCGAGTTACACTGCACATGCAAAGACCAAAGCAACATTTTTCCGGTACAAGTTCTTCCCAACTTGACCGATATAAGTCCACACAACGCGACACACCTCAAATACATTAGTAAATAACATTGTCAATTATTCATCAGCTAAATTATATTAGACCTAGCCACATAGTCTAACAGTAGCACTAGCTAGTGTCATACCATGCACGCACGCACTTGTTGACATTGTTGCGATTGATTAAATCAGAGTCATTAGCACAGAACTTAGACGAGTGCCTGAAGGGCAAATGAAGGAGTAGCTAGGAGAGATCACCAGGAGGAAGCAGACGGCGATGAGCAGTGTCAGATCCACTGTGGAGGCGCGAGAGAGCTGGAGCACTCGGGGTCACTGCATCTTTAGTGTTTTTTAGTATCTTTGTCATTATTTGTATCACAAATTTAGTTAATTTTGTTTATAAGATTGCTAATTACGTATATTTTAGGTTTTCAAAACACATTATACATTATTAAATACTCCTATCAGAATAGGTTTGTCCAACTAACATTCCCTCGTTTTCGTCCTGCGTATGCCACTGGCGACGAGGCAGTGGCTCGGCTCCCGCTCCGGCGGCTCCTGCTCCGGCGACGACGCAGACGAGTCGACTACCTCCGACATCGCGAGCGAGGTCTATGAACCGTCCGTCTACGTGGTTAGATCAGGTTGGGTTTAATTGCTCCTGCCAAATGGCGAGTGCATACACGAGTCTTGGCGAGTTGACAAAGGCGTGGGCTAAATTTGGGCCAGTCTTGAGTCGAGACGGGATCTTCGGCGATTGTTTCCTGGAACAAGCGGCACTACTACCAGCCACCAGCTGAGATGGTTCAGGTTCCTTGACCGTATCATCGTCATATTGTATTCGTACTTGCCTGCGTTATAACACACTAAAGATCTACTTTGTTAGGAAATAACACTCATGTCATATTTTCCATCTTTGACAGCAGGGTTTAGATAATCGGTTTTGAAATTTTACCAGGTGTCACCCATAGAACCAATTTTAGCGATTTTCAGAAAATTTCGGCAGATTTCGAACGAAAATTTGAAATTCAAACAAATTTCAGATGAAAATCAGTGATAATCGGCTAAAATTCATTAATAAAATCAATACATCTAACCAACAAAGTCCATGACCGGTCTATCCATAATTCATCGTTAGAGCTGTCAACAGAATGTTAGTAAATTACATGATTCCATCAACAAAAGTCACGAACTAACATTATCCCTTCTAAATGCTGAAGAATAAGAACATGAAACCAACAAAAGCAACCAACCAACAGGGTGTAGTAACTCTGGTCGCCGCCGCCCGTGCACGAGAGAACGAGAAGATGGGGACGGATCGGAGTTGGAGTCATTCGCAGTGCAGTAGCAGTGATCTAGAGAAAAGGCATAGCAGGCCAACTTGGCTCATTTGAGGTGGGATGAATTCAAAACGGGTCAAAATATTCAAGCCCGGTTTGTATTTGGGGGTGTATGACCGGTAAATCCGATTTTCAGCTAAAAATCGGCGGAAGAAAATTTTCTATGTGATGCCAAAAGATCAAATTGCACCTCTAGTCTTATTGGCGTCTCTTTCAGCCGCCGCCACGATCATAGTGGTGCTCTCCCCATCCCCGCCCATCCAGCGCTGCCCGCAGCAGCTATTACCTAGGCCTTTGTCACCCTTGCTCCACGCTTCTTCTCCATCTTTGGTGGCCACTGCCGCCCACCACATCCTTATTGATCATTGTTCTCGTCGCCCCGCCGCCTCCGTCGGCCCGGTCTTCCTCTAAGTTCGGGGGTTCCGATGAACCCCGAACCTTAACCGGTGAACACTAACCCTAATCTGGCCATCCTCCGCCCAACTCGCGGCCACAGCCCGCCGGAGCAGGAATCGCCAAGGAAATCCAAAAGTTACAAATTCGAGTGATATGCACAAAAAGAAACATTCGACAGATATATATGCCATTTCCGTTAATTGAAGCATGTGTTCTCTCTCTCACACACACAATTTGAAACATGTTATTCGATCTGTCCGTTCTGTAGGCTTTGAAAGTACGTTTATTTTGCTTGACCGCGTACGTGCATGCTCTGAAGACGTGTCCCTGTACCTACTTGCCCCAAAGTTGGCGCAACGGTGCAAGTGTATCTATACTATAGTTACCTAAGTAAAACTGAATAATTATCATTCACATGCCGACGACGCTGAATCCACCGGTTCTGGGCTAATCAATTTGGTAGATCGATCCTGATTTCTGAATTTTATGTTAGTACAAGCCAAATTGCCAATTCATGCACATGCATATGCATGCATGGTCACAAGGCAAAGGGCCAAGACAAAAGGGAAGGGGCTTGTCGTTAGCTGGATTAGGTAGCAGCATAATCCAAAACTTAGGTCTGGATCATTTATTAATACCTTATGATTGAATCAAAGCCATGGGCACCGAGCAGACGAGCAAATTAACCATGCATGCGTGCTTCCAGGAAATGAACTAAAAAAAACACGAAACAGCCAGCCTAGCTGGTAGCTACTGGTTTGCACCGACACTGATGACTCATACTGTTGTTGCCTGCCTTGCATTAAGCTGGCCAATGTGTAATCCGAAGCTAGCAATGCCATCTAATGATCTAATCCGGTCCGGACGCGCGGCTGCATATTCTTTTTGCCACCTCTATAATGTGGTTGTTGGTGTTCAGGAATTAAGAAGGTTTGCCTGCAGGTCGTTGACAGTGAGCAGTTGAATATGTAAGCTGCTCAGACCATCTCTGCATTAAGAGTAGTAATGCAGATGATCCACATTCCGATCTAACGGCTTGTACTCAACTGGTCTTCGATATATAAGAAGTGGCCGACTTCAATTCTTTGTTAGCTATGCAAGAAGCAATGCTTCCTTGTTGATTTTTTTTTTAAAAAAAAAATCAAATCGAAAGGGAAGGCCAGTGCTCCACCCTTGCCTGAAGTAGTAGAGCCTACAAGTTGTACTCAACGGTTTTACGATCTGTACAAATTATTATCATTGTAATGCTTGTTGTACCGATTGCTCTTTGGATGTATTTCTATGAATGGAAAATGAAAATGCCTGGCATACCGCCAATTGTGCGAGTTGGTGGGGCCTTTGCTTTTTTTTCCCCCCCTCCTCGTTGAGATAATTGGCTAGTGTAGTCATCTTAAAACTCACAACCCACATGATTCAAATCCTGTGAAACATCCACATAAATAACCCAACCAACCTATGGTTAGTGGGAGTCGAACTCTGGTTATGAGCCAGACAGACAAGGTGTCACACCCAGGGGCGGATCGAGAAAAATCAGTCACTGAGGTGATTAGAGTAACCACATACTAACCTCACTTGAGTTTATAAAGTAATCTATTGTATACATAATGTACCACCATGTATTATACATAAGGTAATTGGGGTCACGCGACCCCGGCCACTGCACTTAGATCCACCTCTGATCACACCGCTGGTCTGTGCTACAGTTGGCGATAAGTGCACCTTCGTTAATGAAATAAATTTACAATTTTTTTGAAGAAAAAATATACCCGGGTGCACCCTTGAGAGGACGTTTTGATAGTGGGATATGAGAGGTAGGAATAGAATTGAAATAAAATGTGGGATAAATCTATCCCTCGATCCAAGGGCTAAAAATATCCCACCTCGTATCCCAATCATATTCTCACGCCCTCGTTTCCCACGGTCTAAACGACACCTGAGGGTGCGCATGACCTTTTTGATCAAGCAGCTGGCGTAAGTAGACTATGACCAATTATATGACCGGTGCATTGCCTAACTCGATCGGAACCTCTGTGCTAATTACTTCAACGACTTTATTACTGTTGTGCATTCTCTATTACTGCAGCTATTAGGTCTTTGGTTAGCCCGCAATCCCAACCCATCCACATGGATGATCCAAGATTTTAATTTAAATTCTCGGTCCACAAACTTGGATCTAATTAGAGAATAAGCTTCCCAAACTTCAGTGCATTCTCTATTGCTGTAACTATTATGCCTTGTTTGGTTGAACCACAATCAAAGCCCATCCATGTGGATAACTCGGGATTTTAGTTTAAATTCTCGGCTCACTCACGTGGATCTCGACCAGAAATAGGCCTCTCAAACAAGGCTTTGGCTTAAAAGTCTTTGCCCAAAAGGGTAATCCTATAATCCAGATGGAGAAGCTCACCTAAACGAGCTCGTTAACGGGTAGGATTCAGACCCTTTTTCTCTTTATAAATTCTCCGAAGAGGGGACTCCCGGCCAACATCAAGATTCGTTGAACGTTTCATCGAACATTTAGGGTTCCAGAATCCTCCCATTTTCAAGCTCGCGAGTTCGCCTATTACAGCTACCTTGCTATCACTTCTGAGTTTGGAAATTACCTTAAAAGTTAATTATAGGTTCTTCTCTCCATCCTGTTTGGGATTTCGATTGAAATATTGTTTATGGGTGTTTTACGTAGACTTTCTATTCAAAAAACATATCTGTTGATCCACTTAAAATAAAACACATTGTCAAAGTCTCGGCAATTAAGTGGAGGGCTTGCTTCAATGCTCGGATTCAGTAGAAAGTAAGAGCTCGATCCCGAAGCCTTCGGAGTATCTTTTTGATAGACTGGCTCATCTGTCTTTGTTTCTTCCCCTTGTGTTGGCGCTCGAGGAGACCCAGTATACCAGCTAATCAATTTGTGTACTGTGTTTGGTCTGAGTTGTTGAATCTTGATCGGACAACAGGAGTATTATACCATAAGTGTTTGTTTGGAAAAACTCATTTTCAACTGAGATTTATTTGGATCGGACTGGACTCGTCATTATAAAAGGCTGCATTATAAAAGGCTGATCGTATGAAGAGCCAATAAAATAGGAAGTACTAGTCATTATAAAAGGCTGATCGTATAAAGAGCAATAGAGAGAAGCAAGAAGCCCTCCTAAATCTCTGTGTTCAATATACTATTATGTTATTTATTCTTGCATTATTTGTTGTGATTTTATGTTTGTCTATGAGGTGATCGTTTGGACTGGACTCGTCAGCGACGGTTTCTCAATAAACACTATTACATGGATCTGTACAGAAAAACAGAAGCTACTCTACGTTTTAACAATATCTTTCATAACACCTTCCATTTTCCAAGCTTGGAAAGGCTGCATTCCATGTTAGATCCATTGTATATCTAAACTACATACGCCAAGAAAGGAAAAAAAAAAGAGATGCTCACTGCAAATAAAAGATTTTACAGAGTTACCAACGTCCACAGAAAAAAGGGAAAAAACCTAACATTGCTCTCAAAAGCACCTAGCACTGACACATTTATGTTAATCTCAAAAACCTAGTTGTGCTGCCGCTTTGCTGTCCAGCTTTTGTTCAGCCAGTGTGGTTCACTAGTCTCTGGCTGGCTCACCTTAACACTACATTGCTTGTTTCTGCCCCCTTTTGATGTCTATAGACGATCATGTCTTTCACGCAGTACCGAGGCTGTCTCAAGAACGAATAGCGTACTTGACGAGCGTGCAGGATCCCTATAAATAGAATTATATTTGTTATATTTACTATTTTAATTATAAGAACTCGTATACTTTACTTAAATTATCAGCATCACATGACTTTTTGTCCAAACTAAGCAAGAGTTCGAGCTGAACACATTTTAGAATCTAATTCGACCTCCAGAGACAGTATTAACTTCAAATGTGCATAACTTCTACATACGAAATCCGTTTAAGTTCCACGAGGATTCGATGGAAAGCTTGTCTCGTCCTCTTTTTAACGGATTCAGCATCATCTTCAAATTCCTTATGTGGACACCACAATCATCAAAAGAAGATGTCATGTTACTTATTTGAGTCAAATTGGGTCTAATGCTTTGAGCATAAAGGAAAACGCCACCCTAAGCGGCCCAAAAAAAACATTATGTCCAGTTGAAAACAAAAAAAAAACTATTGTCATACCAATCTATAGTCAGTGGCGCGGCAACGGGCGCGATACCAACCTTGTGAAGTTATACCGGTAGGAAGTTTCCATCTGAACTTTTACCAATTTTCCTAATGTAGCCACCATGTATGACTTGAAAACAAAAACAAATATCGGTTGTTGGTTGCCTGCCCACATGGCCACACAAAGGTTTTTGCCACCACCAACTTGCAGAGGTGCAAGATTCTGTTTGCGCTAAGAACAACTCTATATGATGACACAAGCAATCAGCACCGTCCACCAGCAAGAATAAAGGAACTTGATAGAGACCTAAGATTCTTCCAACATCATCCTCATTCCCAACAAATCTTTCTTGCATTAAACCACCAGCTAGGTTGCTCTAGATTTACAAGAAAATGAAATAAAATAAAAAATAGCAATAACAACAATTATAAAAGGAACAAGAAAGACAAAAGTCCTTGCAGGAAAGGGACAGCCATCCTACCAAATCATGCACCAGGCTGTATGAGTCATCGGAAAGGAGCAAAAAATTATGCCCCAACCCATCACCCATGACACTAAGCAACAACAACAAGAAGCTGTAGTGGGTTCTTGGGTAGTTGTGACATTGAAACCTCCAGATGGATGGATTCCCTTCATCACATTCAGTTTCTGTTTGGTAGATCAAACAGAAAACTACTGAAAATAGAGGAGTAGCTACTGCTATTTCTACCATGAGAAGAGACTTCATCAGGGCAATGCCAAGAATGAGAGGATGGCAAGGGAGGCAGCCAGCTCAACCCTCGGAAGCAAGCCGGCCGCCGCGCCGGTGCCGTCCATGCTGCTCGTGCCCGTCGGTCCTAGGCTGCTTCCCAGCCCTGTGCCGTTGGTCCCGATGCCAACCCCGGGGCTGAAGGTGCCTGTTGTCGTGCCTCCCGTAGTTGTGGTGCCCGTAGTCCCATTAGCACTGCGTCAAGAGGAGGAGAATACTTTTGTTACCATGCGTATATCATGCTTAATTTTATTCCAAAGCGCATTTAATATAAAAGAGAATTCAGTCAACTCAAGATGATTCAGTCAGAGAATTGTTGACAAATGACAACTCGCTACGCTCATGTCACTAAAAGAGCATACAGTCAGATAATTGTATGCCAATAAAATTCTGAATTCCTATTGTCATAGTTTGATTTGTGTGGGTTTGTTCTTTGAAAAACTAGACCCTTCTTTATTATAAGCTGCAAAGTGTTTCTCATGCTAACATGCATGGCTCATAATATTCTGACAGTTAACACTCCCTTTTGCCTACAAACATGACGCACATGCAAGAAAGCCTGTCTAGCTTTTCGTTACGGTGCAACAATCAACCATATGGAAAGTTTAGTGCATCCCTCTTTTCAGAAAACCATGACAAAACTGCGAGACACTAAAGTCAGGCAATTGGATTGTTTTTTGGATAGCATTACGAAGGATGAAAAGCTGACTGTGAAAAGCTTGTGTTGCTTGATCTAGAGAAAGCGCGCCCTCCATTTCAAATTGGTTGGGAAAAAGATGGAAACCAGCTTGAAGGCAAAGAAAGAGCTAACTTGACTTGAGATGTTGCAACAAACTTGTCAGTAAAACTTTTGAAGCAATATTATTCTGGGAGACTGTATGGCCAATATAATTAGACACCATTTGCTTGGATGGTTTTAGGTTATCACATCAACTTTGATTTCATAAAATTCATATCGCAGTTTTCTCTGAGTTTACTTGTATCCGTGGGTCATGATTAATATATATACCATACCATTTTCCTATATATATATATTGCGAGGAATGATTAATATTCAAAGGTGTTGGTTCATCAGCTGCACCATATTTGGGTACTTTCTGAGATTCAATTCGACTATATTCCACGGTAGCACACTAACACAATGCAATACATGACACGTCAATCTAATAAAAGAACTTCTGCAAGCAAACGCGATGAAGCATTTGGTGCTATGACTTTAATGCAGGAACAAGGAGGTTCATATCATAATAATGTACCTGGCACTCGAAGGGAAAGTGCATCCAGAATAACCTGCAAGAGAGCAAGAAGGTAACAGGGCACATGAGAAACAACCTGACTGGTCCCAACTTAAAATCACACACATTGCAAGAATATTTAACGAATTACACAATACATTAATGTGGACTCTAAGATTTAGAATTATGTTCACCAATGAATTGACTTCGTTCCTTCTGATAGTAATAATTCATCTGTGACATACTTCTCAGTCAAGACCAAAAAGAAAAAAAGAAGTTTGGCATTTTCCCTTCCTAACTTTGCAAGCCAAATGCAGGAGTAATTTCTGTTCGTTTCTCATTGGTAAATGACAAGCAGTAAATTCTTCAGCTGAGATGAGAGTATGAGATTATACTTGGGTCGGCGGAGGAGAGGGTGGCGGCGCCGCTGAAGTCGCAGGTGGCGCCGGAGGACCTGAGCTTCTGGAAGTAGCTGTTGGCGGCCCAGGAGCAGTGGGCGGCGACGCTGTTTGGGTTGTAGCACGGCCCGTTCTGCAGGATCGCCGTGCAGTCCGCGCCCTGCCCGCACGCGAAGTCGACCGCTTGCTGCAGTGCCGCCGTCGACTGGTCCGACCGGCACACGCAGAAATCTGCCGGCGAGGCACCACTCGATGATTAGGAAATGCTTGTAATTAAAATTCTCCAGATCAGAGGCATTCACCATTCCATGATTCAAAAGAACAAAAAAGGAAAGGAAATAAAAGCATTTTCCCTCCTTAAAAACAGAACAAGCAAGATAGAAGAATTAAAGCAAGGGCAGCAAAGGCTGAGAAGAAACCAGACAGCACCTAGCACCCCGTAGAAACACAGAAGCTGATCTATCTACCAGCATCCAAAGCAACTTGAGAATAAATCAAGAAAGAGAAAGAGAAGAAGAAGAAGAAAAAAGATCAGCAACAGCAACAGCAACAGCAACAGCAACAGCCGAGACCTGAAGCAGCAAGAGTGGATGACCAGAGGAGCACCGCCGCCACCAGCACCGCCGCCTGCTCCATCTGATTCAGAGAACCCGCCAAAGACGCACAGCAAACCAAGAAAGAGATGCTGCGACTTTGTGAGCTCACGATCTTGCAGCTTTTGGTTGGGGGCGCGGTAAAACTCTTGGAGTTCAGAGAAGTGAGTAGCCTCGAGAGGAAGAGGTGTTTGTTCCTCCTTTCAGATCCTAGCCGGCTACTGGTGAGGGAGTTTAATCAAGAGCGTGTGCGTACTACTGTACTTGGGTCTCTGTAAATTGTCTCTCCCGAGCCTAGAGAGAGAGAGAGACATTGGCTGGTGTCAGATGGTGGCTACAGGACAACGCACAAGCGTGTAGCAGCAGCAGTCGTTTGGTGCGTGTACGTGCGTGCGTGCGTCGGTTCGATTAGGGGTGGGCGTGTGTCGGAGCGGGTTGACCCGGACCTGCCCCATGCAGTCCATGCCTCCTCGCGTGGATATCCTTTAATCAAGAGCGTGTGCGCTACTTACTGACATATGTATCAATTAACATGCAGGTGAAATAGAATCATACCAAGAATCAACATAGAAAGATTATTCAAGTTCAGTTTTTTTTAAATGTTAAGTATAGAACAATAAAACTAAAACAACAAGAAAAATTAATGGCGCAAGGTTGGCATGATCCTTTATGTGATGATCCACATTAGTAAATACCATCCGACAATTTAATTTTCAGAAATTATTAAATCACCAGAAGCATCGTGTGCCTTTAACAACCACGATCTTCAACTTGCATTTACTTAAGACAGTCCCAAGAATGAAAGACGTCAGAGAGACTCAGAGTTGAGGTATCATTAGACATTTATCAGGAAAAAATATATATAACTACTTGCAAGTTGCAGTTAAGATCTGCACTCACAACTTATATTTCCATGTGCTTTGGAATCATACTTCAGAGTAAAGTACCAGATCTAGAAATTAAATTTTAGATCTGACATACTTCTAGGTTCCAATTCAACACTATCTGCTAACAGTTTAGGAAGTAACTACAAGTTAAAAGTGAAAGGAAAAGAAAAAATCAGAACCAAAAGGACCACTGTTAATATGACAAAGGAGCTCTCCCGTCTTAATAATTTGCATGAACTAAACTGTAACTGCAAAATGGATTAGTATTGTTATCTGAACTTGAAACCATCCAATATAACAAAGAAATATTTTCATAGACGGACTTATTCTAACATGACAGAGAGACGGCAGGAAAATATCATTTCTTGGAATGCAGAAACTGAAGAAATCACAGTAATTCACAACCATCCTAGCAAGTTCCAATTCTAATCAAGACTCAAGATGCCATTTCTAAAGTAAAAAAACTTGAGGTGCACACAACATATACCACCTAACATCTCCATGATCACATCAAAGAGCTAAGAAAGATGAATAGAGGTATCTCCTCCATTCCACGAAGAGGATGAGCATCCCCGCCGCTGCCCTCCTCCTCACCCGTGAACTGCCATCCGTCGAAGTCACCACCACCGCCGGCCGACGCACTCTTCCTCACTCGCTGCATGGCCACTACACCATCGCTCGGTCGCTTCATGGCGCTGGAGGCCATGGCGCGTTGTGGTGGAGGTTTGAGGCGGTGATGATGGGACGTAGAGATGGAGGAGGCGGCGTTCCATGGCAGAGGATATATCGAGGCGGCAGTGCATTGGAGGCGGCGGATCGAACAGCAGCGACGCGTTGGAACAAGGAGGACAACGCGTAAGGTTCGATCCACTCGAGCTGCTGGAACAAATAGGTTCTGGAATTATTGGACCTATATTACTAGAATTTTCGGGCTGAATTGGTTACTCATTGGATAATACTGAACCACTCCCACCCCTAGATTCGATCCGTCACGCTACTTTTCTTCTTCTTTTTCTTCACTCGTTTCTTCCAGGAACACGATCCAGTAACCGAAATTCGATGTTCCCGACTGAAAAAAAAAACAATAGGTTGAATCAGATCTTACCACGCTCCCAGTCCGTCCGTAAGTAGAAGTAGTGCTAAATAGTTGCAATACTCACAAACAGTGCTAAGGAGTATTGCAAACAGTGATGCTACACTTGAGCAGTGCGCTACGGGTGCTGTCGTTGCATGCAGTAGTGCTCGGGCACTGCGGCATATCATCTTTTCATTCGGTCTCCGCACCGCAGCAACCGTTCTTTTGACGGCTCATTTTGTGCCCAGATTCTCACCGCTAAAAGTTCCCTTTTCTCTTGTTTGCGCAAAGATCTTTATTATGCCTAAAAGTTTTAGAACTTGCTTGCTTCAGGAAGTATTCCTAATCTTTCCCCCTTCCTTTATGTACCAAATTGCTCACCTTGATCTAATTAGATGTCAGCAGCTCTACAGTGCATATTCCTATGCCATTTTCGTCTATTGGGCCTTATTGGCTTAAGTTGGCGCTTTTGGATGTGCTAGCATCGTTGTGAAAAACAGAATACGGTAGTCAGACGAATAAAATACTGCCAAACGATTAATTGGAATTTTAATGATAATTTGGTGTCTATGCTAATATCTGTATGTATTTAGCGATAACCCTAAGAGATGTTTGAACTCATTCCGCTGACAAAATTATTAAATATACTTGTACCACTCACAAATACGGTAGTCGAGGGACTTTAATTCACACGGGATGGCAGCAGGCGCCACTAACAGAACTTGCGCATCCTTGCCTCTTCCATTGTGCTGCTACCTGCTACCTCTAATCTATGAGATCACCATGTTTTGGACTCAAACCAAGCTAGGATTCAAGGCATTTAAATGAACATTTTGAAGGGAAGCTAAATGTGGAGTCTCTTCTGATGGACGGGGCAGCGATGTCGCCCTCGATCCGCATAAAAGGAAGGAGTTTGACAGTCCTTCTTTGGCAGCGCAGCGGATTTGTTTGTTGTCCTTTTCTATAATCCAGTAAAAATATGAGTTTTGTTAATTAGGAATTTGCTTTCCTAATCGTTTTGCCTCAATCTTCTTTGATCAATCCACCATATTGATGAATTTGTGCACGGGAGATTTGGCATCTGAAATGCCTTTGAATACTCAAATCTGAAATCAATTTTTAATATGCGGTTGACTTCGGGTAATAAAATGGTCTTATGAGGATTAATATTTTTAATATGCGGTTGACTTCGGGTAATAAAACGGTTTTGTGAGGCTGATTAATAGGTTGATGCGGTCGATTTGGCATTTGCCAGCATTAACAACACTCCGATTCAGGTAATCCTTGTTGAGTAACCGTCGCTGGCGAGTCCAGTCCGAACGGGTACCTCGTATACAATGATCAGAATCGTAAGAACGATGAAGAACACAAGAACACAACAGTAGAATGAACACAGAGATATGCGGGACTTCAGGGTCTGCTTTATTGCTTCGGATCAATTAGTATGCAGTACCTTAATTTCGTCCATCTTTTGCATTTCATGAGCATAGAAGAACTTGGGATTGATATGCTTTGTAAGGGGACTCTTCACATAACCCATCTGTACTTGGGCGACACAAGCTGCATTATCTTCATAGATAATGGTAGGGGTTTATGTGTATCCAATCCACATGATCGCTGGATGTGGTGAATCATCCGTCGAAGCCAAGAACATTCTCGTGAGGCTTCGTATAGTGCTATGATTTCTGAGTGGTTCGTCGAAGTAGATACAAGACTTTGCTTAGGCGATTTCCATGAAATTGCAGTTCCACCACACATGAATACATAGCCTGTTTGTGATTTAGCTGCGTGTGTCTGGACAGGTACCAAAGATCTGCGTAGCTAATCATGGTAAGGTCTTGGTTCTTTCGTAGAATAGACCAAGATCTTTGCTTCCTTGGAGTATATCTAAGACGTCTTTTATTCCCCGCCAATGCCTTTTGGTAGGTTCGCACTGCACCTTGCTAATAGGTTTCTGCAAATGCAATATCCGGTCTAAATACAGTTTGCTAGATACATGAGTGCTCCTATTGCACTCGTGTATGGGAATTCCGTCCTGTGACTTCCTCCCCTCTTCTTTAGGTCAGACGGGTCCTTGTCTTGCTGCAAGGATCTCCCGACTATCGGCACTTTCGAAGGATATGCCTTTTCAAAGCCAAACCTTTCCAACACTTTCTGAGTGTATGTTGAGTGATGTACTAGAATACCTTCAAGGGTATGCTCAAGCTGCGAGCCTAGCGACTTGGTTTTACCCAAGTCTTTCATCTCGAACTCGATTCCGGTAAGAGCTTGCTTTCTTAATATCTTCCATGGTTTAGATGATATTCGGATCATCTACATATCTTGAGATTATCTGAATCCATCCAGGATCGCCAGATAAAAACACAGGACAATCCTCATTGTTCGTGTAGCCTTTCTTCAGAGAAAGTCACTTAGCGATTATACCACATTACGCTCGATTGCTTCAATCCATACAAAGTGACTTTCCGAGTTGCACATTGCATGATTTCTATTTGCTCTGTCTTGGTTCGGGACAGGGATACCTTCCGGTACCTTCATGTAAATGTCCGAATCTAAGTTCCCATAAAGATATGCAGTTACCACATCCATCAATTTCATTTCCAAATTCAAGTTTACTGCCATTGAGATTAAATATCTAAAGGTAGTTCCGCCCATGACCGGGGAATAAGTTTCATCATAATCGACTCCTGGTCGTTGGGTGAAACCTTGTGCAACAAGCCTTGCTTTATGCCTTACAACTTCATTATTTTCATTTCTCTTTCGAACAAATACCCACTTATGCCCTACTGGGTGCACATAGGGAGGTGTGCGGCTTACAGGCCCAAACACCTCTCTTTTATTCAGAGATATTAATTCTGCTTCTATTGCCTTCTTCCAATCTTTCCAATCTGATCTTTTCTTACATTCAGCGAGCGATGCAGGCTCTGGATCAAGATCGATGATTGTGGCAATTTTCTTTGCAAAATAAATGTCGACATTGGCTGTTGTTCTATTCATAGATTCTCCTGTGGTCACATAATTTATAGCTATTTCTTCATGGGGCGATACTTCTAATGTTTCTACTTGCTTACCGCTGCTTTCAGCTAGGGGCAAGTCCCTTTAGTTTTTCAGCTCCGATGTGTGCGCACACATCCATGCTGATATCTCCCTCCGTGGGAATATTCAAATCTGGTATGCCTTTTGCTGAAGATTCCATACCGGTGCCAGGTCTCAATTGGCTCCCTTTCTGGTTATGGGGAACTTCAGTGATCGGTTGTTTCAAGTCCTTCTTATCCTTTTTCGCCAGGCGTCCCCGGTTACTTGGGATTCGAGGGGCCGAAGTTCTCGTCCTTTTATTCTGAGGCCTCTGGACGGGATTAGGGATACCTTCAATTTTCTTTGGTATTTCAACCCTCTCCGGCGCATTGCGTGCAGGCACATGCGACTTGGTTACACTTTTCAAATCACTAAAGTGGTCAGGCAGTTGATTCGCTAATGCTTGCAAATCAATTATCTTCGGACTTTCTATTTGTTTCACCGGCGCTGGTCATGTGCATGGCTTCCCGTGGCTTGCCACGTCAGTTCCCGACATTTTTCATCAAGGGGTTGATTTCCTCCCCCTAATGACGGGAAACTATCCTCATCGAATATGCTGTCAGCGAAGCGGGCTGTATGCAAATCTCCAGTCATTGGGTCCAGATACTTGATTATGGATGTTGTCTCATAACCAATGTATATCCGGACTTTCGGAGAGGGCCCATTGCGATTCATTGCGGTGGTGGTATAGGTACATAAACCTTGCAACCAAACCTTCAAGATGGGATATTTTCTGTTGACCCTTGCGCTAGTTGCATAGGTGAATGGATGTTATATGTCGATGGTCGAAAATTGATGAGAGTTCTCTGCGTGTAGGATGCGTGTCCCCAACATGTAGTTGGCAAATTACAATTCGCAAGAGCGGTCGGGCAATGAATTTAATTCTTTTAATCAATGCTTCGCTAGTCCATTCGGGTGTGGACATGTGGTACAGAGTGCTCAACGGTAATTCCATTGCCATACAATAATCATCAAAAGCCTTTGAAGTAAATTCTCCAGCGTTGTCCATCCTGATGGACTTCACATGATGATCAGGGAAATTATTCTTAATCTTAATTATCTGCGAGATCAGCTTTGCAAAAGCGTGGTTTCTCGTAGACAGTAAGCATACGTCACGACCATTTCGAGGAAGCATCGATGAGCACCATAAAGTACCTAAATGGCCCCGACGGTGTGATAGGATCATAAATGTCCCGGATACGATCCAGAATGCAGGATTTCATCCTTTACTTTGAGTAGAGGGTCTAGTAATCATTTTCCGGTGGCACATGCAGGCACACGAAATCTTCTGGATTCGGAAAATTCTTTACATTGATATTATGTCCCTGAGAATTAGTAATTATATTTCTCATCATTCTAAGACCGGGTGGCCTAATCTATCATGCCGAGACGAAAAGTTTGAGCTTCTAAAATTGTTTTCATGACAAGATAGGTCGCAGATGCCTTAATATGAGTGTAGTATAGCCCGATTCATATGAAGGAAGTCTTTCTAATACCCTTTTTCCATTTTCCTCGCTTTGTAATGAGTAGGTATTCCTTACCATACTCTTCTTGCCTCTACGTGGAGACCGTTAGCGGATATCTTTAAAGCTTAAGAGAGTCCTAGTCGATTCTGGGTACAACAAGGCTTCTTCAATGACCAATGTTGTGCCCATCGGGAGTATAATTGTGGCTCTTCCTGAGCCTATTACACAAGTATCGCTGCCTGCGATTGTTGTAAGACTACCAGCATTCTTGCTGATTGACTGAAAAAATTTTGTCTCTTAATATGGTATTCGCAGTCACCATCGCTAAGCATACTTCCTCCATAGGCGCCACACGCGTTCTGATATATATGAAATATTTATTAATATAGGGTAGCAAGCAACCATATATATAAGGTACTCCAAAACAGAACACAAATTGCCTTTATTAATACGAAAAAGTCATGCAGGACTCATAATAAGAATTTATTTCTTTGCTCTCCTAGAGCTTACAACCATTATGCAAGATTATTATTCTATTGCAACCAAAAGCGTAAATGACTATAAAACTAAGTGCAATGCGTGCACTAGATCGAATCGTGAAGAATGAAGATACTTCGCCGGATCTGCGCTTCATTCATCTCGCTCCTCGTTGGCAACTCATACTGCCGCTTTGTGATGTCCAAAGGAGGTGTGGTGGGAGCGCCATCGGATGTCCACATCCATGGGTGCATTCCATGATTGTGGATCCCTATGCCGCAATGGCGAGGTGTGCCTCATGCTGTCCTTTGCCCTTCTTCTTGGCCTTGAATGCATCGATCACGTGTTGCGGTTCATGGCAAACACGGGACCAATGACCCCAAGTGCCACATTTGAAGCAAATTTGGTCCTGCTGACCATATGGCTTCCCGTCGCGCTTCTTTTGTCCACCCTTCTTGGCTTGGGCAGAGTCTGCTTGGTTTTATGACCCATGACCTTACCCTTCCTGCCTCTTTCTATTGAGTGAGGCTTTCTCACCTTGTAGCCGCTATGTTGACTTCAAGTCCAACTTTGCTACTAGGTGGTCGTGAGATGTAGTTCTTTCTGAGAACTTCATCTTGAGCTTCCGCAACTTGCATGATATCGATCAGTTCGGCATACTCCTTGTAGCCATCCTGCCGATAGTTGCGTGCGGATTGAACCGCGTTGGGGTGGAAGGTAGAGAGAGTTTTTTCTATCTTCTGCTCGTCTGTGGTTACTTTACCACATAGTTGAAGACTTGTACAAATTCTGTGCAATGTAGAATTGTACTCTCCCACGGTCTTGTAGTCGGCAAAACGCAGTCGGTTCCAATCCTGCTCTGCACGAGGAAGGATGGTGTACTTTAGCTTCTCAAACCGCTTCTTGAGTGCGGTCCATAAGACGCTGGAAGTGATTTAGTGAATAAATCTGCAAGATTTTCACATGACTTAGTATGCAGTACCTTAATTTCGTCCATCTTTTGCATTTCATGAGCATATAAGAACTTGGGATTGATATGCTTTGTAAGGGACTCTTCACATAACCCATCTCAGACGGGCGACATGTCTGCATTATCTTCATAGATAATGGTAGGGGTTTGCGCGGTATCCAATCCACTCGAGCTGCTGGAACAAATAGGTTCTGGAATTATTGGACCTATATTACTAGAATTTTCGGGCTGAATTGGTTACTCATTGGATAATACTGAACCACTCCCACCCCTAGATTCGATCCGTCACGCTACTTTTCTTCTTCTTTTTCTTCACTCGTTTCTTCCAGGAACACGATCCAGTAACCGAAATTCGATGTTCCCGACTGAAAAAAAAAACAATAGGTTGAATCAGATCTTACCACGCTCCCAGTCCGTCCGTAAGTAGAAGTAGTGCTAAATAGTTGCAATACTCACAAACAGTGCTAAGGAGTATTGCAAACAGTGATGCTACACTTGAGCAGTGCGCTACGGGTGCTGTCGTTGCATGCAGTAGTGCTCGGGCACTGCGGCATATCATCTTTTCATTCGGTCTCCGCACCGCAGCAACCGTTCTTTTGACGGCTCATTTTGTGCCCAGATTCTCACCGCTAAAAGTTCCCTTTTCTCTTGTTTGCGCAAAGATCTTTATTATGCCTAAAAGTTTTAGAACTTGCTTGCTTCAGGAAGTATTCCTAATCTTTCCCCCTTCCTTTATGTACCAAATTGCTCCCCTTGATCTAATTGGATGTCAGCAGCTCTACAGTGCATATTCCTATGTCATTTTCGTCTATTGGGCCTTATTGGCTTAAGTTGGCGCTTTTGGATGTGCTAGCATCGTTGTGAAAAACAGAATACGGTAGTCAGACGAATAAAATACTGCCAAACGATTAATTGGAATTTTAATGATAATTTGGTGTCTAGGCTAATACCTGTATGTATTTAGCGATAACCCTAAGAGATGTTTGAACTCATTCCGCTGACAAAATTATTAAATATACTTGTACCACTCACAAACTATAGCATGACTTTTGCTGACTCAAAAGATGGCAAGAATAATTGATGGACTCAAAAACATAGTTGTGCACTGGAGTGCGATCAAAACCATAGCTCCAAAAACGTACCGTGGCTAGAAAAAAAAACAAAACAGATGGATTTAGTGGTTCAGTTTACTTCAAAGACCATTTGTGCAATCGAACCAGTGGTTTGCTTGAACCTAACGGTTTTTCTTTGAAGGCCCAAAATAGCTGTCACCCACAGTCGAGGGGCTTTAATTCACACGGGATGGCAGCAGGCGCCACTAACAGAACTTGCGCATCCTTGTCTCTTCTATTGTGCTGCTACCTGCTACCTCTAATCTATGAGATCACCATGTTTTGGACTCAAACCAAGCTAGGATTCAAGGCATTTAAATGAACATTTTGAAGGGAAGCTAAATGTGGAGTCTCTTCTGATGGACGGGGCAGCCATGTCGCCCTCGATCCGGATAAAAGGAAGTAGTTTGACAGTCCTTCTTTGGCAGCGCAGCGGATTTGTTTGTTGTCCTTTTCTATAATCCAGTAAAAATATGAGTTTTGTTAATTAGGAATTTGCTTTCCTAATCGTTTTGCCTCAATCTTCTTTGATCAATCCACCATATTGATGAATTTGTGCACGGGAGATTTGGCATCTGAAATGCCTTTGAATACTCAAATCTGAAATCAATTTTTAATATGCGGTTGACTTCGGGTAATAAAATGGTCTTATGAGGATTAATATTTTTAATATGCGGTTGACTTCGGGTAATAAAACGGTTTTGTGAGGCTGATTAATAGGTTGATGCGGTCGATTTGGCATTTGCAAGCATTAACAACACTCCGATTCAGGTAATCCTGATGATTTGCCCACCGACTCCGCATAACCGAGCGATTAATCCGCCGTATCAAGCGTTTTCACAACACTGGCTAGCATTGCCTATATTTCCATCTGAAGCTCTACTGAATCATTATGGAAGGTGAGGTTTCATAGACTGATCAACTTTCGCATTTAGCATCCCTTCAAAATGTTCATTTAAATTTAATGATCTCGGAACCAAATATATTGCTCGGAACTGTTCATCCACATTTAGCTCCCCTTCAAAATGTTCATTTAAATTTAATGATATCGGAGAGATCAAATACAACGATGTATTTGCGCCACAAAAAGGTTTATAATGAGAACAAGAACAGCTGTAGGTGTTTGAATGAAGGGGACTTTAGAATTTAGTTCAAAATTCCAACTAAATCTTGAAAAACCGTACCACCTATCCAAACAACCCCTTAGCGAGCAACTTATAGAACCCTCAAACAATACACACGAAAGTCATGACACGAAATCGTAGGAAAACGATTTCCCAAATAAACATTTGAATTTATTTAGAGGAAATTGAACCATGACTTGTCGCTTCTCGCCAGACAACTTACATAGGTCATTTTGTCTAGACGACTAATAGTTAAGCCCCCTACAGGATTCTCGGTCGCTCGAGCAGTGCCACAGAAAAATACACTTCTGAGTAACAAAAGGGTGATATTTTAAGATAAATGAAGCCAAACTCTATAATCTTTCGTCCTCATCGATATCTTTATAAATATTTAGATAAGACATATGAAATGATATTAACATATTCGTTTCAAAAAACAGTTTCATAGTATTATAGTTTTGTTAGGTTTACAAATATTTTATAATAGTAATTAGTCTTCGCAATTCTGGAGACCGTGTACTCTTCTATGGCCCGAGAGGGACAGCTTATGTATATGAACCAGGATAGGCCGCTACCCATAACATGGCTCACTAAGACCGGCGCGATGGCCCTGCCGCTGTCCATGTGATGTTTGGACTTGGAACTCAAATTTGCTCGAAAGAAGGCCGACGAAACAAACGCACACAACTCCGGCCCAAGAAAAGGTCGTACGGCCGAAAACCCGACGAGCAGAGAAGGGTCGCTCTACTGACCAGCGGGTCGGCGCCTCCGCCCGCCGCCCCTCGCACCTCGCTGGTTTCCCCGGGCGGCTGGCCGCCGGCGGGCTCCTGCGGCCTCGGCTGGTGATCCCACGCCCTATTCAGATTCTGGAGGTGGCCCCGACTCCCACCAGGGAACTGCACCACATAGGATGGTTAGGTTTGGTAGTAATTCTCTCTCTCTTGACTTGTTGGCCCTTATCCCCCCCTTCAAACCTGCATTTTCGCTAGTTTCTGTGCTAGGATGGTTATATTTGGTGGTGTTCTGATGTTCTTGTATTCAATTAAGTTTCACAGAAGGTTAGTTTCGTTTATGTGTTAAGGAATGAGCACCCATCACTCAGTTGATCTTGTTTTAAGGATGCAACTAGCGCTTATACCTGTCGTTAGTTCTGACGTAACATTCGGACACAACGATTACAGCAAAAAAACAATCCATCGTGTGCAACAAAATGTTTAAATGATAAATACAATGCCAAATAAAAATAGTAAAAATATTAAATTCTCACCGAAAATGTATGGAACCATTGGTATTGAACATAACTGTCCTTTTAAAAACTAGTTCAAATATCCCAAAAGAAACAATTTTCTTTGTTACAATATTGTAATATTTGACAATAACAGTGAAAACTTTCAAAAATAATTATTGCAATATCAAGAAATTTACAACATCTAAAACTTACTTATGAAATATTTTGATTTCATGTGTGCAACAATCGGTGACAATAGTTGCAACAAGACCCTTTTCATAGAAAATTTCAGGAAGATGTATTACAACAAACCAAAACACTTTCTGCAATAATAGAGAAAAGCTGTTGTAACAATTCGAGAGAATGCGTGCACCAATTAATGGCGAAGGAGTTGCAACAAAATGTTTATTCTTGTGCAACAAATCAAAAACACAATTGCAACAAATACCTCGTGTCGTAACATTTGATGCAACAACATTGCAATAATAAAAAACACTCAATGCAACATTTCGAGCCAACTATTGCAACAAATTTAGCAAACGTCTGCAACAAAAATCGTACCCGAAGGCTGAGCTCAGGGGGCACCGTGAATACGGCCGCCGCCAACACGGCCTCTAGTGGCGGCATCGCATCTCCCCATCTCCGCCTCATGCTGCTGGTGCTGGCATTGCGCACAAGCTCCAGCTTTTCTGGCATTGGTCCTACTAAATTCGGCGAGCTTCAGCCACAATGGAGACAAATCCAGTGAATTGTAGTAGCTCCATGGAAAGGGAAACTCGTGAGCTCAAGCCATGGCAGCCTCGTGCGAGATGGAATGGTAGCACCTTGGGGGTGGGGGAGATAAACTGAGTTAATAGGATAAAGCAAGCAGCTGAAATGAGTGACTGTGGTGAACTCATGTGGCAGCCTGGTAGAATAGTGCGGGACAGTTAGATGAAGTAGTGCTCTGTTTTGCTTTGTTAAACTTCATTGGATGGATTAGCTACAAGTGGACGTGGATAGATGCGTACGACATGAGTCTTTAATATCATACGTCCTCACTGAATCATTGCCCTTGTTTTAATCATGGTCATATTAGTAACTAGCCATTGATGGGTGGGGTTGACAGCCACAAAGATGACATACTAATTGTTTTGAAACATTGTAGCTTTTCCATTCCAATGGAACTCTGAGATGTAATTAACATTGCGACGAAGTTTGCTCATTTGTTACTTGTAGTTCTTTGGCCTAGTCACAGCCTATGATGCACGGACACATTCGAAGACGGGATTTGTTATTTTTTAAAAAATAGCGGCACGGGACACGTCTCTCTCTCTCTCTCTCTCTCTCTATATATATATATATATATATATATATATATATATATATATATGCACACACACATATACGTATATATATACATAATATGCCCATTTCAGATGCATGAAGAAGATATAAATTTCAGATGCACGAAGAATGAATGATGCTGATAGACATAAATTTTAGATATAGGAAGGAGTATGAAGAAGAATGGAGAGGAAGGACCGAACGAGCATGAGAAGGTTGACTCATTAGGCTCACCGCCCCACCGGTCGCTGGAGGATGCAGTCACCGCCGGCCTTCGGTCGTCGCCAGAGGAGGCAGCTCGTGACCTATACCAGCGGTTGGGACGGCGAAAGAACTCACTGATGGTTAGATCGGGTGCAGAGGCGGCGGCCGACCTTGGGGGAAGAAAGAGGCGACGACAGTCTGACAAGGTTCGGGCGACGAGGAGGCGAGCACAACATAGAACGTGTGAGACTCCGGTTTATCAGGCTTGTAATGCTTAACCATCCACTCGGTCCTATCATCACAAATCAAATAAACCGAGACTCGAGATATGTATACTTTCCAGGAATGCAGTATACACACCCCTTTACAACAAGTATGTATCAATTCCATTCAAACACATAGAACAAGCAAAAGCACAAACCAGAAGTTAATCTAAATAAAGGATAGTTATTACAAAAGAGAGACCGACCGGCCAAAATTATACAAATAACTAATTAGACAGCGGAAGCGAAATGCCATAAGATGGCGATAAACAAAAGAGCCAATCAGTGCGCCTTTACCCACAAGGCAACCGACCGGACCACCAAGCTAGTCGTCAAACCCGCAGCACATCTCACAAAAGTGAGACCCTTGGGGCTCACATTCCTCCTCTGCAACAAATAGTTAAGTAAAGCAAATGAGTACAAAAATTGTACTCCGCAAGACTTACGTGTAGAGTAACAGACCTATACATATGCTACATGCAACCTTATTTGAGTGGAGGCTGTATGTTTCATTTTCGGCATAAAGCAAGTTTTCATTTGCAATATTGTAGTACATTTGCAAGCAAGTTTACAATCTGTTTTTATTGTTCAAATAATAGTAAATGACAACATAATAACAATAAATAGATGACAACAACATCCTGGAAGTGAATAACCACTAGTCACCACAACAATAGCATGAATTACCCATTCATGCCAACCATGTCAAATTTTAATTAAAAGGTTGTAGTCTAATTCTCACGGGGCGTATCCGAGCGTGTCCATAACCTAGGACGAGGCTATTCGAATAGTTTTAACCCTGCAGGGGTGTACCAATGTACCTACACGTCAGACAGCCTTTTTGCCACATGATTAGCACACTTTCTTTGGTATGCCGGCATAGCTAAGTCCTACGATACATTTCCAATATTATGTATTAACTACGAGTTGCCTGTATGGATAGAAACCCATACGTTGTGTCGGAGTCATCGTAAAGCCTCGGTCAACTACCCATCGCGGGTAAAGCCTTGGACAACTACGATGCCCCTCGAGGTGGAGAACCTACCCGGAACTCCACCACCGCACACCCAACAACAACACAATTTCTTTTTTCACACAACACACACAAACCACCTCCTGCGACTCGGAGCTAACACACGCCAAAGTACTAAGTCAAGAGAGGTCTCATATCCCTCTCATGTGGTTAGCACACAAATTGCTCAGTACGGTGGCGCAAGTAATTCGGTTCTTGTTGACTTAGGCATACCACCACAATCCAAACAACCACACCATCCAACCAATATGCCCAAGTCTAAATCAATTTTTCATTTTTAGATTTTGACTTTATAAAATAACAAAGCACAAGTGCTGGACATAAAGCAGTAATAATTAGATGTGTGATCAAGATCATCGACTAAATCGATGATCGCTGATTACTACCGAAACTAAGTATTTCTAAGCAATTTCGAATCGCAAAATACTAAGTGACAAGAGCTCATTCAAAGAACTCACATCATAGCAATTAACCTAGGCTCATGGTAGTAGAGGATAATCAATTTCTACAGATTATGCAACTATAGGATCCACTAATCATAATTTAACACAACATAGCAATGCATACATACAAGTTGCAAACAATATATTAGACTTGAAAAATACTGGGATTAATATGATCAAACTACTTGCCAGGTTGCTGCTGCTCAATATGTTGCTGAGGGTCACTCTCGTGGTTAGCACAATCGTTGGAACCTAACGAAAGAGCGAAAAAGAATCGATAAGAACGACGAATACGAAAAAGACTCAACAGCAAACATTCTCCGAATGCTTTGAAAATTTTATAGCAGTAAGAGCATGATTTATACGGAATTTAACAACAAGAACCAATTGATTTGGATTCTTAATGCAAAAGATATGAGCAAAACAAATCTGCTCAGCCTTATAAATCACAAATGCTACTATTCATTACAATTAAATTATTTGGCAACATTTTCTAGAAAGGTGGTGTAGCTGAAAAATTTTCAGGAGATCAAGCACCTCATGAGATGAACAACCCAATTGGATTCATCTCATTTGGAGCTATGATGCACTTTCTACAATTTTCCAAAGCCTTGAAATGAGCAAAAGCAAAATGCATAAGTAAACTTTTTGGAAAAAGTAACATGTTCAAAACTAATTTTCACGGTAAGCTCATTAATAGAGGAATCCAAAAAAATTGAATTCACTCAAAAATAGTTTACAGATAAATAGTTATGCATTTTACAAGTTAGTTGTATTTTTCAGTTAACAAATAATCCTCCTCGGAAAAATCCGAAATTAAAACGGCGTGGACAAACTTGGATCGTTGATCTTGGATCCAACGGCCCAAGTCCACGGGATAAGGCGCGCGCGCACGCGGCTCACAAACCCCACCGTTGGATTTAGATCCAACGGTCCACGTGGATCGAAACGTTCGAACGGTCCGAACGTTCGAGCTAATGTGGGCCGTTGATCTAAAGATGGACAGCTCTCAGCGAAAGAACTTCCGAACGGTCCGAACGTTCAAGCGAACCTAGGTCGTTGATCTAGAGATCGATGGTCCACAGAGAACTACGTTCAAACGCTCGCGCACAGTTCGTCCAACAAAACTCGACGGCGAAAGGAGGCTCACCGCCGGCGATTCACGCCACCGCAGTACAAACCGAGGGCACCTACAGGTGCGCAAATAGTGCCGCGCACCTGCTGGTACCACTCACACCTCCGGTGGTGGACCAGAGCGGCGGCGCGACGGCGAGGTGCGGCGGCACAAGCCACGGCAATGACGACAAAGAAGAAAAGCTCCGCTGCGGTCCAAGTAAGCAAGTGCCAAGCATTTAGGGACTAATGTGGAGCTACCTGAGCATGGGAGATGCATAGAGGAGGTCGGAGCTGCTCCGGCGACGAAGTGCAGTGCTTTCGACCGAAAATTGGGGATCTTCAATTCAGCCTAGCCCTGGGGAAGATAAGTGAAATTGAGCGAGGGTTAAGGATCAGCGAAGTGCAAAAGAGTAACTGGACCAAGAAGTGGAGAGGGAGAGCCACTGTGGTACCGCCTTCACCGTGAGCTTGAAGCTCGGCAATGGCGGCCGAAATGGTTTCGGGTGAATCACACAAACCCGTGGGTGCTAGCTAGAGTTGTGGAAATGCTAAAGGAAGCCAAGAGAGGAAAGACGGTTGCTTAAGTAGCGGAGATGGCAGAGAGCAACGGCAATAATCCCCCTCGGGTCAAACCTACCATGGGAGCACTGAGAGCGATGGGAGCAGTTGAGGTATGGACGTTTGAGGGCGGTGCACGACGGGCATTAAATGCAAAGAGCCGTTGGCCATTACACGGAGTGGACATGGCGCTGATCCAGGTCCTGCGCACACCATGTCTTTGACTCAACCGCAACGTTCGCGCGAGCGCGAGGAAGGAGACGACGCGGCCACCGTTAGATCAAAATCGGACGGTTTCAGTGAATGGGACGATCGACCGGTCCGATCGGCCACTCAATCCAGGCCGTTAACTCCAAATCAGACAGCTCAAGTGAATGGGGTGATCGGCTGGTTCGATCGGCCACTCAATCCAGGCCGTTATCTCCAAATCGGACGGCTCCCCTGTGATCGAATCGGCAACGCTCCGCGCCAACGTGGGCCACGAGATGTCGATCCAACGGCCCACAGCGCTCACGCTTGATCGACCGCGGCGGTGCAGCTAGTTGACTGGGCCGAGTCAAGTGGCTCGAGCCCGAGTCTGACTCGAACCCTAGGAACAGTGCCAAAGATTAGGTTTTGATTTTTGGGCTAGAACTTTGAGGAATTTTTAGAGGTAGCAAACCAGCTCCAAATATCATGAGATTTTAACTGGAGGTTTCCGACCTTAGGATTAACATTGCATAAAATTTTCAGAGGTTTTCATGCATTGCATTCTTCTCAAGAAATTCCAGAAGGTTTAGGTTAAGGTTTGACCAAGCTTTGACTGGGTTTGACTTGCCTCCAAAAATTATCAAATAATTTTTAAAAATTATGAAATAATTCCGAGGTGTCACATACCATCCCTAGAGCTCAGGAAAAATATTTACATGGGTTTGACACAAGATCTTTGCCAAGGAGGTTTTTGACTAGAGTTATTTGGAGATTTGATTTTTGATTTCCATAATTCTTTTACATGAATTACAGAATAGTGCAATTACTTCAAGATGCAAGAAAAGTTTTAATTTCTACTCATTTTCTTACATTTGAAGCAAAAACTTAGAATTGGGATGTCACAGAACGTGACGAGGGTGGGGTCAATGACAGTGGAAATCAGCGAGGACGAGCTTCGGCGGCGGCGGAATCCGGCGAAACGAAGACGAAACCGACGACGATTTCTTGGGGCTTCAGGAGAGAAGGACAAGGCGAAGATTTTGACGTGGGGAGCGCACTTTTAAAGGGTCGGGAAGGGAGAATTTGAGAGGGAGACGACGTCGGCGTGAGCTCAGACACGAACGGGTGAAGGAGCCATGCGTGAGGAAGACAAAGCTGACGGGGTAGGGTAACAGACCGGTAGGCAGCTCTGCCGAAAAAAGGGAAAAGGCCCGGAGAGAAAAAGATTGAGCCCAAAAGAAAATCCGGAGAAGAAAAGACTTTCCGAATTTTAGAAAATGGATTAAAGCAAACCAAGTTCAAAAAAATAGCAAATAAACTGCAAAAATTCCTAGAAAATTCAAGCAAATACTCTGGAACTCAAGGAACCCAAATAAAATGATTTTGAATTTAATTGAAGTTTACATTATTCACATTAAATTATTTTGATTTTTAAAAGTTCAAATTAAGCTTTGACTTAACCAAGAAAATTCAAATGATTATTTTTATTTTCAAAGGCTTCAAAAACACTCAAATTTGGAATGTTACAATTTTTCAGATGGACTAGAGAAGAGTATTATTTGTCGATTGCTCTTTTCCATTGGTACTTTCTACACTGTATGAAGTTAGTTATATTAAAATCGTGATGTAGATATATTGATATAAACCATTTTTTCTTCAGAGAAGTGAAGTACATGGTGATATAATTTGGCTAGTTCATTTTTGGTTATTAGAATGTATGCCGTTAATGCGTTATGTCAAATTGTGAATAATCAACGGAAAAGAAAATAAATAGTGGTAAGTAATCTGTACTACTAAATCAATGCATTTTTACTTGCATATATAATGGATGATAAGAGCACCACTCTTGAGGATCTAGAAGAGTATGATTTGATAATTAATAAGAGATTTAAGAGTGAGGAAGATGGTTTTCAGTTTTACAATAGTGTAACATGATCCTTCAACAAAAATGATAATCCATTGGCAATACCTTTTCTACAGAGAAGGATACCGGAAAGACGTATACATGGAGATGACCGACCGACGTATACATGAACATTCTGGTCGAAGTTTTGTGACCTAATAATACTTTTGTATCAATTCATGTAAATATTTTTATCAAGATCAATTGCCTTTGTGGAATCTTTGATTACTAAGCTGTTCATTGTACATGACTACATTTATTTCCTCTTTGAATATACAGTCTTGTTTTTCACTGGCAGGTCTTGCGCCAATGATGTATGAATGTGTGGTGGAGGCCAGTGGCAACAATCCTAAATATCAATCTTTCATCGTCGAACACCAAATCGCTAAGCCAACACACTTGACGAGATAAATTATGTCCCGATCTTCTGATGAAAAGGATAATTCGATTTGGAGAAACGACTCTCACGATTCGGCTACCAATCGTATACGACTAATATACCAACCAATCGCTGAACCAACTCCGAGATTGTTATTAACATTGCTAGAAGCACGATCGACATGATCACGGAGATCAATTCCTGCAAGTAATCGAAGAACAAGCAAGAACGAGGGAGATAAGTATTATGAAATTACAAATAGGAACAAGCTTTATATTGAGATATGGGGTTCCGGAGACAATGTCGCTGTTGTACTCGTCGAACAAAAGGACAATGTATAAAGTAGTATAGGCTAAACTTTAATATAACAAAACCCAATTTTAGTAGAGGGGCAGCGGTTGCTATATGAGGAGGTGCGGACAAGAAAGGTGGGCACCCTAGGGGGGGGGGGTGGCCAGAGAGGTGGGCACCCTAGGGATGTGCGGCCAAGGTGGGTAATTTGATTACTGTTAGACCGAAACGGCGACTAGAGGGGGTGAATAGGAGCACGATCTCTTTTTCACCAAGATCAGATTCAACACGATTTTCACTCCAATAGCAATGAGAGCTATGAAGATAAATATACAAGCATAGCGGAAGACTTGTATTGAATCCAATCAAAGCCCCGAAGCAAAACAACCAAAAATCATAAAAACTCAATCTGTCATAAGATGGGCAGTATGACCTCTCAGATTGGCGGGTCGACTTTTACATGGGGCAGTCTGACCTCTCAGATTGGCGGTCTGACCTCCAGCCTGATGAACAGTAAAATCAGCCCAAAAAACGAAGTTGTAAATAGGTGTAACTTTTGATCTATAACTCCAAACTCGATGAAACTTGGAACACACATTCTCTAGGATATTAGGAACCTATTCCAATCAAAGATCATGAAGATCCTCAGCAAAGTTACGACCTTTTTCCGTTTGAGTGAAGGATGGTTCAAAACCGAGTCAAAACGAAAACTAGATCCAAAACCTTACTCGTGGGTTAGAGATGATCAAGATGGTCCTAGATGAGTTCCATCATGTCACAGCAAGCAAGATTGAGGGCAGAAATCAATAGAAAACTTGCGAATCAAAGATGGCCCCAAAATCACAAAATAGAGAGCGAGAACGAAAAGAGACTCATATAAAGAAAACTTGCATAGATTGATTTGTGATTGTTGCTGGTTTACAACCACTCCAACATGGAGGACAAAACTCAATACATAAGCGCACAATCAATCTTCTCTTCAAGAATCCTAACCTCTCCACTCCCTAATCTCAAAAACAAAACTATGGTTTCAAAACAAGGTAAAGGATTAGAGGAGGTGCACAGCACCCTCTCATATTTATAGTGGAGGCTAATCTTCTAGAAGAGTTCCTATTGGGTACCCGTTAAGCCCACACACAAACGGGTTTAACTCACGCACGTATTTTAAAGCGTCGTCTTCATCTTCTCTTGACCAAAACCCCTCCTCCTTGCGTCGTCTTGCGCCTCGGTTTAGCCAAAAGCAAACAAGACGGTATTTTAGTGATATTACCAAAATACCCCTTCTCGATCCTTCTCTAAAGACCGGGTCAAATCTTCATGAGGCAGTTCCATGCTTCACCACGTGTAGTTTGATCAACGACCCTCATCATGTCGGCAAATCTCTCGCATCCGGCTCCCACCGAAACCACCATGGCACTTGCATCGACCCCCACGCTGCTTGATGCAACCCAACGCACCGAACTTTCCGTTCGGTCATCCTTGTCCATTTTGTGCCACGCTCGAATCCAATGACTTCACCCGGCACTATTGATCGTTCTGAACCTCAGCTCTCAAGCCTAGTCCCGATCATCCTCGCCGTTGACCGTCGTTGACCTCCAAGCAACCTACACAACAATAGACCAAGAAATCGATTTCGAGAACAAGTTCTTCGCAACTTGACCCACGTTAGTCAAAACATGCATCATGCAACATATATGCACTGAAACTCATGAACTTGACTCAACAAACAAACATCACCGCTACAAGGAACGATGATACAAGTGAAAACCGGTCAGACCGATATTCAATGGTTGATCTGACCGCCCTCTGGCCGGTCAGACCGCCCAGTAGGGATTTAGCCAAATTTCAGCCCCTAAAAACCGAAATCTCTCTGGAAATTTCAAACGAATAGAACTTTTGACTGGAGACTCCAAAAATTATGAGACCAAGTGCATTAGAATCCCCTCTCTTGTCTACACCCTTTATTTTTGGCCCAGCTCAAAACTCCACTTTTTGTGTTGGCCGATCCGACCACCGCCCATGGCTAGTCGGATCGCCATCGGCCGTCGACCGCCCAGGTGGCGGTCGATCGCCGCGATTGACCGGCTCGATCGCCGCCCTAGCCGGTCAGACCGCCAGTGACCCAACAACACAGATTTTTGCCGAAAATGCGTGATTCGAGAAACCTTCAACGCCATTGCCAATTGTAACATCATCCTAAGATCATGAGCATATCCCCATGATATCCACAATCTCCCCCTTGATGCACACATTGGTAATCTTTCAAAAATGTAAGTTTTAAAGTTTGAAAAGTAAACTAGTTGACGTTTTCGTACAAAGGCACAACTTGGTCCAAGAGCAAGAGAAAGCAATGGAAATGACCAAGTTGGCTTCAGATTAGTATAGGCAAACGAGATAAGTCAAAAGAAAATAAGAAAGCTTCAATTTCCAAAGGAGAGTAAAAAATCTCACTTAAGGTCCATATGAAAAAACAATTGTTCAAATTGACCTTTGATCATTGTGAGGTTCCAAGAATTGCAATTCAAGTTCAGAAATGACAATACGATCATAAAAATGCAAATACAAAGCTCCCCTCACTTTGATCATCATTTTTCCAGAAAATTTTATTTTCTCCAAATTGCTCCCCCTTTCAACATTTTTGCTACTTCTTCTCCCCCTTTGACAATGGAGTCATCAATGAATCACGCATTCCTCTCATCCGAGATATAAATGCGAAATGAGGAAGAAGCATAAGAAAGAGCATGCATGAAATGCAATGGAGTGGCTTTATTTTTTGAATTTAGCATATTTTAGCACAGAAGCTTTGAAGATTACCGGAAGAACAAGCTAGCATTTCTATAATCACACAATACATATCAAGCCTGAAAGCGCTAGCAAGATCATGTTAAGACATATATATCAAAGCTAAGGTAGAAGACTCAAAGTAAAAGAGATGAATTGTAATAATTTAAGCAAATCTTCAAAACTAGCAAGTTCATCAACATAGATTCTAAAGTGATAATGGCCATGTCAGAATGTCAATGTGAGATCAAGAAGCTATAAATGACCATCCTAGAGACAGAAAGTCCGGAATTGAATCATTTTGCTCAAAAGAGCTTCAGTCACCCATTTTTACAACAGTTTTTCATTTGCAATGAATATTGATGTTGATTAAATGTCTATCTTAGTGAAGAAGATCCTGTATTAGGAGCCATCCACAAACTCTTCCTAAGCTTCAACCAAGGCAATTTAACAGTCTATCTTAGTGAGAAAAATCCTGGATTAGGAGCCATCCACAATCTCTTCCTAAGCTTCAATCAGGGCGACAAATCTTGATGTTCATGTCAATTTTGACAAGCAATCCCCATGAGATCATTTGGATCATCAAACTATCTCTAAGTTCATGTCTTTGACAAGTAGTCGCGTGAGAATAGTTTGGCACAGATTTTGAAAATTGATTTTTTAATTTGCACAAGAGCAGTTTTAGATTCGCAAGGGAACAAAAGACTCAAGAGATGTTCAATCCTAGATTCAAGATCTAACAAAGCAATTTTGACAGGGCCAATGTCACTAGAGGATCACTAATTGTGCAACTTAGCTAAAAGATCCACAAATTGCAATTTTTAGTTCAAATTGTCTTAAAGTTCTAGCTCATTTAGCAAAGACTAATCTACACATGTGAAAGCATGATAATTCTAGCAAGTCAAAGTACTAGACATGATATTGAGCAAAAATTAAAATACTAAAACTCAAGAGGGTAATAAGCAAAGCTTCATCAATTTAAAAGATAAGCAGTAAGACTTATATTACAATGTATCTTTTTGTGATTTTCATATGAATGTAATATAATACAATAAGATGCAAGAAAAATCTAAAAGCCTAAAAAGTTCAAAAGATCAACAAGTTGAGAAAAGAACAAGGAAAGATCAAGAACAAGGAAAGTTCAGAAAGAACCAACTCCCTTCAAATCACCCATAGGGTAAATTACCCTAACTCACTTCTCAAGGTAGCAAACCTAGTTGGGTCTAAAGGCTTGGTGAGGATATCAGCTAACTGAGTCTCGGACTCCACAAAATGTCGCACAATATCACCCTTCTCTATATGGTCTCTAAGGAAGTGATAGCGAATGTCTATGTGCTTGGTACTAGAGTGTTGCACTGGGTTCTTAGCAATATTAATGGCAGAAGTGTTATCACAGAGAAGAGAAACACTAGCAAAAGATAACCCAAAGTCCTTAAGAGTGGACACCATCCACAAAATCTGACTACAAAGAATCGGCGCAGACTACATATTCGCTTCAAGTAGTGGATTGTGCAACAGATGACTGCTTCCTAGAAGACCAAGAGACAAGAGAAGTACCTAAGAAGTGACAAGTGCCTGAGGTACTCTTCCTATCTAACCGACAACCCGCAAAATCAGAATCAGAAAACCCCCGAATGAACAAAGAAGAAGAGCAGGAATACCAAATGCCATACTGGAGGGTAAAGTAAAGGTACCTGAAGATGTGCTTGACGGCTTGGCGATGTGAAGTCCCCTGAGACGCCTTAAACCTCGCGCGGAGGTAGACCGTGAAGTGAATGTCCGGTCTTGAGGCCGTCAGGTACAGAAGGGCGCCGATCATGCTGTGGTACTCGCGTTGATCCACGGCTTCTCTGTCACACCCTGGCTATGCGGAAGCCAAGATATTACCTAAAATCTCTACTACCAAACGACATTATAAACAACTAGGTGAGTACACGACTCAAAGAAGTACAAAAGAATATGTGAACACAAAGAGTACCATTTGTCATCGTAAAATGAATCAACATTTGGATTAGAATCATCATATGAAAGAATGAATGAATGCACATGCTCTTCTCTTTTGCTCATACCAGTACAGCGAGTGAATACCCGTCGGTGTTCACTTATACCCGCATTCTACAAAATGCGGGGATCCAAAGCCCGTTTGAGAACATGTCAAATTGGGGACCCATGTTGCCCACATTGGAATAATGGGTCTTACAATCACTACCCACTCCTGTGGGTGTCGCAAGATCAAAACTTGCATGCATGAATGAATTTGATGAATAATGAAATAACAAAAATCGAATCTTAGTAAGACAAACCATCATGAACAAGTACATATCACCATGATTCATCATATTATCACCAAACAGATAAGAACACGTATCAATCACAATTGTATAACTGTACTTGCCTTTCTCCGCTACGACGCGCGGGGAGGCAAGGATGAGGCCCCTTACTCCGGAAGTCCGCCTCCTACACGAGAACATTACTAGCAATAAGAATGCTGAGGAAAATGTACCCACTCACACTCTTTAATCCGACTCCCCACAACCTAGGGTTCAAATAAGGGTTATACTCAATTTTCCCGACAGTCTAGCAGTAAGTCCCACGTAACAGCAGTACGAAAATCACCATAACTTTCACTACGAAACTCGGAACGGAGTGATCTTGGACTCTCTGGAATCACGACAACACCGTTTACGATAATCTAGTTGGGCAAGTCCCCTGATTCGGCATCCTAATATTTCTTATGTTTAGGTGAAATTTCTGTCTCTGTAATCTAACAGTCAGCGAAACAGCGGCGGTAAAAATTCCATAACTTTTGATTGCCAACTCTAAAAATTGTGTTCTTTATCAACTTGGAAAGCTTAATGAAGTTCCCACAAGTTTCGTGTTGGGGGACCTTTCTGATTCGGTCTCTAAATAATTCTTACTGGCCAGACAAGCAAACTACCAATTCTCGTCAGCATCTTCTGGAAAGTCGCACTAAAACTACCATAAGTTCTAATCCGTAACACCAAATCAGGTGATCGTGATGCCTAATGATAGCTAAGACCGAGGGCTACAACTTTCTAACAGGTGGTCAGATCAGAAAACGTACGCATCCCACCCAAAACGGACGAGCAACAGCGCTGAACAAATCTGATCTGCTACTGACAGTACCAACGTGAATTGAAAATGCTACCGATCTTTCAGGGATCGAAGTTACCCTTAATGAATCGCTAGAGGATATCACCTTGCTGCGTGCCGGTGCCCTTCTCCTCCCCAGCCCTCCTCTTCCTTCTTCCTCTCCTCCTCTTCCTCCTCTCCGTGCTCCTCCTCTTTGCGTGTCCTCCAAGCTGCCGCTTCTCACCTTTCTTCCAATGGACAGCAGCGAGGGCCTTCGCCGGGGAGGATGGTGGCGCTATTGGGGAGGTGGTGGCACAGGGGAGGCGCAAGGGGGAGAGGGGAGAGTGGGGGCGGCTAGGGTTTGGGCCGCCTCCCCTTGGCCGGCCTCCCCTCTTGGGCCTGTTGGGCCGCGGCCAGCGGCCCAGGTTGGTGAAATTTTATAGATAGCCCCCTTTTTTAAGAAAAATTCCATTCTTTTACTTTGGTTTTCTCCCCCCGGCTTCCTTTCTAATTACCCGATTAAGTTTCGGAGTATTACATTCTACCCCCCTTCAACGTAATTCGACCATGAATTCTAAAGAAGCTTAACACACCAGAATAATCCTCTAGAACTTTATCACGTACCTGCTGCGAATAGCTCAGGATATTGCTTGCCCATACGAGACTCCAACTCCCTGGTGGCTTCACTTTCTGACTGATGCGTCCACAACTCCTTGACGTAAACCAATATCTTGTGTCTCAGCACTTGCTCTGACTTCTCCAGAATACGTACCGGATGCGACTCAACTATGAGGTCTTGCTCAATAGTGTGGATATTATGGGGATATGCTCCAGATCTTAGGATGATGTGACAATTTGCAATGGCGTTAACCGTTTGTCGTTTCATGAGTTTTCGACAAAGTTCCGGCTTTTTGGACAGGGGCGGTCCGACCGGCCATAGCATGGCAGTCCGACCGGTCCCAAATCGGTCGGACCGGCCATGTGCGGCGGTCGGACCGGCCGTGACCAAAGAGTGTCAGAATGTGCTGGGCCAAAAATAGAGGGTGTAGGCAAGTGAGGGGATCCCAATGCACATGGTCTCATGATTTTTGGAGTCTCCAGTCAAAAGTTATTCGAGATATAAAATTCGGTAGGGTCAGGATTTGAGGGGCCAAAATTTGGCTAAGTCCCATTGGCGGTCTTACCGCCTCAGTAGTGTGATCGAGCCAAGGTGGGATCGTCGACCGCCCCAGGGGCGATCGGACCGGTTCTGGTTTGGTTCGCCCGTCGTGGCGGCGATGTTTGCTGTGAGGTCAAAGTCATGAGTTTGGTGCTTATGTGTTGCATGATGCATATTTTGACTAACGTGGGTCAAGTTGTGAAGAACTTGTTCCGGATTCGATTTGCTTGTCTATTGTTGTGCGGGTTGCTTGGTGGTCAACGACGGTCAACGGCGAGGATGATCGGGACTAGGCTTGCGAGTGAGGTCCAAAACGATCGGCGATGCGGGTGAGGTCAATGAACTCAAGTATGGTGCGAGAATGGATAAGGATGACCGAACGAACAAGATGCGGTCGATTGGTTTGATCAAGCGGCGCGGAGTCGGTGCAAGTGCCATGGTGGTTTCGGTGGGAGCCGGATGGGAGAGACTTGCCGGCATGGAGAGCCGTTGATCAACCTACACGTATGAGCAGCGAAGTGCTTGCGCAGATGGACTCGGTCTTGGAGAAGGATCGAGAAGGGGTATTTTGGTAATCTTACCAAATACCACCTTGGTGACGTTTTGCCAACCCGCGGCGCAAGACGACGCAAAGAGAAGCGGTTTAGGTCAAGAGGTGTTGAAGACGTAGCTTTAAAATGCGTCGCAGTGTGACCCGCTTGTGTTGGGCCTTAACGGAGCCCATTTAAGTTAAACTTCTAGAAGGTCTAAGTCTCCACTATAAATAGAGGAGGAGGTGGTTGCACCCTCTCTAAACCCTTTCATTATTGTTGAAACCCTAGTTGGCTTAGGGAGAGGATTAGTGGAGGTTAGGGTTCTAGAGAGTTTTGATTTGATTCGTGTTGTTGGATTGAGCTTTGTCCTCCATTAATGGAGTGGTCAGTAAACCCAAACCCTATCAAATCAATCCAAAAGAGTTTGCTCAAAGATATGTCTCTTTGCCTTTCTTATCTCTATTTGGTGATTTTGAGTCTTTCTTTGATTCGTGAGTTTTTGATTGATTTCTTCACGTGATCTAGCTTGCTGTGACATGTGGGAACACATCTAGGATCATCTTGATCATCAATCACCCACGAGCAAGTTTTTGGATCTAGTTTTCGCTTTGAGTCGGTTTTAACCATCCTCCTCTCAAGCGAAAAAGTCGTAACTTTTCCAAGGATCTTCATGATATTCGATTGGAATAGGTTCCTGACATCCTAGAGATCTATTTGCAACGTCATTTTTTGGGCTATTTTTACTGTTCATCAAACTGGAGGTCAGACCGCCCCTGGTGACCGGTCCGACCGCCCAAAGGACCGGTCCGACTGCCATTAACACGGAGGTCAGATCGCCCAACACTTAGAATTTTAGCCCGTGTTGATTTGGTTGTTTTGCTTCGGTTTAGATTGATTCAATACTAGCCTTTGCAGATCGATATATTGATCTTCATAGCTTCCATAGCTATTGGAGTAAAATTTGTATTGGATCTGATCTTGGTTGAAAAAGTGAGCGTGCTCCTATTCACCCCCCTCTAGTCGCCTTTTCGGTCCAACAAGTGGTATCGGAGCCCGGTTAGTTCAATCTTGATCTTAACCGGTCACTGAACTTGGCGATGGATAAGTACTCCACCAAGCCGCATATCTTCGATGGGCACGACTATGCCTATTGAAAGAATCGCATGCGAGTCTTCCTTGAGAGCGAAGGACAAGCTATATGGGAGGTTGTTCGAGCCCCGCTCGTTCTTCCCGAAGTTGTTACGCCGGCTTCAACAGCCCTCTTAGCTAACAACAATAAGGCAAAGAACCTCTTATATGGTGGGCTTGGTAGACAGGAGTATGATCGAATTTGCAATCTTGAGACTGCGCACGAGATTTGGAACACCCTCGAAACCTATCATGAGGGTTCATCCCAAATCAAGAAAGTACGCCAGATAGTCTATAAGCGTGAGTGAATATAACAAATTCGAGATGCGTCCTGGAGAGAGCATCGATGACATTTTCAGTCGCTTTAACAAAGTGATTAATCAGATGAAAGCTGTTGGAATTGAATATTCTCAGTCTGAAAATGCCACCCACCTCTTGGCTGCAATCAACACCAAGGAGTGGGAGATAAAGGCTACCGCCATTGAGGAGAACGTCAACCTCTCTGATCCGACCTTGGAGCTACTCTATAGCAAGCTCAAGACTCATGAGATCAAGAGGATTGATCATCCCAAAAAGAAAAGTTGGCCTTGGTAGCAGACCCGCTCAAGAGAGCTTCTGATGGGTCTTCTGAGACTTCTTCTGGATTTTCGCTTGCTGGTTTATCTGCAATCCATAAAGAGGAGTTTGAGAGTCTCCCTAAGGCCGTGTTAGCCCTCATAGTTAGAAAAGCCACACGTGCCTATAACAATATGAGAAACAAAAAGAGAGGAGATCCCGTGACTTACTATGAGTGTGGTGAGCTCAATCATATCCGGGCAAATTGCCCCAAGTTGAAAGGAAAGAGCAACCATAAGGAGGGAAAGCCAGCTTGAAAGAAGCCTCAATGGAACAAATCAAGATTTGATCTTCGCTAAGTCGACAAAGGCGACTCACCGGTTCTTGCCGCTTTTGGGGAACAATCCTTAAGCGATGTGGACTCCGGGAGCGAGGATGACAAGGAGGAGGAGATCCCTCAAGATAATAAGAAGGGGAAGGCCAAGGACTTCACCGGCGTTTGCTTCATGGCCGACTCCGATGACGTCGACGACGATGAGGATTACCGCGGAAAGAGGAAGGACACGTGGTTCGTCGACTCCTGCTGTTCACGCCACATGACCGGAGACTCAAGATGGTTCACCTCCTTCACACGGTCGTCGGGTGATGACTTCATCACCTTTGGAGATGATAGGCAAGGGCGGATTGAAGGAACGGGATCGATCAGGGTGAACGACAAGTTCATCCTCAAGTACGTCGCCCTTGTGGATAAGCTAAGGTTTAATTTGCTTTCTGTCTCTCAACTTCTTGACGATGGCTATGAGACTAGATTTAAGAAAATGCTTGTCGGGTGCTTGATTCAACTGGTGAGCTTGTTTTTGGGATTACTAGAGTTGCTAGGATCTTTGGAGTTGATTTTTCTGAATCTCTTGCTGGTTCTCTCAAGTGCTTGATTTCATCTTCTTCTTCTGAGTTCTGACTTTGACACCGTCGTTTGGGGCATATTGGTTTTGATCATCTGACGCGAGTTAGCAACCTTGAGCTCATGAGAGGTTTGTCCAAACTCAAAGCCATCAAGGATGCTGTATGTGCGCCCTGTAGGCATGGCAAGCAAGTTGCCGCCTCACACCCTTCAGTGACTATGGTCATGACTGACGGACCGGGACAATTGCTTCATATGGATACCGTTGGTCCCGCTTAGGTTCGGGCGGTGGTGGAAAATGGTACATTCTTGTCATAGTCGATGATTTCTCTAGATACACTTGGGTGTTCTTTCTTGCTTCGAAGGATGAAGCTTTTGATCATTATCATGATCTTGTTCTTCGTTTGGCTTCTGAACTTCCGAGTGCCTTGAGAGCGATCCGCAGTAACAATGGCACGGAGTTCAAGAATGCCTCTTTGCTTCCTTTTGTGCCGAGCGTGGAATTGAGCATCGATTCTCCTCTCCACACGCCCTCAACAAAATAGCGTTGTGGAAAGGAAGAACGGGACCCTAGTCGAGATGGCTAGGACGATGCTAGATGAGTATAGCACTCAGAGGAGGTTTTGGGCGAAGCTATTTCTCCGCTTGCCATATTGCAAATCGTGTCTTTTTGAGACCGTCTTTGGGCAAGACTCGTTATGAGCTTCGGCTTTGTAGAAAACCCTCTGCCTCGCACTTTCGAGTCTTTGGATCCAAGTGTTTTATTCTCAAGACAGAAACCTAGATAAATTTGAGTCAAGAACTTTTGATGGTTTATTTACGGGTTATCCTGCGCATTCAAGGGTTTTCGAGTTTTAATGTTGAAACTAACTCGTTCAGAGACATGCAATGTCACTTTTGATGAGACTAGCCACGAGCTAGATCGGATATTCGGGTGATACACAGGTGACAGAGAGTATATTCGTAGAGGAAGATGATGATGGACTCGATGATGCTCTTCCACCTGCTGCTGTTGATGCTCCTCTTCCAGCACAAGAACCTGTGGTGACTACTTCGCCTTGGCTGAGGCACCACGCCGATCTTCATTATCGATGAGTACTGCGGAGGTCGAAGAGGTATTTTCCTCTCCGGGTGCGCCATTTCACATTCAAAAGCAGCATCCTCCGGATCAGATGATAGGTAATCTCCATGAGCTAGCCACTCGCTCCAGGTATCATGATCCAAACCTCTATTCTCATTCTGCTTTTGTAGCTTCTTTTGAACCCCGCGATATATCACATGCTTTATCTGATTCTAGTTGGGTCAATACCATGCATGAGGAGTTAGAGAATTTTGAGAGGAATAAGGTGCGGAACCTAGTAGAACCTCCTAGTGGTCATAATGTTATAGGAACCATTTGGGTTTTCAAAACAAACAAAATGAGGATGGTTACGTGATTAGAAACAAGGCTAGGTTGGTAGCTCGTGGGTTTAGCCAAGTTGAGGGGTTAGATTTTGATGAGACCTTTGCTCCTGTTGCTAGACTAGAAGCCATTCGATCTCGCTTGCATTTCTTTGCATCTAAGGGCTTTAAATTATATCAGATGGATGTTAAGAGTGCCTTTTTGAATGGTTACATAGAGGAGGAAGTGTATGTTAGGCAACCCCCAGGCTTTGAGAATCCCAAGAACCCACATCATGTCTTCAAGTTGTCCAAAGCCTTGTATGGTCTTAAACAAGCTCCTAGAGCCTGGTATGATAGGCTTAAGACCTTCTTGCTTAAGAATAATTTTGATATGGGTAAGGTAGACAAGACCTTGTTCATTCTTAAGCGTGGCAATAACTTCTTACTTGCGCAGATTTACGTTGATGATATTATCTTTGGTGGTTCTTCTCGTGTTCTTGTTTCCAGCTTTTCTGAGACTATGTCTAGGGAATTTGAGATGAGCATGATGGGAGAGCTCAATTACTTTATTGGGCTTCAAATCAAGCAATGTAAGGAAGTGATCTTCATCCATTAGACGAAGTATACTAAGGATATGCTCAAACGCTTCGACATGGGTGACTGCAAGCCGATCGCCACTCCCATGGCGACTTCGACTACTTTGGATCCAGATGAGGAAGGAGAAGCCGTGGATCAACGCGAGTACCGCAGCATGAACGGCTCCCTCCTGTACCTGACGGCCTCAAGACCGGACATCCACTTCACAGTCTGCCTCTGCGCGAGGTTTCAAGCATCTCCGAGAGCTTCCCATCGCCAAGCTGTTAAGCGCATAGTCAGGTATTTACACTCTACCCTCCAGTATGGCATTTGATACTCTTGCTCTTCTTCATTGTCCATTCAGGGGTTTTCTGATTCTGATTTTGCGGGCTATCGGCTTGATAGGAAGAGTACCTTGGGCACTTGTCACTTCCTAGACACTTCTCTTGTTTCTTGGTCTTCTAGGAAGTAGTCCTCTGTTGCATAATCTACTGCTGAAGCTGAATATGTAGCTGCTGCTAGTTGCTGTAGTCAGATTTTGTGGATAGTATCCATTCTTAAGGACTATGGGTTAAATTTTGCTAGTGTTCCTCTTTTCTGTGATAACACATCTGCTATTAACATTGCTAAGAACCCTGTGCAACACTCTAGGACCAAGCACATAGACATTCGCTATCACTTCCTTAGAGACCATGTCGAGAAGGGTGATATTGTGCTGCACTTCGTGGAGTCTGAACCGAAACTGGCTGATATCCTCACCAAGCCTTTAGACCTAACTAGGTTTGCCACCTTGAGAAGTGAGTTAGGGGTAATTTATCCCTATGGGTTGGTTTGAGGGGGAGTTCGATCTTTTCTGATCTTACCTTGTTCTTTTGATCTTTTATTGTTCTTTTTCTGAACTTTTTGATCTTTTTGAACTTTTTAAGTTTTTAGGCTTTTTATTGCATCTCATTGTATAATATTGCATTCATATGAAAAATTCAACAAGTGGTATGAAAAATCCAAAAAGATGCATTGCAATATAAGATTTTCTGCTTATCTTTTAAAATTGATGAAGCTTTGCCTATTACCCTTTGGAGCTTTAGTATTTCAATTCTTGCTGAATGCCATGTCTAGTTCTTTGACTTGCTAGAATTATCATGCTTTTACATATGTAGCTAAGTCTTTGCTATATGAGCTAGAATTTTAAAACAACTCGAACTAAAAATTGTAATTTATGGATGTTTTAGCGAGTTGCGCAATTAGTGCTCCTTTTGTGACATTGGCCCTGTCAGAATTGCTTTGTTAGCTCTTGAATCTAAAATTGACCATTACTTGAGCTTTTTGTGTTCTTGATATTCTAAAACTGCTCCTGTGAAAAATAAAAAATCAAGATTGTCTTATGCTTAAAATGTGCCCAACTACTCTTACGAGACTGCTTGTCAAAGACATGAACTTGGAGATAGTTTGATGATCTAGACGATCTCATGTGGATTGCTTGTCAGATATGACATGAACCTCAAGATTTGTCGCCCTGGTAGAAGCTTAGAAAGAGTTTGTGGATGGCTCCTAGTCCAGGATCTTCTTTACTAAGATATACCTTTAATCAACTTCTGGTCGAAGCTTAGGATGAGTTTGTGGATGGCTTCTAGTCCAGGATCTTGTCACTAAGTTAGATCATTAGTCAACTTCAATATTCAATGCAATAAGAAAACTGTTGACAAATGGGCTTTTAAGAAATACTGAGCAAAATGATTCAATACAGGACCTGATTGACTCTTAATTTGGTCTTTGTTAGATTTTTGATCTCACTTTGACATGGCCAGTTTCACTTTAGGATCCCTGTTGATGAACTTGCTGAATTTGAAGCTTTACTTAAATTGATCAAATCTATTGCTTTACTTTTGATCCTTTGTGCTTAGCTTTGATATATATGTCTTACCATGATCTTGCTAGCGCTGTCAGGCTTGATATGTTGTTTGTGCAATATTAGAAATACTGGCTAGCTCTTTTGGGTAATCTTCAAAACTTCTTGTAATCAAAAATTGAAAAATACAAAAATGAAGCCACTTCATTGCACTTCATGCATACTTCTTCTTTTTGCTTCTCCCTTCATTCTGCATTTGTTATCTCTGGATGAGAGGAAGGCGTGATTCCTTGATGACTCCATTGTCAAAAGGGGAGAAGATATTTCAATGTTGGGGAGAAGATTATTCAAAGGGGAAAAAGTTGGAAAATTTGAACTTTTCTGTAATCCGAGGATCATAGTGAGGGGGAGTTTTTGAATTGCATTCTTATTGTCTTATTGATTCTTCTGAACTTGAATTGCATTTTTTACTCCTCACAATGATCAAAGGTCAATTGAACAATTGTTCTTTCATGTGGATCTTAAGTGAGATTTTTGACCTTTTTCTGGAAATCAAAGTTTTTATGCTTTCTTTTGCCTTATCACACATGCCTATGCTATTCTGATACCAGCTTGGTCATTTCCATTGCTTTCTCTTGCTTATGGACCAAGTTGTGCCTTTGTGCGAAAACGAAAGTATTTTACTTTTCAAACCTCCAAATTACATTTTCTAGATTATTGCCAATGTGTTCATCAAGGGGGAGATTGTGGATATCATGGGGATATGCTCCAGATCTTAGGATGATGTGAGAATTGGCAATGGCGTTAACCGTTTGTCGTTTCATGAGTTTTCGACAAAGTTCAGGCTTTCTGGACAGGAGCGGTCCAACCGGCCATAGCATGGCGGTCCGACCGGTCCCAAATCGGTCGGACCGGCCATGTGCGGCGGTCGGACCGGCCGTGACCAAAGAGTGTCAGAATGTGATAGGCCAAAAATAGAGGGTGTAGGCAAGTGAGGGGATCCCAATGCACTTGGTCTCATGATTTTTGGAGTCTCCAGTCAAAAGTTATTCGAGATATAAAATTCCAGTAGGGTCTGGGATTTAAGGGGCCAAAATTTGGCTAAGTCCCATTGGCCGGTCGACGGGCTGTAGTCGGGTGATCGGCCGCGGAGGGGTGGTCGACCGCCCCGAGGGGCGATCCGTTGGGTTCCACTTGGTTCGCCGCCCGTCGTGGCGCGATGTTTGGTTGTGAGGTCAAAGTCATGAGTTTGGTGCTTATGTGTTGCATGATGCATGTTTTGACTAACGTGGGTCAAGTTGTGAAGAACTTGTTCCTGATTCGATTTGCTTGTCTATTGTTGTGCGGGTTGCTTGGTGGTCAACGACGGTCAACGGCGAGGATGATCGGACTAGGCTCGAGAGATGAGGTCCAGAACGATCGACGATGCCGGGTGAGGTCAATGAACTCAAGTATGGTGCAGAATGGACAAGGATGACCGAACGGACAGTTCGGTGCGACTGGTTTGATAAAGCGGCGCGGGAGTCGGTGCAAGTGCCATGGTGGTTTCGGTGGGAGCCGGATGGGAGAGACTTGCCGACATGGAGAGAGCCGTTGATCAACCTACGTGCATGAGCAGCGAAGTGCTTCGCGCAGATGGACTTGGTCTTCGGAGAAGGATCGAGAAGGGGTATTTTGGTAATCTTACCAAATACCACCTTGGTGACCTTTTACCAACCCGCGGCGCAAGACGACGCAAAGAGAAGCGGTTTAGGTCAAGAGGTGTTGAAGATGGCGCTTTAAAATGCGTGCGTGTGTGACCCATTTGTGTTGGGCCTTAACGGGAGCCCATTTAAGTTAAACTTCTAGAAGGTTTAAATCTCCACTATAAATAGAGGAGGGAGGTGGCTGCACCCTCTCTAAACCCTTTCATTATTGTTGAAACCCTAGTTTGGCTTAGGGAGAGGATTAGTGGAGGTTAGGGTTCTAGAGAGTTTTGATTTGATTTCGTGCTCTTGGATTGAGCTTTGTCCTCCATTGATGGAGTGGCTGTAAACCCAAACCCTATTAAATCAATCCAAAGAAAGTTTGCTCAAAGATGTGTCTCTTTGCCTTTCTTCTCTCTATTTGGTGATTTTGAGTCTTTCTTTGATTCGTGAGTTTTTGATTGATTTCTTCATTTGATCTAGCTTGCTGTGACATGTGGGAACACATCTAGGATCATCTTGATCATCAATCACCCACGAGCAAATTTTTGGATCTAGTTTTCGTTTTGACTCGGTTTTGAACCATCCTCCTCTCAAACTGAAAAATGTCGTAACTTTTCCAAGGATCTTCACGATATTCGATTGGAATAGGTTCCTGACATCCTAGAGAAGGTGTGTTCCAAGTTTTATCAAGTTTGGAGTTGTAGATCAAAAGTTACATCTATTTGCAACTTTATTTTTGGGTGCTTTTATCTGCTCATCGACTAGAGCTCGATCGCCCACGTGACGGTCCGACCGCCCAAGGGACCGGTCCGACCGCCATTAACACAGAGGTCAGACCGCCCAACACTTTGAATTTTAGCCCGTGTTGATTTAGGTTGTTTTGCTTCGGGGTTTAGATTGGATTCAATACTAGTCTTCCGCTGTACTGGTATATTGATCTTCATAGCTTCCATAGCTATTGGAGTGAAATTTGTATTGGATCTGATCTTGGTTGAAAAAGTGAGCGTGCTCCTATTCACCCCCCTCTAGTCGCCTTTTTGGTCCAACAAATAGTCAGCGGCTCTAATGATATCTTATGCTCTGGGTCTTTCAAAAACTTCCTCAGCATAAACGTGAAACACATTGTGGACTCCCCGCATGGACTCTGGATGGTTCAAGCGGTAGGCTAGCTTCCCAATCCTCGCAATAATCGGGAACAGTCCGACGTACCTTGGGCTAAGAGTCCCTTTGGTACCGAATCGGACAATGCCTTTGGCGGGAGACACTCTCAAAAGCACCTGGTCTCCCACCGCAAACTTCAAGTCACGTCTCCTGACATATGCATAACTATTCTGCCTGCTCTGCGCTGTTAGCAGATTATGTCTCACCATGGCTACACGCTCAACTGTCTTTTGAATCCAGTCCGGTCCCAAAACTGCTTTCTCCCCCACTGCATCCCAACAGAGTGGCGATCTGCATTTCCGCCCATACAAAACTTCAAATGGTGCGGCTCTAATGATAGAGTGATAACTTTTATTGTAGGCAAACTCTGCAAGTGGCAACTGGTACTCCCAACTGCCCTTCCATGACAATACGTAGGTCCGCAACATATCCTCCAAGGTCTGAGTGCGCTCTAACTGTCCATCTGTCTGAGGATGGAATGCTATGCTAAGTCGAAGTTGTGTGCCCAAGGCACTCTGCAGACTCTCCCAGAATTTGGACACAAACTTCGCATCCCTGTCTCGAAATAATAGTTTTGGGCACCACATGCAGTCTCACTATTTCTCGCAAATAGATAGGAGCTAGATCACTCGCTGAACTGGTTGTGCGAGTAGGAATGAAGTGAGCAGACTTGCTAAAACGACCCACTACTACCCAAATGACATCCTTTCCTCGCGGCGAGCGAGGTAACGCCACCACAAAATCCATTGAGATGTCATCCCAAGGCCACCGGGGAACCTCCAAAGGCTGCAACAACCCTGCAGGTCGTTTGTGCTCAGCTTTTACTTGTTGGCAAACACCACAAGAAGCCACATAATTAGCAATGTCCACATTCATCCTCTTCCACCAAAAGTGTTGTTTAAGATCTCGATACATCTTAGTCTCACCAGGGAGAACGGTGTACGGAGTGCGATGTACCTCCCTCAAAATGTCATCTTTGACCTCCGCTTTTTGCGGTACGCACAGACGGCCTTTAAACCTCAAGGCACCCGAATCATCCACACTGAAATCTCCTTCTTTACCCTCGTCCAAACGCTTCCTGACCTCCTGTAGTAACCGGTCACTTGCCGCGCCTCGCACACGGTGCAGGATCACGACTCGAGGATCAACTGGGTCTCAACATGTGCTGTGCCCGCGTAACAATATGATATCCCTATGCGGTCAAAATCAGCAATGAGACAATCTAGAGTAGCAGGAGTCGCCTTACGACTGAGAGCATCCGCTACCACATTGGCCTTGCCTGGATGATATTGAATAGTCAAATCATAGTCCTTTATCAATTTTAACCACCTCCTTTGCCTCAAATTCAGATCCTTCTGAGTGAAGATATACTTGAGACTCTTGTGATCTGTGAAGATATCGCAAGGCTCACCGTACAGATAATGCCTCCAAATCTTGAGAGCAGAAACAACAGCAGCCAACTCTAAGTCATGAGTGGGATAATTCTACTTATGCTTCTTCAATTGTCTCGATGCATAGGCAATCGCCTTACCATCTTGCATAAGCACACAACCAAGACCAACTCGAGACGCATTAGAAAAGACAGTGAACCGCCTCCCTGGCTCGGGAAGTGTGAGAATATGTAACATCCCAAAACATGGTTTGTGTTTCAAATGTATAAAAATGAGGAGAAATTAAAACTTTTATTGCGTCATATTGTTAATTGAATTTTCTGAAAATTCTTTCAATAGGAATTGTGATTTCAAAAACTTATTGCTTTATTTGGTAAGAAGCAAAACCCTTTGAAACTTTCTAATCAAATCTTGTGACCATCCTCTGGAATTATTTTCCTAGGTTCTAGAACATCTGTATAGCTCCTCTGAAAAATTTCATAATTTTTAGATTTTAGTTGCTATTTTAAGAGGGCAAGTCAAACCAGTTAAATCTTTGGTCAAACCCCAGGGCTGAACACTAGAACATTTTAGTAGAAAAATTTACTTCTTGAAAAACTCTGGAAATATTTCACAAGATTAATGAGTGAGTCAGGAAGCTTCCATCAAAATTTGAGAATTTTTCAAGCTAATCTTCTAGGTCAACGAAATTCCTAATCATATCAGCCTCACTTTTCCACAAAAGTAGCTTTTATTGTTGGGTGACCGACCCAATTTGACTCATTGAACCCAACCACTCTCACCGCACCGCCCTTAGCCTTTCACCTGGATCCGTCTGATTTGGAGACAACGGCCTGGATTGAGTGGCCGATCGGACCGACCGATCGCCCCATTCACTTGAACCGTCCGATTTGGAGACAACGGCCTGGATTGAGTGGGAGATTGGACCTGCCGATCTTCCCATTCTCTTGAGCTGTCCGATCCTGATCGAACGCTCCCGAGCAGCCGCCAACTTACCATTTCGTCGTCTCGCTGCAGCTGGGCCCGGGCAGTCAGCTCCTTCGTCCACCTCCCGTCGTGCGCGCAGGAGCCGAGCCCACTTGGCCGTTGCATCTCAGCAGACGTCCGACAACGGGTTGCCGCACCGCCTTGGCTACCAATCACGTGGTTTCGCCACTCATGCCGCCTATCCTTCCGTCCCCTGGCCTGAACAAAACCCCGGGATGCCCACCTTCTTCCGCACTTCTCCTCTCGGTGGCCGAGGAGGGGGAAGCTCGCACGAGCGTTTCTCTCGGGTAAGTCTCCACCCACGGTGTCCCCCTGCTCATATTTTCCATAGCCTTTCCGTTTTCGCCGTTTTCGCTCATTAGGGTGTTTGTCGTTGCTTGTAGGACCCGGGGCAAATTCGTGTCCTCACTGCCTCCAGAGCGCGCCCACGACTGCTCCTTAGGTCATCATCGGCTCCGGTGAGAGTTTCTCTCTGTTAATTGCGTCATCCCCTTCCTTGGAGCCATCTAATGATTTCCCCTGACCAATTTGGTCGATGCATCGCGGAGACATTTGAAATTGGAGTTCTTCCCACATTTCGGCCGACAACACTATTCCCCATCCATTTTCAAACGGGTGGGTTGTTCATCAATTCCTTTCGGTAGTAGCACCTCCTATGTCTACTTAAGTGTTTCTGATCAGTCTCTAGTTCTCTTTTTGCTCAGGTCGCCATGCCCTCGTGAGGACCTTACCGCCGCCGTTCGGTGACACATCGCCGGAGCTCCTCCGTGGGTCTCTGGTCATTTCTTCAGCTCAGGTAGCTTCACATTACCCTGTAAAAGCTTAGGTGCGCTTTCGTTTGCTTGTTGAGTCGTCCATTCAGTGAGTCCTCCCGAGCCATACCTACACCGCTGCACTCTGTTGTCGTGCCGCCGCTTCAGCTGTTCTCCGACCAAGTATCGGCCGCCAGTCGGACCGTCAGGCTATTAGAAACTCATTCTTGCCCTTGGCCGGCGTCGCCGTGCGGTCGAGACGCCATGAGCCGACAAAGCGTCGCGGAGGCGCGCCTTGTTTTGTCGGCCGACAAAGACAAGAGCGAGTTTATTATGGATAATCACTGCCATTAAATAATAATGATTGATTAACTCTAGTAATGTGCAGCTGTCATGTGGGCCCCCACGGCCGGTTAAGTGATAGCGTAAAACTTGTGTAGTGCGCTTTCCCTTCGGTAAAGCGTTTTCTCTGTGAATGTGAAACTAAAAATACGTGTTCGCGTTTAGAAGGCGTACTTTGGAAATCCGCCTTCGACGTCGTTCTCGGCGGGACCGGGTCAAAGTTGACCTAGTCAGCTCACGATCATGTATCGCCTCGTCGTGGCGGCTAGAATGGAGGTCGGTAAGAAAAAAATAAATAGGTATTTAGAAAATCCCGAGATGAATTATTTGTTAACTAAAAAATACAATTAACTTCAAAAATGCATAACAAATTCATACAAACTCCAAATAGAGTAAACTTTGTTAGGATTCTCTGTTGGGGTAGTTTATTGCAACATAGGTTGTAAGCATGATACTATTACTAAAAATCTGATTTTACAAGTAACTTGTGTACTACTTTCATGCCTTTGAAAAATCATAGAAAATTCATCTTAACTCCTAATGAGGTGAATCATTTTTTGTTGATCATCTCATGTGATGCTCTATCTACCATAAAAATTTCTTGTGCACCACTTCTCTGGAAATTTTTACCTAAACTTTTAGTATAGGATGAATAGTGATAGCTAGTAATTAAACTGGATTTTTCTGAAAACTGATTTTCAAACGGCTATAACTTCTTCATAGAACATCCAATTGAACTAACTCTTGTTGCTATATTCATCTAAAATCAGGATCTTCATTCTGTGAATTTTCCATAATTTTCGGATGATTTTGAATTTCTGGTTCTTTTCGGTTTTATTCGTTCTTATTGTGCTTTCGATTTCATTCGGTAGGTTAAAACGATATTATTGATTACGAGAGCGCTTCTCTGCAGCAAGAGGGTAATCCACAGCAAGGCAAGCAGTTAGATCATATTAATCCCTGTATTTTTCAAGTCTAATATATTGATTTCAACTTGTATGTATGCATCGCTATTTTGTTGTTAAATTATGGTTTGATTAGTTGATCCTATAGTTGCATACTCTGTAGGTATATGATTATTCCTCTACTACCTGAGCCTAGGTTATTTGCTGTGATTGGAGTTTTTTGGATGGGCTCTTGTCACTTAGTAGTTTTCGGGTTATTATTGCTTAGACATGCTTAGCTGTGTGTTTGGGTGAGTAGTAGTGGGGTTATCCACTGCAAGGGCCATCATCCTTTGTAAGGAGGTGAGCATCTTTGATGACTCCGCATCAACGTATGGGGTTTCCTCCCACATGGGCGACTCGTAGTTAATGCACAATATTGAAAACGTCTCGTAGGACTTAGCTTTGCCGGCATACCTAAGGAAGTGTGCTCTATTGCATGGCGAAAAGGCGGTCTGGCGTGTGGGTACATTGGTACACCCCTGCAGGGTTCAAACTATTCGAATAGCCTCGTCCTAGGTTATGGACACGCTTGGATACTCCCCGTGAGAACTAGACTACAACTTTTAACTAAAACTTGATGTGGGTGGTATGAATGGGGAATTTATGCTATTGTTGTGGTGGCTATTGGGTTAGTCATTTCCAGGATGTTGTTGTCATCTATTTATTGTTAATATGATGTTATTTACTACTATTTGAACAATAAAAACATATTGTAAACTTGCTTTTAAATGTACTACATTATTGCAAATAAAGATTGCTTTGTGCTGAAAATAAAACATACAGCCCCCACTTAAATAAGCTTGCATGTAGCTATGTATAGGTCTATTACTCTACACGTAAGTCTTACAGTATAATTTTTTGTACTCATTTGCTTTGCTTAACTATTTGTTGCAGAGGAGGAAGGTGAGCCCCAAGGGCCCCACTTTTGTGAGATGTGCTGCGGGTTTGACGACTAGGCCGGTGGTCCGGTTGGTTGCCTTGTGGGTAAAAGGGCACACTGATTGGCTCTTTTGTTATCGCCATCTTATGGCTGCTCACTTTCGCTACTTATTAGACTCTTTAGTTGTATTTGGCCGGTCGGCTCCTTTTGTAATAACTCTATATTGTATATCTTTCGTATCGTTTAGTTGTGCTATGGATTCTATGTAATGAATGGAGTTGATGCATAATTTTTGTATGGGGTATGTGTATCGCACTTTGGGAAGTACATATACGCCGAGAGCCGTGATATTTGATTTGTAACGCTTTAATCATTTGATTGGTTAAGTATTACAAGTTAAATACCCCGAGGTCTCACAGAATAGGAGAGGTCACCAACTTCTCTTTCGGTGTGCAGAAACTGCGCTCACACTCATCAGTCCACTGGAATCTCACCCCTTCAATAACAATACCACACCTAGGACAGACAGTTGAACTAGCAATCATAACCCCACTAGAACTAACCAACACTGATTGAGAAATTCACTGCATACTCAAATTCACTCTTCTAGCAAACGCCGTAGAGACAACGAATATGTAGCCCCTAAATCAAAAAGGACAAAAGCTTCAAAGGAATGAACTAATAAAGTACCTGTCACCACATCAGGACGGCCTACAGTCACAGGTGTAGGCATGGCGTAGACTCCCTGTGGCATCGGTGCAGAAGATGCCCCAACACTCAACGAAGGATGCACAGGAACTGCTGCTGATGGAGCAAATGACGGAGTCGCAGGTGGTGCGGGGTTCCAGTAGAACCCTGAGGGTGGCACTGGGGAGAACACAGCAGGTGGAACCCATCCAAGAGGGTACTGGGGTGTGGGAGCAGCTACCAAGGTCTGAACTGAACCTCGTGGAGTGGTAGACGAAGATGCTGCAGGGGATGACTCCGACTTAATGATGCTCGCTGGATTCTTCTTGCACACTATCATCTTGTGGCCTGACAGGCCACAATGGCGACAATCTCCCGTGAAGGAACACTCAGAAGCACGATGGTTGTCACCACACTTGAAGCATATCATTCCCTGACCTAGAACTGGGCGCAAGGCTAGCGAAGGAGTATGCTGGGCAGGAGAAGCGGCATGCCTCACGACTGCACGCGCAGACAGTACCGGGAGCGATGGCCTCCTGAAATCTCTTAGGAAGGTGTGGAAGGACCCACCTCCACCGCTGAAGCTCCTCTTGTGTCCACTGACTGATCCTCCAGTAGAGGTAAAGCTGCTAGGAGTCTACCTCTCCCTAGTAAGTTCCCACTCCAACTCCATACCCTTGGCCTGATCGACCCCACTGTTGAAGTCAAGCAAGTTGGTCGCTCCCAGGACGTGGCGATACTCAGGGTTCAGTCCCCTACGGAACCTCTTTGCCTTCTCTCGATCATTGCCAGCCACAACTGGCACAAAATGGACTAAGTTATTGAATCCCGCCGCATAGTCCGCTACAGACAGCTTCCCTGAACGAAAGTCGTTAGGGAATGTTCCATCCTCTCAAGGAAAGAATCAGAATAAAACTTAGCCCTGAACTGCTCCAAGAAATCCTCGCAAGTAACCAGTCCCTGCAGTGGAGTCCTGGCTGATAGGACCCCCTCACACCAGATATCCGCTTGGCCCTTCAGTTGAAAAGCCACGAAGTACGCCTTCTGCGCTGAAGTCATCTCCAATGCGCCAAATTGCCTCTCCATGTACCGAAGCCAGTCAGGTGCCTGTACCGGAGTACCCGCTCCGTCAAAGGTGTCCAGACGAAGGGACATCCACTTTCGGAGGCTCATTCTAGCCTCAGGAGGAGCTGGTGCAGCCATCGGAGCAGCAACAGGTGCACCCATAGTAGGAAGAGCTGCCTGCACCTGTTGGCGAAGCTGCTGAACCTCTCTCTGAAGTTCCCGAATAAGGCCGACGCGCGGCATCAAGAATCGGACGAGTGGCGATGCAACCTCTCGGCTACCTCGCCAACTTGACCTCCTCGGTAGGGATGAGGACGCCACCGAGCCACGTCCACGTCCACGACCACGGCCCGCACCACGCCCACGTCCTCTACCTCTTGCCATTCTGAGTCCCCAAAAACAATAAGTTATCCACTTAACATTGGAGCAAACAAAACAATAATATCATAATGAGTCAACACAAACAGCACAATGAAACAGTCTTATCAGAATCGCGGATGTAATGAATTTTCCCATTCCCACCTACTGTGCACAGTGTGTCAATTTAATTTTTCTTCCTAGCTACCACGGACCTGAAGCCCGCTCTAATACCAACTGTAACACCCTAGTCATACGGAAGCCAAGATATTACCTAAAATCTCTACTACCAAACGACATTATAAACAACTACGAGCATTCTACAATAAAAGAACAACTACGCTCTGCTCGAAAGGGAAGTAGCATAATAAACAGCCTAATTTTGGCAATGCATAAATAATTCAAACATGGAGTCCCATACCAAATAAAATTACTAGTTCCATAACTAGAGGGCACGAATCCATAACCTAAGCATAACGATAGCTATCATCCACCATCAGCTGCATACTTATTATTACAGTTCCACATTGTAATTGCAAAATAGTAAATGAAAATTATCTCAACGGGTGTGTGCAACTGTGTGTCTACTCCCTCCCACAAAATATGTCATCATGGTTCACCTAAAACAAAAAAACACAACAAGGATGAGTCCACGACTCAACAAGTACAAAAGAATATGTGAACACAGTAGTACCATTTGTCATCGTAAAATGAACCAACATTTGGATTAGAATCATCATATGAAAGAATGAATGAATGCACATTCTCTTCTCTTTTGCTCAACCGGTATAGCGAGTGAATACCCGTCGGTGTTCACTTATACCCGCATTCTACAAAATGCGGGGACCCAAAACCTATTTGAGAACATATCAAATCGGGGACCCATGTTGCCCACATTAGAATGGTGGGTCTTGCAATCACTACCCACTCCCGTGGGTATCGCAAGATCAAAACTTGCATGCATGAATGAATAATGAGATAACAAAGAATCGAATCTTAGTAAGGAAAACCATTATGAACAAGTACATATCAACCACAATTGTATAATCAGACTTGCCTTTCTCGCTTCTGACGCGGGGAGGCAAGGATGAGGCCCCTTACTCGGAACTCCGCCTCCTACACGAGAACATTACTAGCAATAAGAACGCTGAGGAAAATGCACCCACTCACACTCTTTAATCCGACTTCGCAACCTAGGGTTGAATAAGGGTTATACTCAATTTTCCGACGGTCTAGCAAGAAGTCTCACGAATAAAGCATCTGAAAATCACCATAACTTTCACTACGAAACTCAGAACGGAGTGATCTTGGACTCTCTGGAATAACGACAACACCGTCGACGATAATCTAGTTGGGCAAGTCCCCTGATTTGGCCTCCTAATATTTATTATGTTCAGGTGAAGTTTCGTCAGAATCGATAGTTAGCGAAACAGCGGCTGTAAAATTCCATAACTTTTTCTTGCCAACTCTAAAAATTGTGTTCTTTATCAACTTGGAAAGCTTAATGAAGTTTCCACAAGTGTCGTGTTGGGTGACAATTCTGATTCGTTCTCTAAATAATTTTTACTGGCCAGACAAGCAAACTGCCAATTCTCGTCAGCATCTACTGGACAGTCACACGAAAACTGCCATAAGTTCTATTCCGTAACTCCAAATCAGGTGATCTCAGTGCCTAAATAAAGCTAAGACCGAGGGATAAAACTATATAAGAGGTGGTCAGATCAGAAAACGTACGCATCCCACCCAAAACGGACAGCAATGGCCCTGAACAAATGATGCCATCTTGGCGGTACCAACTTGAATTGAAAATGCTACCGATCTACCAGGGATCGAAGTTACCCATGATGAATCGCTAAAGGATGTTGCCTTGCTGCGTGCCGGTGCTCTTCTCCTCCCCTTCTCTCCTCCTCTTCCTTCTTCCACTCTTCCTCTTCCTCCTCTCCGTGCTCCTCCGCTTTGGCTGGCCCTCCAACTGTCGCTTTCTCGCCTTTCTTCCAATGGACAGCAGCGAGGGGCTTCGTCAGGGAGGATGGTGGTGCTGTTGGGGAGGTGGTGGCGCAGGGGAGGCGCAAGGGGGAGAGGGGGTGGCGGCTATGGGGGGAGAGGGGAGAGTGGGGGCGGCTAGGGTTTGGGGCGCCCCTCTCTGGCTCGAACCCTCTTGGCCTCCCTCTTGGGCCTCTGGTCGCGCCCACGGACCCAGTTGGCGAAATTTTACAGATAACCCTCTTTTTTCAAATTTTTTTTATTCTTTTACTTTGGTTTTCTCCACCCGACTTCCTTTCTAATTACCCGATTAAGTTTCGAAGTATTACATTCTCCTTCCCCATCTGGATCCAAAACAGTCGAAGTCGTCATGAGAGTGGCGATCGGCTTGCAGTCACCCATATCGAAGCATTTGAGCAGATTCTTAGTGTACTTCGTCTAAGAGATGAAGATCCCTTCCTTGCAATACTTGATCTGAAGTCCCAGAAAGTAGTTGAGCTCTCCCATCATACTCATCTCAAATTCTCTAGACACAGTCTCAGAAAAACTGGAATCAAGAGCATGAGAAGAACCACCAAAGATAATATCATCTACATAAATCTCAATAAGTAGGAAGTCATTACCATGTCTAAGAATGAATAGAGTCTTATCACCTTACCCATCTCAAAATTATTCTTAAGCAAGAAGGTATTTAGTATATCATACCAGGCTCTAGGGGCTGGTTTAAGACCATACAAGGTTTTGGATAGCTTGAAGATATACTTGGGATTCTCAAAGCCCAGGGGTTGCCTAACATACACTTTCTCCTCTATGTAACCATTCACAAAAGCACTCTTGACATCTATTTGATGCAGCCTAAAACTCTTAGATGCAGCAAAAGCAAGCAGAATGCGAATGACTTCTAATCTAGCAACAGGGGCAAATGTTTCATCAAAGTCTAACCCCCCTACTTGGCTGAAACCCTGAGCTACTAATCTAGCCTTGTTTCTAACCACGAATGTAAGGCTATGGGTAGGCTACACTAGCGCAAATTAATAAAAAATCTACCCGTAAACCAAAATCACTGCAGTTATAGATCACGGTCTTACCACTAGACGCAGAAAGCGAAACCGATGCGAGCATGTCGAGGAGGAGTAGTCGTACTAAGTTGATGCAGCACGTCGGGGCATAGTAGTCGTACTACTTCCTCGTCCTCGTCGCGGCGTCCCACGTACAGCTCCGCTCTTGCGGTTCGTCCAAACGCTACTGATGCGGCGCCCCAAAGGTATCCACGTGCACGGAGGAAGCGACGCCGCCGGATCGCTAGATCCGCGAGTGACTAGGGCGTGGGAGAGGTGGCGGCCAGGATTTGAGGATGTCACGAAAAACTTCCCTTCCATCCTGTGCGCCCTTGCTCTCCTTTTATAGACGTCCTTACAATGGGCCTCTACTAATAGAGGCCCATTAGGACTCAATGCCCAGTCTAATTCGGATCTAATCCGAATTAAGCTTCAGCCCCTTAAGTGTGTGACCCTATAGGTTCACGTATGTTTAGACATGACACGAGTATACATACTTGGTCAATAGTTGGTAGCGGCCTCTAGCAAGACGTCCCAACTCCTAAACGTACACAAAGATCATATCGGACGAACCAACACAACGTTATGTACATGCCAATCCCTTTGCCTCACGATATTCGGTCGAGCTCAAGTCGACCACTCTTTCTCGATCTTGTGATCCGGAATCCCTTACTAGGTTAACTCTTAACCTTAAGTAGCATGGCCATGCATTTCTGGATCCGATCACTCGAGGGGCCCAGAGATATCTCTATCAGGTAGAGAAGGGCAAATCCCATCTTGACTGACCATGCCTCGCAGCATGCTTCATGACAAACCCGAAAACTACCTTTATAACTACCCGATTCTGAGTAGCGTTTGATAGCCCCTAAGTAGGTCGATTCACATCGATGTACATGCGACAATCTTAGGTCTAAGGACAAAGGCATACATTGTGTAGAGAGAACCATAAGTATAATTGTTATGTCTCATGTTGGGTAGGTCCAACCCCATGTTCTAAACATGTGTCCACATTATTGGTTTGACATCTCCATGTCTATGACCTGTGAAACATAGTCATCAACTGATACATGTGCTAATCCACCATTCACGTGTGTCCTCACATGAACTCCAACTAGGGACAACTTTAGAATAACCATACAAGTAAAGAGTTTCACAAACAAGTCACATACTTGTTAATCAACACAAAGGCAATATTCAAGGAATATTTATTAAATCATGGATACAACGAAATATCATCATTTCTATGATTGCCTCTAGGGCATATCTCCAACAAGAACCATCCTCACTTTGTTTGTTTTTGAACAACCAATGGGTTCCTATCACATTATGACCACTAGGAGGTTCTACTAGGTTCCAGACCTTGTTCCTCTCAAAATTCTCTAACTCCTCATACATGGCATTAACCCAACTCGAATCAGACAATGCATGAGATATATCGCGGAGTTCAAAAGAGGCAACAAAAGCAGAATGAGAGTAGAGACTCAGATCATGATACCTGGAGCGAGTGACTCACTCATGAAGCTGACCGGTCATCTAATCCAGAGGATGCCTCTTCTGGATGTGAAGTGGAGCGCCCGGGGGTGATAGCGTTTCTTTGAACTCCGCAGGTACCTCGCAGGAGCCTCAAATGAAGGTAAAGTAGTCGCAGCGAGTTCTTCTTATTTGGAATAGAAGTCTCAAGAAGCAAGCAGTGGAGGGACAGCTTATCGCCCGTCCTTATTTTCCTCCACAAAGATGCTCTCTGTCACCTGTATATCACCTGAAATATCGGATCTAGCTCCAGGGCTAGTATCATCAAAAGTGACATTGCATGTCTCTTGGACAATGTTAGTTTCAACATTAAAGACCCGAAAACCCCTCGAATGTGCAGGATAATCCAGAAATAAACCATCAAAAGTTCTTGATTCAAATTTATCTAGGTTTTATGTCTTTAGAATGAAACACTTGGCTCCAAAAAAATCAAAAATGAGAAACAGAGTGTTTTCTACCAAACCGAAGCTCATAAGGAGTCTTGCCCAAAGAAGGTCTCAAGAAGACACGATTTGCAATATGGCAAGCTGTAGCAATAGCTTCGGCCCAAAACCTCCTCGGTGTGCTATACTCATCTAGCATCGTCCTAGCCATCTCAACTAAGGTCCTGTTCTTCCTTTCCACCACGCCATTTTGTTGGGGGACGTGTGGAGAGGAGAACTGATGCCCAACACCACGCTCAGCACAAAAAGAGGCAAATGAGGCATTCTTGAACTCTGTGCCATTGTCACTGCGGATCGCTCTCAAGGCACCAGGAAGTTCAGAAACCAAACAAAAAAAACATGATAATGACCAAAAGCTTCATCCTTCGAAGCAAGAAAGAACACCCAAGTATATCTTGAAAAATCATCGACTATGACAAGAATATACCATTTACCACCGACTGACCGAACCCTAGCAGGACCAACAATATCCATATGAAGCAACTGTCCCGGTCCGTCAGTCATGACCATAGTCACTGATGAGTGTGAGGCGGCAACTTACTTGCCATGCCTACAGGGCGCACATACAGCATCCTTGACAGCTTTGAGTTTGAGCAAACCTCTCATGAGATCAAGGTTGCTAACTCGCGTCAGATGATCAAAACCAATATGCCCCAAACGTCGGTGCCAAAGCTAGAAATCAGAAGAAGATGCAAGCAAACATTTGAGAGTTCCAGTAAGAGATTCAGAGAAATCAGCTCCAAAGATTCTACCAATTCTAGAAATCCAAAAAACGAGCTCACTAGCAGAATCAAGCACACGACAAACATTTTTCTTAAATCTAGTCTCATAGCCATCATCAAGATGCTGTGAGACAGAAAGGAGATTGTACCTTAGCTTATCCACAAAAGCAACGTCCTTCAGGATGAATTTGTTGTTCACCCTGATCAATCCCGTCCCTTCAATTTGTCCTTGTGTATCATCTCCAAGGGTGATGAAGTCATCACCCGTCGCCCGCGTGAAGGAGGTGAACCATTTTGGATCTTCGGTCATGTGGCGTGAGCACCTGGAGTCGACGAACCACGTGTTCTTCCCCCTTCCGTGGGGATCCTGAAAATCAAGGCTCAGAAGAACGATGTGTCTCAATACTGGGGTTGGTTAGACATGACTTGGGAACCCAGTACTGAGACACACGTCTGTGAGTAGTATGCAAAGCAGAAGTGATATCCTTGACTCTATTTGAAGTTCAATCATGAGCAATGGTGACATGAACATAAGAAGCATCATGTCTAGGAACATGATGATGACTAGCATGTGAAACAAATCCTAAACCAGGTTTATTCTTTTCAAAATGACCATGTCTCATGACGGCTCTAGGTTGATGAGATGAATTTCTAGCAAACTTTTCCCTATCATTTTCAACCTCATGTGTATCCTCGACCAAATGTCCATCCTTCTTGCAATAGGTGCAATGGTACTTGATACCACTGGGAGAAGCACCCTTTGACTTAACAGATGGTTGACCAAAACCTGCAGTTTTAAAAATTATTTTTGAAGGTTGGGTTTTGAATTCAACTAATCCATTTTTCAAGACATGAGTAACTTTTGGCTTTGAATTGTCTTGGACAGAGTTGTATCCTAACCCTAGCTTCTTGTAAGAAGTTTTAGACTTGTCCAGAATCATGTTTAATTGTTTCTTACCTTTAGAAAAAATTTCTAAGGTATCCTTAAGATAAGCATTTTCTTTTTCAAGAATAAAATATGATTCACAAGTTTTGCCCTTAATGGCTCCAGCATATCCCTCCTTATATAAAGTAACTTCAATCTTAAGGGTTTCGCATGAAGTACAAGTAGCAGAATCAATTCTATTCTCAAGCTTAGCAAACTTAGCTTTAACTGCATCTACTATATCTTTTACTTCCTGTTCACGTTCAATGCAGAAAGAGCAAAGGCTAGAATCAACATTACCAGAAGCAATCAAATTGCTAGATTCTAATCATTTTTCACAAGGAGCAGATTTAACTTCAATTAGCTCAGTTCTAGCATTTTCAAGTTGATGCAAAGCGACATCATGAGCAATTTGTAAATTAGCGAGTTCAGAATGTAGAGCATGGCAGGAAGTACATTCGTCAACATCAAGACTCTTAGAGTTCACAAGTTCTAATTTCAGATTATCGATTTGTGACTCTAAATCCTTATTCCTAGCCATGGTAAACTCTAAAGCTTCATCCTAACTAATCAGTTGTTCATACATAGTTTCACATCTATCAAATAGAATATCATAAGATGGAGGTGCCTCACTGATGTCATTGGCGTCATGCAGTCGGCCATGAAGCACATGCCAGAGAAGTCCTTAGCCTTCCCTTTCTTCTTGTCTTAGGGAATCTCCTCCTCCTTGTCCTCTTCGTTCCCAGACTCCACATCGCTCATGGATTGCTCTCCAAAAGCGGCAAGGACCTGGTGAGCGGCCTTCTTGAGCTTGGCAGCATCATACTTAGACTTGTTTCCTTGAGGCTTCTTCCAAGCAACCTTCACCTCCTTGTGGTTGCTCTTCCCTTTTAGCTTGGGGTAATTTGCCCGAATATGATTGAGCTCTCCACACTCATAGCAAGTCACAGGGCCGCCTCTCTTTCTGTTTCTCACATTGTTATAGGCCCTTGTGAACTTTCTGGCTAGAAGGGCTAATTCAGCCTCAGGAATACTCTCAAGTTCTTCTTCATAGATTGCAGATAAACAAGCAAGAGAAAAAGCAGAAGAACATTCAAAAGAACAATCAGAAGCTCTCTTGGGAGGATCTGCTACCAATGCCATATTCTCCTTCTTGGGATGGTCAACCCTTTTAATTTCATGGGTTTTGAGTTTGCTATAAAGCAACTCCAAAGTGAGACTCGAAAGGTTGACGTTCTCCTCAATGGCAGTAGCCTTCATCTCCCACTCCTTGGTATTGATTGCAGCCAAGAGGTGGGTGGTATTCTCAGATTGAGAATACTCAATATCAACTGCTCTCAGCTGGTTGAGCACCTTGTTGAAGCGAGTAAAGGCGTCATTGATGCTCTCTCTAGGACGCATCTCGAACTTGTTATACTCTCGCTTAAAGACCGTCTGACGCACCTGCTTGATCTAGGACGAACCCTCATGGTAGGTTTCGAGGATGTTCCAGATATCGTGTGCGGTCTCAAGGTGACAGATTCTGTCATACTCCTGTCTACCAAGTCCGGCATATAGGAGGTTCTTTGCCTTGTGGTTGTTAGCCAAGAGGACTACTGAAGCAAGCGTAGCAACCTCGGGCAAAACGAGCGGAGCTCGAACAACCTCCCATATGGCTTATCCTTCGCTCTGAATGTAGACACGCATGCGATTCTTCCAATAGGTATAGTCGAGCCTATCAAAGACATGCGGCTTTGTGGAGTACTTCTCCATCACCAAAGTTCAGTGACCGGTTAAGATCAAGATTGAACTAACCGGGCTCTGATACACTTGTTGGACCGAAACAACAACTAGAGGGGGGAGAATAGGACCACGATCTCTTTTTCACCAAGATCAGATTCAACACGATTTTCACTCCAATAGCTATGAGAGCTATGGAAATCAATATACAAGCATAGCGGAAGACTTGTATTGAATCCAATCAAAGCCCCGAAGCAAAACAACCAAAAATCATAAAAACTTAATCTGTCATAAGATGGGCGGTCTAACCTCTCAGATTGGTGGGTCGACTTTTACATGGGGTGGTCGACTCTCTCGATGGCTGATCGACCTCCCACTTGATGAACAAGTAAATCACCTAAAAATGAAGTTGCAAATAGGTGTAACTTTTGATCTACAACTCCAAATTCGATGAAACTTAGAACACATCTTCTCTAGGATATTAGGAACCTATTCCAATCAAATATCATGAAGATCCTTGCCAAAGTTCTGAACTTTTCCCGTTTGAGTGAAGGATGGTTCAAAACCGAGTCAAAACGAAAACTAGATCCAAAACCTTGCTCGTGGGTTATAAATGATCAAGATGATCCTAGATAAGTTCCCACATGTCACATCAAGCATGATTGGAGGCAGAAATCAACAGAAAACTTATGAATCAATGATGACCCCAAAATCATAAAATAGAGAGCAAGAACGAAAAGTGAGTCATCTCAAGAAAACTTGCATAGATTGATTTGTGATTGTTGCTGGTTTACAGCCACTCCAACATGGAGGATAAAACTCAATACATGAGCGCACAATCAATCTTCTCTTCAAGAATCCTAACCTCTCTACTCCCTAATCTCAAAAACAAAACTAGTGTTTCAAAATAAGCTAAAGGATTAGAGGAGGTGCACAACACCCTCCCATATTTATAGTGGAGGCCAACCTTCTAGAAGAGTTCCTATTGGGCACCCGTTAAGCCCACACACAAACGGGTTTAACTCACACACACATTTTAAAGCGTCGTCTTCATCTTCTCTTGACCTAAACCGCTTCTCCTTGCGTCGTCTTGCGCCGCGGTTTAGCCAAAAGCAAACAAGAC